>ML793760.1:89797-151174 GCA_009831015.1 Picea engelmannii
AAGGCTGAGCTACCACTCCTTTCCGAGTTGGGTATCCCAACTCCCCACAAGTAAATCAGTCAAGTTGATATTTCTACAGCATAACGTTACGCAACAAAAGATCCCCTTCATCCTTCTCCTTCCTTTATTTTATAGAGTTTTAAACTTCCTTTCTTTCCTAAAATCTCATTTAATTTATGTTTCAGAAATAATTTCCTAAAATTTCCTCTCCGTACAAGTGTCCCCCATCCCCTACATTCCTCCATAAATTAATTTCTTTAATTAAGTAATTTTTTTTTTCCCTCACCCACCTAGAATTACTCCTAGAATCACTCCTAGGTGTCCCTAGATTCCCTTACAGGTTTTAAAGGCTTTCCCTATTATGAAATTGCTAATTCAGTTTAAAATTAGAAAGCTCTTAAATGTAGATTCTTTACTAAGTTGACTTCCCGCTTTATCCCTTAAGTTTCCCTTATTCCTTTTCATGTTACCTCTTTTCCCTAGTTTCCTATTTTTTTTATTTTTCCTCTTTCCCCTTTTACTTAGAACTCAAAAAGGAAGGTGTGGAATTTAACCCCTTTTCCCTTTTATCATTAATTTAGTATCTTCTTAAATTATCAAAAGATAAAACAATTAATTCCTTCTTTACATTTTATCCATAGATTTTATTTCTTATGAATAATTTAATTTCTTACTCCCTTCATGTTACAAAATTTTATGAAGATCATATTATTATTTAAGTGGTTTTTATTTTAAATTTTATTATTTTATTTTATTTTATCTATTTATTTATTTATTTTTATTTTTTTTAAAGGTAGACAAAATTTTGCCCCTAGCGTAATTTTAGACTTAGAACTTAGATTTTGTATTGAGCGACATTTAATTAGGGAAATAATTTTAAAACTTCTTAACATATTATTTGTCTTAGGGCCATCTAGGTTCATCCCTCTATCAACATCAACGCGACGTGCCCTTCAGGACGTACTAGGTGCTCCAAGGGCGCCACTCGCCTCATCTGTTCATTTGCGCTATGTGCCCTTTAGGACACACTACATGCTCCAAGGGTGCCACTCACCTCTCGACTGATTGGTAGACATCAATAACCCCTGGAGTCAACACTCTGACAGGTGAACTTGTGGGAGACTAAGGGATTCTAAGGAATAAGGCCCCCACCTTATTACGTTCCCCTTAGAATCATCGTGAGCGACTGTCGCAGTCTGCCCTCATGACATTGTGGGTCCTCTCGAACTCGGTAATCATTAACCTGCAGTTCGAGCCACGGTGGCAGTGCTAGTAGGTTGTGGTAGGGCTGTTGTCCACACCTCTTCCTCAACATCTCCGGTAGTCGTGTGTGACCCCTTTAATCCAAATGTGAGTCTGGTCGGCAAGCTATTGTCAACCTGCATCATCAAAAAATCATGTCAGAACATATCCATATCATATCATCCAGTCAGATGCACTAAAATCACAGTAAAGCAATCAAACCCCAATGACACACTCCCTGACTAGATCCAGAGTCCAAGTGGTTTCATTGATGCCTCGACATCCTCTAGGTCCGTAATCCTACACACTCAGTAAACCTGAGTCAATAGCACCTGTCTATGTCAAAGCGGTAAGACAACATGTCATCATCCCATAATGCCTCATAATCAAATCAAAAGTTTTAATAGCATAATAATCCGAATCACTTGCAAGCAAGTGTCCTCAAAGAATAAATTTTCTCAGTGCGCCAGAGTGGGTTGTTACATACACCCTCTTGGTCTAAACTTTGTCCTGAAGTTTCACAGTATATATGCTGAAATGAAGTGTATCACAGTATCATATGTCTATCTATCAAACAAAAAGGGAAACTGCTGGCACATATCATATGCATCGTCCCAAGTCACCGAGTGTAGACTATAATTGTCCCACTGGACTTTGACCTAATCTACCGTTCAACGTCATAGTTGTCAAACACGATGATCCAAGATGCGGACCGACTCAGCCGTGATTGCTCCCTCATCCGAAACCTGTAAGGAACTCATGTCAATAACATGTGTAGGATCACTAATATAATGTCTCAAAACAGATACATGAAAAACATCATGCATATGCCTCAAGGAATCAGGCAAGGCTAGTCGATAGGCCACATGCCCCTTTCTCTTCACAATCTCAAAAGGTCCCATGAACATAGGAGAGAGTTTATCTCCCTTCCCAAACTTGATCAAACTCTTGTGTGGTAAAACCCTCAAGAAGACTCGATCATCGACCTCGTAACTACGATCAACACGACGCGCATCGGCATAAATATTCCGTCAATCTTGCACTTCTTTAATCCTTTGTCTTATTGTTTTCATTTTCTCTTCCATTTCTTAGATCACTTTTGGTCCCACTAGGAACCTATCCTCAAGTTGATCCCAACTCAAGGGCATTCGACATGGTCACCCGTAAAGAAACTCAAAAGGCGCCATCTTAATGGTGCTTTGGTAACTGTTGTTCTAAGCGAACTCCACTAGTGGCAAGAATTCCTCCCAATGCTTTTGTTGGTCCATCACATACATGTGCAACATGTCTTCCAAGGTTTGGCTCGTTCGTTCGGTCTGCCTATCAGTCTCTGGGTGATACGTAGTACTAAAGTTAAGGTGGGTTCCCAAGGCCTCTTGGAAACTCATCCAAAATCGTCTAGTAAACATCGATACTTGATTGGATATAATCCTCTTAGGCATGCCATGCAGCCTCACAATCTCACTGATGAAAACTCTAGCTATGTTAGGTGCTTGATACATCGTACACACAGGAATAAAGTGAGCACTCTTCATCAGAGTGTCTACTACTACGAAAATCAAGTCATGTCTCCTTGCTGTCAGTGGCAATCCAACAATAAAATCCATCGAAATAACCTCCCATTTCGATTCCGGAATAGCGTGTGGTTGTAGTAATCTTGTTGGGTGTCTATGTTCAGCCTTTACCTATTGACATTATAAACATCTGGCCACATAGTTGACTATGTCGGCCTTCATTCCCTTCCAGAAGAATAAGGGTTTAAGGTTTGTCGTCATCTTCGTGACTACTGGGTGAGCCATATAAACTGCTCTATGAGCCTCGCTCAGGATCAACATCCTCAACTCGTCGTTTGGCGATACATAAATGCGAGCTTTAAACCTCAATAAACCATCGCTATCAAATGAAAATCCCTCAAATCGTGGTACCATCATTGTGTTTTGTTCGATAAAACCCTCGACCTCTTTGTACCAGTCATCGCCACACTGTAAAGTTAGAATCTTTTCATGTAGATTCGTCTGAAGAGGCAACACCAAAAAGATGCATGGTCTTTGACTAAATGCATCGGCCACTCAGTTCACTATTCCTTTTATGTAAGTAATCTCAAATTCATACTCGCTAAGAAATTTCGACCAATGTCGTTGTCATGCGTTCAGGTCACTTTGCGTAAATATGTGTTGTAGTCCACAATGGCCATTCTTTAATTCAAATTTTCATCCAACAAGGTAGTGTCTACAAACCTTCAAGGCATATACGATGACTAACAACTCCAAATCATGTGTTGCGTAGTTCTCCTCATGCCTTCTCAGTTTCCTTGAAATGTAAGCGATTACTCATCCGTCTTGCATCAAGACTCCGCCTAAGCCTTCCTTGGATACATCAGTCCATACCAAGAAGTCCATGTCCACGTCAGGGACCTTTAGTATTGGTGTTGTTTTCAATGATTCCTTGAGCCTTCAAAATGATTCTGTGCATTTCTCGGTCCATACAAACTTCTTTTTCTTCTTCTAATACTCCGTGATCAGACTTGCTATCTTTGAAAATCCCTCGACGAATCGTTGATAGTATCCTGCTAAACTCATGAAGCTACACACTTCTGGGACATTTGTCAGCGCAGGCCATTCCATAATAGCCTCGACCTTGGCTGGATCCATGGCGATGCCTTTTCCGGAGATGACATGCCCTAAGTAGTGAATCCTCAATTGGTAAAAAGAGAATTTGGACAACTTCCCATACAATTTGTGCTCTCGCAGACACTGTAGCACCAAGCGCAAGTGCTCATCATGCTCCTCCGTCGTCTGAGAGTAGATCAAAATATCATCATTGAATACTTGGACGAACTTGTCCAAGTACTCTCGGAACACCCCATTCATCAAACTCATAAATACCCCAGGGGAATTTGTTAGTCCAAATGGTAAAACAGTAAACTCGTAATGTCCAAACCTCATCTTAAAGGCGGTCTTAGGGACATCATCTTCCTTAATACATAACTAGTGGTATTCGGATTTCAATTCGATCTTTGAGAACATCGTCACGCCCTTCATTTGATCAAACAGATCATCAATCCTTGGCAACAGATACTGATTCTTGATCGTGGCCTTGTTCAATTGACAGTAGTCAATGCAAAGCCTCCACGATCCATCCTTCTTTCGTATGAAAATAACAGGTGCACCCCATGGTGACACACTAGGACGTATCAGTCCCAGGTCCAAAAACTCCTTCAGTTGCATTTTCAACTCTTGTAACTTCGAGGTCGACATCTGATAAGGCATTATTTCTATCGGTTCAGTCCTTGGTTTCAGGTCTATGGTAAAATCCGACTCCCTCTCTAGCGGCATCCCAGGTAACTCCTTTGGAAATACGTTCACAAACTCTTTCACCACCAGAAGGTGTTCGAGACCTTCTGCTACTCCCTTCTCGTTTAACGCAAGGATTGCATAAATCTTGCACCCCTTGCGCATGATCTTCTGAAGTTGCAAGGAAAAGATGAACCTCAGGGAAACTCCCTCGTTCCATCCTACAATCACACATCTTTGTCCCTTGTCATCGACCAAGTTCGACCATTTTATATTACAGTTGAGTATAGCCTCATGTGATTCCAACCAGTCCATACCAATCATGACGTCATAAGATCCTAAGATCGTGACGTACAGGTTGGCCCTTGTGACAAACTCTCCCAGGTTAAGGACACAGCCTGTAACCTTTCCTCCAACCTTCTGTTTGGCTAAACTCATCCTGTTCGACTGCTTTTACCTTAATCCTTTTTAGAGCTACACCAGAAATGAAACTCTCGGTAGCACCGAGATCTATCAAAATACTAAGGGTCTGGTCAGCGATGGTACCTGTCGTCTTGAGCACAGTCGAATGATGCTCTGCCTGGAGGTTATTCACCGTTGCATGAATCCGATGGGTCGTGCCCATATTTCCCACGGTAGTGGGTCCGACTGATCCAGATGCTTTGGTCCTCCCCACAGGGTAGTCGCGCTGGTAGTGTGGCTCCCCACATGTCCAACACCCCTTCTTCGGCCCAGTAGTCTTGGTACCCGAAGTAGAAAATGATGGCCCACCGGCCTGGAACCCTGGTTTGTTCTGCTGAATAGGCCTAAACTACTGTTGTTGTGGGCGATGCTACTGCTGATGCTATGGTCCCCGATAAGGTGTCCGTTGCTAAGGTGTCGGTCGTCGGGGTGTAGTGAAAGTGGATCCCTTTTGGAAGCCACAATATTCTGGCGTATGTCTGGCTGGTGTTTGATGCTGCTGTGATCCAAATGAAACCTTCCCTGTTAGTATCGCTAGAGTCCTGGTCTGACCCCCACTGATAAGCTCCTCCTTGGCTATGAGGGCCTTCTGGATGACATCATACAAGGTTTGAGGCATCAAAATCCTAACCTTTGCATGCAGGCTTCCATTAAGGCCGAACACAAACCTGTTGACCTTAAGTTTCTTAGTGTTAAGGTGTGGAGCATACCAGAGCAGCTCCATAAAATGGGCCTCATACTCGGGCACCCTACGACCTCCCTGTTGTAAGGCATTGAACTCATTGAGATGACGCTCAATGACTCTGAAAGATACCTCTCTCAGAACCGTTCCTTGATCAGTTCCCATGACACGTCTTCGACGACCATGTTTAGATGCGATAGGAGCGTCTTCCACCATAGAAGAGCACTCCCCTTCAGTTGAAAGACCACCATGTGGACCTTCATGTTGGAGGTGTAATTGTGAAGTGCGAAGCACATATCCATGTTCTCTAACCATGCCTCGACGGTTGCGCAGTCCGGGGCACCAAAGAACTTGGGAAATTTGACCTTCTCGAGTTCACGATGAACACTACTAGTACTGACCGGAGCGTGCGGTGGAACCTCAGCGGGTATCGATGCTCTTGCCTCATCTCTGTCCAAACGGCTGATCAATGCCTCAGACATGCGTTGAAAAGATCTCATCATTCCGACCACATCACCAACTGCTATCTACTCCTGCTCAACAACTTGCTCATCTCCCTGGGGGTTAGCTCCCTCAGTTGTGGATGTTATTGGAGGCATCGCGCCCCCTCCCCTAGCACCCCGTCGTCTGCCTCCGCGGCGTCCTTTAACCATGATTACCTGCACGAACACAAGTCAACTCGATTAGCAATAGTAAAATCAATCACATCAACGAAAGATATAGTGATCCCAGGTCGTAGGTCGAACCGGCTCTGATACTATATGTAACAAACCTCCTCATTATGACACCAAGCCTCACATAACAAGTGCAATTTTTTTTGTGTGTGTGCGTGTGTACAAGGGTAATAAAGACATTATACTCTACGTCGCAACATGATGACGAAAAAGGAGTAAGAAACTCATGCAACAACAACATGGCGACCAAACATAGAAGCACATCAATCACTTGGAAGAAATATATGACATTCAACCGATGAAAATAAGAATGAATACCCACCCATCCTACCCTGCAATGGTTAGGACCTCCAGGACACATAAGCAACGCTCAAGCCTAGGTTCCCATCAATTTTGACCATTTAAGGTCTCAGGGTTGGCGACTGTTCTGAGGAACAAGGAGGCGTCTACATCCCTCCCGACATAAGCAGACCCAAACTAAATATGCTAAGCCAACAATGAGTGTAAATGAGTAAAAAGTCATCTCATAAAGAATCATAAATCAAGAGTGGTAATACATTTTAATCTCATGTAGCTTAACTCTATATCTTGTTTTTAAGGAAATCTTCTAGGGGTATGTGAAGAGAAGCTATAATTATATGTTCATTATGAGAACCCATAAGAAACTCCATCTTCTTAAGCAATACAAGAACTTTAACACCACTTTTACATTATGCATCCATTATATGAAACTAATAAAATCATTCATAATATCAATAATGAGAAGTCACATGTTGACATAGATACAAGAGGTATGTACACTAATGCAAGATACAAAGTGTTATCAATCTTTACATTGTAATAGTTTATTACTAAGGTCACCATTCTCTTTTTGAACTTCAATAATACCCTTAAGAGATAGTTGTTAATAGCATTCAATTCGTATAATCCTCGATATTTAAATCACTTGATTCTTCTATATTTTCTTCACTTTTAATTAAGTATTCAAATCTCAATCTTAGAAAGCCTTTAATCATTAATTGAAACATTACTTAAATAAAGTGGTCTTGTTATTATTAAATGCTAACTAATACCCTTAAGAGATAGTTGTTAATAGCATTCAATTCGTATAATCCTCAATATTTAAATCACTTGATTCTTCTATATTTTCTTCACTTTTAATTAAGTATTCAAATCTCAATCTTAGAAATCCTTTAATCATTAATTAAAACATTACTAAAATAAAGTGGTCTTGTTATTATTAAATGCTAACTAAAACAAACATCTTTTTGTTATGAAACATTAGATTGACTGTTGTTATTAAACACTAACTAGAACAAGGTAGATTGTTGTTGAGGTTGTAGCATTGGTAACATATATCTAAGCATTAAAATGATATTGCATCAAATATTTAAGTGTTGAAATCAAATCTAAGTAACCTTAAGTACATTCTAACATAATCTGCATTAACCATTTAACTAATATATATACATGCTATCAATTCCCATATAAGATTCTAACACAATCTGCATTAACAATTTAACTAATATATACACATGCTACCAATTCCCATATACGATTCTAACACTGTAACAATAATACATTATGAGCGCTATCTAACAGTAAAAGCAATATTAAAACCAACTTGTTGACTCTTACACTTGTTTTCTACAAAGTACCCATGAGGAGAGATATAAGGAAATTTAAACCAAGGGTGCAACCGAGGATATTGTCGTCACCACTACAGTCCCTTCCAGAATAAAGGCATGGTCTGTAATTAAGGCGATATCGTCCATTCGACCACAACGCTCAGTCAACCCTTAAGGAAAACGGGTCCAATGAACCACCCAACACAGTCCAACATCCAAGGGCCAAGAACAATCACAATTTAAAGGTATTTTGATGTCAATTACTGCCCACTCAGTTGCATTTCGATGGGAGATTTGTGGCCCATTTAAGGCGACATACAGTCATCAGGTTGGCAGCATAAATAGTGGGCGTGTACAACAATTTCAGACTTTCAATTTTAAAATCAACCATGGTCATTCAAGCCACCGACAATAATCCAAATAAATATGGTGACCCCAATAATTGGTCATAAAAATTCTACCATAACTATTGCTATCACAAAAGTTGCCATAAAACTTCCATGAAAATTTCTACCAGTCACGTCATGAAAATACTACCAGTCTAGAATAACGTTCGCGACCAGACTTGAATACCAGTTGTGGTCTACGTCTCTAGTAACTTCACAGTCACACAATATGCCTACATTCGTGATCCCATGGACAAAAAAATGGACAAAATTCAAGTTTAGAGCCCATGGTTCTACACAAAACTAGGATGGGTCACTGTTAGGTTATGAAAAGGTACATATATTCTCCTCATTTCAATGATTTATGACATCATCTTCACTAAATTTTTTGTTACTTAGGAATAAAATAGGATAGGAAATGGGTAAATCTTGGTAAACGCATGATAGTAGAAGAGATTTCGAAGATGTGCAAACTATTGGAGGCTAAAGATATGGAGCATAAAGTAGTTTCAAGAGAGATTAGTTATCTATTTTGTAAACTTCAAAAATAGTAATAGTGATCGTGAGGATCTCTTGATCCTCAGGATATCTTTATTTACCCATATTTTGTAATATATAAAGAGTAGTGAATCCTCGAAAGGATAATATAAGAATTGTATCTAAGCATTCAGAATCCAGAATTACTCTGCGTGAACAATTTCTGTAAATGTTGTCTCAGTTATGGAATTAATAAAGAGTTTGAATGTTTCCATCATTTTCCTATATTGAGTTTCTAGTAGTAGTGCTTCTGAGAACCGAGGGCCCAGTCTGAAGGAGTTACTGTCTTAATATGTATTTTATTAGTTTGATTTCTATTTCGAACATTAAATCCTTTTTATCAACATTAAGATAATTCATAAGCATGTTAATGTTTTGATATTATTTGCTTGTATAATATAGATGCTTTCCTTTGAATGTTGTTGATTGCTATTCCAGATTCCATTTGTTGTAGTTTACTGCTTGACAGTTCCTCTCATTTTCACATGCATTGTTCCTTTCAATTAAATTAGCAATTGTTGTTCCTTTCCGTTAAATTAGCATTTTCTATTTCTTTTGCTTAATTAGTGTTTGTTGTTCCTTCTACTTAGTTAGCATTTGTTGTTCAATTATTGTTCTCTCTCAATTTACAGTATTCAGTTATTTATTTCCAGTAGATTAGATAGTCATCAATAGGTCAACATGTTTTCATAGATTCAATTATTGTTTCTTAATTAGATCAATTTATTCCTTTAATGTCAGATTCAATTCTTGTCCCTTAATTAGATCGATTCAACAATTCAATTCATGCCTGCAATTCATAGCACACTATAGAACAAATTTCGATCATGTTCAATAGGATCTTAGCTTTAGAAACTTAATGAATGTGTGAGGAACTTGATTGTTGATAAACTCAGATTTGCTACACGATTTTATCCTCTATGAGTTGTCTACATAGACTTTGCTAATATTCTTGAAATAGAAGACGAATCCTCGGGTTGATAAATTAATGTTAAACTAAGGTTGTTTTTAAGATATCTTTAGAGACCAACATTTTGGCGCCGTTGTCAGGGAGAGTGTCAAAGATAGCATAGTTTGTTTCTCTGGAGGATGAGGTATTGAAGATGAAAGGTAAGAACCTACATATGAAATAAGTAAGATGCTTATGCTAGTGCCTACCTCCAGCTGAGATTTAGAGGTTATATAGGTGTTTTTTGAAATTTTTGAGTGAAGTGTGTATGACTAAGAAAAAAGATCCTGAAAAACTGAAACCTCCACCAAAAGCTACCAAAGCCTACGGTTTGGTGCTCCCTGGGAGAAACACTTTCATAGACAATATCATCCAAAAAGAGGAATCTCAAGCTTAGGTTGGACCTAGGAAAGGATCTACCCGAATCCCTCAAGTAGTAGTTTCACCAGTTGCAACCCACATTGATATTCACAACAAACCTAGAGGGACTGAGAAGAGATTTCAAATCATAGATCTTCCACCCCTCAACCCTTTATATGAGGGAAATTCTCGTAATCTAGAGGAAGGAGAAGGAGAAAGCAGTGGGGTTTCCAAAGAAAACCCATCACCCCCACCTGATCCTGAATCTCCTGTGAAAGAAGAAGGCATACCTGAAATCCCAGATAGAGTTAGTGCAATCAAATCAAAGTGTTAGTAGACACCGCTGTCACTCCTCGAAGCATTCCAATAAGAGAGCACATAGAATCTCAAGGCCATCCCCTATCAGGAATCATAAAAGGTATGGGGTGGATAAGTTAAAAGGAGAAATGAACAAAATAAAACCTCCCACATTTGATGGTGAGCACAAGAAGGATGAAGATGCAGAAACATGGATGCTAGGCATGAGAAAGTATTTTCAAGAGCATAATTATTCTTCTCATGGAGAGGGAAGAATTGTCGTCTACCAAATCAAAGGAAAGTCATCCATGTGGTGGGATCAGCTTGTGCAAGTGCATCACATTAAAGAGAAAAATGTTGCTTGGAGGGAATTCAAGAAGTATTTTGAAAATAAATACTTGACTAAGAGGTACTATGACAAGAAAATGAAAGAGTTCTTTGAACTCAAACTGGGGAGTATGTCAATAGATGAACATGAAAGAATATTTTTAGAATTTCTAAGGTATGTTTCTTTCATCAAGGATGAAACAATTAAGATTCACAGGTATTTGAGCGGTTTTCCACCATTCATCAGTGAAAAAATACAATATGATGATCCCAAAACATTGGAGGAGACCTTAAGGTGAGCTAAGTGCCTTTATGATTAGCAAAAATCAAGGCCAATTTTCCAAAAATCTTGGGAAGACATGAAGAAATTCAAGATGGATTAGAGGAAGAAATGAACTAATCCACCTTTCTTCATAAATAATCCTCAGGGACAATCAACTTCTAGAGAACCCATAACGATTGAGACAGGAGGTCAAAGGCCAAGGAAACCACCTATTTAATGTTGGGGTTGTAAAGGATATCATATGTTTAGAGATTCCCTCACAAAAATGACAAAGTGAGAGATTTTCACAATGTATAGTGAGATGAAACAATGGGGGACATGGGAAGAAATGTATCCAGGATCTATGTAGCCATGGAAAAAAAGTAAGAAGAGTATCAGTCACATATGATTGGTTCAGAAGCTAGTCATAGTTATATAGATCCTAAGATGGTGGAAAGTTTTCATTTGCCAATAAATAAGCATGGAAAATCTTGGTTGGTGCAGCTGGATACTGGAGCCAAAATAAAATTTAATGACATGGTTAATTCATGTCTTATGGACATGAATGGACTGAGAGCAAGGGAAGATTTGAACATCTTTCCTTTAGGTTCCTATGACTGTCTAATTGGGATGGATTGGTTGGAACAACATCATGCTATCCTGGACTGTCATAAAAATGAATTGAAGGGAGCCCAAGGAAAGTGTAGGGAATTCCCAGGGCAGTTTTCGTCCAAGAAATTTCAGAAATGTAGCTGAAGAAATGCTATAGAAAAGGGTGTCAAATATTTGCAGCTCATATGGAGGAAGAATCTAAGGATAAGGTGACAAATCTGGAGGATCATGCAGTCCTGGAAGATTTTGAAGATGTGTTCAAGGAGGTACCAGGACTACCCCCAAGGAGAGATATTGATTTCTCCATAAATTTGATACCTGGGGCAACTCCAGTATCAAAGAATCCTTACATAATGAGTACACCAGAGATAAAGGAGTTGCAAATGAAGCTCAAAGAACTTCTAAAGAAGGGGTATATACGCTCAAGTGTTTCACCTTGGGGTTCCCCAGTCTTGTTCATGAAAAAGAAATATGGGACATTGAGATTGTGCATTGATTTCATACAGTTGAAAAAAGTGACTATAAAGAACATGTATCCCTTACCAAGGATTGATGATCTCTTCGATCAGTTGAAGAATGCAAGGATATTTTCAAATATATATATTAGGTCAGGATACCATATGGTAAAGATTAAAGAGGAATATATCATCAAGACCTCCTTTAGGACAAGGTATGGTCATTATGAGTTCATAGTGGTGCCATTTGGGTTATCAAATGCACCAGTTGTTTTCATGTGCCTGATGAATGGTGTTTTCTAAGAATATTTAGACAATTTTGGCATTGTATTTTTGGATGAAATCCTTGTATATTCTAAGTCAGAAGAAGAGCATGAGCATCATTTTAGGATGGTGTTGCAAGTGCTAAGAGAGCATCGGTTGTATGCCAAATTGAGAAAGTGCTCATTTTATCAAAACAGAATTCATTATTTGGGGCATATCATATCTGAAGAAGGGATAGAAGTAGACCTTGAAAATATTGAGGCCATTAAAGGGTGGAAAACGCCTAAGAATGTGAAAAAAGTTAGATCCTTCATGGGTCTAGCTGGCTACTACAGAAGGTTCATTGCAGGGTTTTTGATAATAGCTCATCCCATCACTTCCTTGCAAAGGAAGGGGAAGAAGTTTCAATTGACAACTGAATGTGAAATGAGCTTCCAGAAATTGAAGCAATTATTAACTAGTGCTCCAATTTTAAGGATTGCAGATCCAAATGAAAACTTCATTGTATGAACATATGCTTGTAAAGAAGGAATTGGTGGAGTCCTCAGTCAAAACGGGTTTGTTGTATGTTATGAATCAAGGAAGTTGAAGGAGAATGAAAGGCTCTTTGCCACTCATGATTTGGAGTTGGAAGCCATAGTGCACGCCTTGAAGAAGTTGAGACAATACCTCATGGGAAAGAGGTTTTATTTGAGGAAAGACCATAACGGTCTGAAATATTTGTTTGATCAACCAACTCTAAATGGAAGGCAAAGCAGTTGGTTAGAATTTCTCAGTGAATATGACTTTGATATAAAGCATATCAAGGGGAAAGAGAACAAAGTGGCTAATGAACTAAGAATAAGAGTGCATGAGTTGCATGCTACAATCATTAGCATGTACCAATCAGATTTGAAAGATAGAATTGTGGAGGCTACAAAATCAGATTTGCAATACAAGGAGTTAGTAGAAAAACTGTAGCAAGGTAAAATGCAGCAGAAAATGGAGGATTATGAATTGGCAATTGATGAAATTATCTTGTACATAAACAAATTTTATGTACCCAATTCTCTTGAATTGAGGAGTACAATTTTAAAATAAATGCACAATGTACCTTATGCAAGATACCCAGTATATTAGAAAACAATTTTAGTAGTCAAGAGCCAATATTATTGGCCAGGCATGAAGAAGGAAGTTGTTGATTTTATTGCCAAAATCTTGGAATGTCAAAAGGTAAAGGCTGAGCATAGACACCCAGTTGATTTTCTACAATCATTACCCATTCCTAAGTGGAAGTGGGAAGTGGTGACAATAGATTTCAGCACATGATTTCCCAGAACAAGCAAGAAACATAATGCAATCATGGTAGTAGTGGAAAAGCTTACTAAAGCTACCCATTTCATTCCTATGAAGAATACTCACGTGAAAACCAATGTTGATGATATTTATATGAGGGAAGTAGCATGCTTGCATGGCATTCCCAAGACAATTGTGTCTAACAGAGACCCAAAGTTTAACTCAAAGTTTTGGAGAGGATTATTCAAAGGGTTTAGAACAAATATGAACTTCAACACAACCTATCATCCTGAGTCTGATGAGAAAACAAAAATGGTGAACCAAGTGATAGAGGATATGCTAAGAATGTATGTGATGGAAAAACCATCTAAATGGGAATATTATCTACACTTGTTGTAATTTTCCTACAACAATGGGTATCAAGCATCACTGAAGATGAGCCTGTTTGAAGCACTTTATGGAAGAAAGTGAAACACCCTAGTAAGCTGGGACAACCCAACTGATAGGGAAGTGGTCGGGCCATAGTTTCTCAAGGAAATGGAAGAGAAAATGTTGAAGATTAAACAAAATTTTAAGGCTTCCCGAGATAGGCAGAAAAGATATACTGATAAGAACATAACTCATAGGGAATTTAAAGTAGGGGATCATGTATTCTTGAAAGTAAAAGCCAACAAAAGTTCCCTAAAGCTTGGAAACTGTTCAAAATTGGCAGCCAGATATTGTGGACCGTTTCAAATCCTAGAGAGGATTGGTCCAGTAGCATATATACTTGCATTGACTGCATCTATGTTTATACATAATTGATTTCATGTCTCATTGCTTAAGAAATATATTTGTAGTGCTAATCATGTTATTGATTGGAATGTTATTCAAGTGGAGCAAGAAAGATCTTTTCAGGTGCATCCGGTGTGCATACTGGACCGAAAAGGAAAGTAGCTCTGGAATCGAGCCACAAGGCTTGTAAAATTCCAATGGACCTGGTACGGTCCTGAGGATGCAACATGGGATCATGAAGATTCTATGCAGATAGAGTACCCACATCTTTTTGAAGATTTCAGAAGTATTGTTGTTGTTGTGTAAATAATTTGCACTGAGGACAGTGCAAAAATAAGGGGAGGGGATTGTAACACCCTAAGGTCGAGCCCTTGCTGAATTGTAATTATGTTTATAGGTTGGCAATCCAAGTGCTTATAATCTGGTAGGATTATGTGTTTAGTAGGCTGAAAATTCTAGATGCTAAGGCCAAAGAGCCTGATTTTGTATATGTAAATACACACATCATTAATAAAATTACATCGTTGCGTGTAGACTGACCACGAAGAAAGAGTTATGGGGGACTAAATTCCACTAGGTAGGGTAAGGGAGGGGGATAAGTGTTTAGGAATAGGGGCTAAGCTAGAGGGATTACCTCTAAAGGAATAATATTTTATTATTATTTCTTAAAGGCTAAGGTGGACATGACCGATGTTGTCCTAAGTTCCCGGGAAAGGGAACGAGTGCTAAGTGGAGCTCATGCAGCTTCAAAAAGACAATTTTCGACCTAGGCGCATGCAATTATAGATGGGAAATCCAACTCGTTGGGAGTTTTCTTCCCATTCTCATGATTTCTTCCCATCCTCAAGTCCTTGGCCAGTCTCACAACCCTCACGATTCCTGTAAGTTATCCATCCTTTCCAATTAACTAGAGATTCACGTATTGAACCATTGCCACCATTGTCACCTTTTCATCTAGCATAAACCTTGGGAACCTGCAGTCATACTTGAGTTATCATGTGTATCTCATGTGAAAGCCGACGCATCTTGTAACTACCTGAGCCCATGATGTGTCTTAACAGTTGGCTGTCACAGCCGACGCATTTCCTTAACTGAGTGTGGATTTCGTATATCGTTCGTTCTTTGTTGAGCCTTTTTGTTTCCATCACCTTAATGGAACTGAGTTTGAAGTTGGATTGAAGAAGCAGGTTGTTAGGCTTGTGGTTTGAAGAGGCGAGTTGTCAAGCCCATAGAATGAAGAAACAAGTTGTCAGGCTTGTAAGAAACTCTCTTTAGGTGAGAGAGGTTGTTGGGGAAGTGATTTCCTAGAGGGAGCCCAACTGCAACTATAGTGCTCAGAGAATTCCTTTCCGGCATGTTGCTAAAGATTTGGAAGGGAAGTGGGGCAGCCGAAGAAATTTTGAGAAGAGAAGGGAAACAACTCCTGGGGAGGGACAGACATGTGGGGAATGAGAGGCTATAGGCTATTAGTGTGAGCGGGCCCTGGGAGATAATCCTTCCTTTGGATCTGTGTGACTTTCATGTTTCCCTTTCCAAGCCTAGGAATCCCTTACCTGGTGGAGTTTGGTCCCAGCTCGGGGGTGACCCACTGTTGAGCGTGATGAGCAATGTGGTCTAAGGCTGGGAGGTTCGTGGAAGGTCTGCACATAGTTGGTGGTCATCTATTGAAATATAAGCAACAAATATCTGTTGATTGTATGATTGTGTAATTGTACATGTGTTATAATTGATGTGTAGTTCCTAGATATATCATATATGTTGTATGTGTAGGCTTACTGTTATTTTTTCATGCATAGTGTATGAACATAATGTTATAGTTGTTAAATTGAATTAGATAGATATGCATGTATTTAAATACAAGTTGGTATCAGAGCTAGAAGGAAAGACAAAGTGGTTGGGTAGTGTTCCTCGATAGAGGTTGATGGCCAAGGACGTCACATAATGTAACCGACTGAAGGAGTATTCCCCTGAATGTTCCAATAATCTCATGGACACCCAACACAAATTTTGACAATGTACAAATGGTAACTTGAGCTAGGAAAAGGAAAGCATATGTACATACTCCAAAGATGAATAATGGAATGTCTAGAAAATAATTGGATTCCTTGCATTTGCCTAGAGCTAGGATTAGGTGTTTAAACATTTAAATGATCATACGAGGCATTTGGTCTACTCAGAAATTAGGGTTATATTTTCTCCACATGTCGTCCAACTATTACAACTTACATGTGTTTTCTCCCATTGCTAGGTTTATGATCATATATTAAACCAAGAATCATACTAGTGTTAGTCTCCCCTCACACTATAGTTCTCACTTAGATATGTTGACAACAAAGAATATCGAACAATTTGGTTATAAATGAAGAAATGTGTGGCTTCTTGGGTGATCTAGGGTTCACTTGCATCTTGGGAAACAAGAAAACACACTTTGGGTCTGATGATCAATGGGCTACACACTCAAGTCAGTGCAACAAAGAGGAATCCCATGGAAACTATCTTTTGTCTAGAGAAATGTGTGGGTTACCTCTTGAGGCACCATTGAACATAGAAGAGTGTGCCTAGGTAAGATGGAACGACCTAGAGAGAAGGTTTTTCAACCCAAGTAGTGGTAAATTGACTCAAAGGGACACAAATATCTTAGGATAATGTAGAATCGACTAAGGATTGTCCCAAAAATTGAAATAGAGAGAGAGAATTCACCCAAATAGCCAGTTTACTTTCCTTCAAGTTCTAAATGCTAAGTTTTAGGAATGAGAATGGAAACTCAACTCTAAGTTTGCAATAGACCTTTTTTCTAGCCTTTTATCTCGAAGACTTCATGAAAGGGACAATTGGCATAAATTTTCCATTGGAAGTAGAAGAATGATGAGGATACTCTAACATGCATAAGTATTATTGATATGAAATTCATCAAAACCTGTGCATGGAGCCATTAATTTCATAGAGACAGGAATGGTTTGGTTAAACCAATTTTTTATGGTTGTATTACATCAACACTTCTCTTATTTAGCCATAAATTTCAGAATGCACACTTATTCAATCGATTAAAAAATTGAAATACTTCACTAAACATCCATACAAGCAACCTCTTAACCACATATAAATAATCTATAATTCAAACTAAATCAATAAAAAAATAGACACAATGGTTTTACCCTAGAACCCAATTGAGAAAACCAGTTGAATGGTGCTTAGTATTATTCCTTCTACAAGTTTTAAAGTTTGCATACAATGATCTCATCCTCCTTGGCCAAAAATCCCTTTGGAAATGAGTAAGAGTGGAGAAATAGTGAGAGTTAGGGGATAAGAGAAGAACAACATCCATGTATATTCACTTCTTGTTTCTTATCCTTCTGTCGAATATGTTTCCTTCTCATTTTTAATTATTTTTATTAAACTTTTCTCTTACCTTCTTATTTGATTTATTCCACGTAAACTTGCATTGTTTTACAATTTTTTTCATGGCTTACATAAAACATTTTGACTGTCAATCTATGTTGTAGGTACTGAGTCTTTTCCACTCTTTAGTCTGGATCCATTTTGGATCACACATCCCCATTGAGAGGATTTTTAGCCTCCAAAATCTCTGGGAAACCAATTTGGATCAATGTTATTTGCTTCTATAGAATGTGGCTCTATTGTTATCTCTTGGATACAACTCTAACTCTAGTTCCGTCTCTCACTCGTGGATCTAGCTACTAGATCTGGTCCTCCACTATGGCTTTGGCTTTGGTTATCGATTTCTTGTTCCAACTTCCCATGGTGTAGCAATTTTCTCATTGACTTTCAGCTTTGAGAAATATTTGAATCTAAACTCTAGACCCAACACTCATTCCAATATCCCTATCTGCCTTGGAGATAGTCTATCTTGGAAATTATGAATCCAAGTCTAATGTTGGTCTCCTTGTTCAGTGTGACACCATTTCACTTCCATCACATATAAATCCTTTCAAAGGACGTGTGGCCTCCATTTTCAGCTAAGATTGGTTGTTTCCCGGTATAGAAATAACTCTTTGGTGCTTGCACAATCTTGTAAGGAACATCATGGTGTACTCAATAACTCCCTTACAATAATTGACCTCCATGCACCAATCTCTGAAAAAAATCTACAATGGGGTTCTTTGGATGCAATACCATAAATAAGAATTGGGTTTTGGCTACTCTCGGCGTCAACCTGTTATCCTTCTTGCCTATTTTGATGTTCTCACGTACTGATATCTATCCTTGGAAAAATTATGTCACTTAAATTGGAGATGCAAGTAGCTCTTCATCTTCTTCAATCTTCACTTTCCACACCCTCCTCCCGGCTGTGTGGTTTCTAGGGTGAAACTATAGGTGAATTAGACAACAATTTTCTTCCCAATGTCCACTCAAATTACAATGGTGGAAAACAATATTGTTGTTTCTACAAGAAATTCTTGACATACTCCTCCTTTCCACATGCCTTTATGTATGATGTTGGATTGTAGAAGCATTCTCTCCATTCAAATTTTGAAAATAATCAGGCATGTAGAACATGGCTTGCTTCTTCCAGTAGGTTGGCTCACAATAGCATTTATTTCCACAATGTGAGCATGCATATGCATACCAACAAAGGTCTATGGTATGGCCTCTCTTCTTACAATAATGACAAACAATAAATTTCTTGTTTGACATATACCTCCTATTCTTCTTCTTCTTCTTCTTGCTTTCGTTGATTTTCTTATTTTTTTATTTGAGTGTATGTGTGGGCTAAGTCTGATAAATATCCTAATCTACCACAATCCTAAGTTAGTAGTGGATTACCACCTTCAATCACTGTTGTTGTTCCTTCTCTTGATGAACAAGCCAACTCTGGCATGTATTTTTCCTTCATGATTTTTTTTTCATGGTGATGTAATTTTCACTTCTTCCATTAAATCTTATACCTTCATGCTTGGCTCAGGGTGTGACTATGATGGGGCTCAATATTCCTTGTCTCCCCTTTCCTATCCCTTATCCATCACAACCCATTTTCTTTATAAGTTTAGAGCCAATACCCATGGTATGCTTCTCCAATTCACTAAGTCTCTCTTGAGAGGTGTCTACATAAGGTATACAAGCTATGCTCTATGCTTGTCCCAGTCTTTTTTGACTACTAGAGACAATGTTTGCATAAATTTATGCTTTGTCTCTCTAAGTTTTGGATTCTTTTAGTGTGGGTTATTGTATATTCCATAGGTCCTAAGATTTGGCTCCATGAATGTAATAAATCTCGAAAGAATTGGACATTAATTATAATAAAAGTTTTTTAAATTAGTTTCTATAAGTATTTTTCTATATTGAATTATATCCAATGTTAAATATGTACTCTTGTGCTTTTTTTGTGTTATTATTTTCTATAGATCCCAAGATTCCATCAATTGGTATCATACCAATATTTTTGGTTTCTACATTTAGAGACTTCTTTGTGTTGCATGGTTTCATTTGGCCTTGTGATGATGCATATTTCAATGATTGAAAATTGTTGAAGAGGGTGAATAGTAGAGGAAAATTATAATGAATATGAATTGTGAATGGTTATTGTAATGGGAATTACTAGGAAAGTTAGAACAATTCCACCATGAAGAGGAGTAGTCAGAATAGGTGTAATAAATCAATAAACTAAAGATATAAGAATAAGATTGAAATATTTGGAGGCCAAACAAACATGATATCCTAATGGAGAATCAAAATATAAGATTGAATAATCAATATAAATGAACAATTGACAAGAGTGTAACTTTCCCCAATCTAGCCGAGGTCCATTATGTGTGGAAATACTCACAAAAATGAAATTTTGCTGCTAAATAATTTCCTATAGCTTACCAGTTATGAATTACACAAATTTAACTATTGTTTGATACCATTAATTAAATTCATATTTCACGTGATAAAATCGACATGAACACAACTTAAATAAATCAACATAACAACATTTATATCCTTATTAAACACATAGTGAATGCACAACCATTAAGCTCATAAACATAATACATAAAACATATAAAACACTTATCTTTTAAATTAGTTCTGCAACCAATTTCTTGGGAAAAACATTCCACCAAACCATAGACCTGTTCCAAATATCAACAAAAAGTCACCCCGGAGCTAGGGATATCAATCCACAAAAGAGGGTGCTCTCCCATTGTGCACTCACAACTCAAAAAATCCTACAACTATCCAGATTTTCCACCAAATCTCTTCTTCTTGACCTACCAAACCTAAGGAGTGTACCCCTTCAATTCTCTTAGTCCATCGAGTGTCACATTCATTTATCAAGGTCTCTTTGAAATAGGTAACCAATAATATCACTACTGATAAACTCAAGGGAGATCATTGCTAGGAAAACTACTAGGAAAAAAACAACAATCACTTGATATTACAATGCAACTCACACAGAAGTTCACTATCCAGTCTAGAAAACTTGAATCTTCCATCTTATGCTCCAAATATGCTCTAGAATTTACCCTCCATGGTTTCTCCAACTCCAAATATCTTCTTCAATGTTCTCTACTTGTTGTTCATAAAAAAAGTGGCTGTCAAAAATTGTTGTAACTGCTCATACAAATTTTCCTCTCTTTGGTTGCTTACTTGAATTAAACTCTTCCCCAAACTTATTGTACTCTGTTCCATGCTTCCAATAAATATGGGATGTGATTCTTTACACCCACCCTCTTACATGCATTCAATGATTGGGTTCTTTTATACTCAAGTAGAAATTACAAGATAAATACATAATGATAATAAAATTCAGGAATGTCAGTTGAAATAAATAAACATGGGTAATACCCCCCTTGGAACACTCTTAGACACTCCTATACATTATCCTATCTTTTGGATTAATTATCCTCCATCTTTTTCAATGTCCCCTAATAGTTGGCATCACATTTTATTATTAAAATTCAGAAATACAATTCACATATGCATTTCTTGGACACAACCATACATTATATCTACATTAAGAATTAATTAAATTGGAAATTTTAGTGAGGATGTTACATTCCCACTCCCTTGCAACTGTATGTCTTAATTGATGCATACTATGCCAATATAAATGCATAAATTTACATCACAATACAAAGAAATTATTTTTTTGCAATTTTACAACTCCAATAAAAGTTCCAACCAAAATCTCCTGGTCCTCTCAACCCACTGACCCAATGAATGTACATCTTTCACTGCTCTCATTCCATCAGGTTGTACCATTCTTTTAATAGGGACCCCATCATAAGTTAGCTAGGACTCTGAGATGTGGTTCTGGAAATCTAGCTACTCAAAATAAAGTCTTTCATTCTTATATTACATTTTCTTCAAAATTGTTAAAAAATTGTGGGTATTCCTCCCACATGTTTTCTTCATGCTCCCATGTAGCATATTCAATACCATAGTAGGTCCATTTAACCTTTACCAACCCTATGTATTTTTTCCTAAGAACTTTGACTTTTCGGTCTAGGATGTGTATTCGTTCCACCCGAAAATATCCTTCGTGTTCCACTTGGATCACAATCCAATAAATTATGTGGTTAGGATCAGACACACATTTCTTTAATAATGACACATAAAATACATTATGCACTCTTATGGAAGTAGGAAATTATAACATGTATGAAACTAGCCCTATCTTCTCTAGGATTTCAAAAGGTCCACAATATCTTGTTGCCAACTTTGGAAAACTTCTTAATATTAGTGAGATGCTCTTTTCTTTCACTTTCAAAAATACATGTTCACCCACTTTAAAATCTCTAAAAACAGTATTCTTTTCTGCATAAATTTTCTGCCTATCCTGGGAAACCTTTAAATTTTGCTTGATCTTTTCCATTTGATCTTCCATTTCCTTCAACAAATCTAGCCTAATAATTTCTTTGACTGCTGGATTATCCCAACTCACTAGTGTGTTACACTTCCTACCATAAAATACTTCAAATGGGATCATTTTCAATGAGGATTGATACCCATTATTGTAAGAAAATTCCACTAAGTGGATATAATACTCCATCTTTGATGGTTGGTCCATCACATAGATTCTAAGCATGTCCTCAATTATTATGTTAGTCCTCTTTGTTCTCCTATCTAACATTGGGTTATACATTGTACTGACATTTATATTTGTCCAAAAACCTTTCAATAAACCCTTCCAAAAATCAGAAGTGAATTTTAGATCTCTTTTTGAAACAATTTCCTTGTGAACTCCATATATCCTCGCAACTTCCTTCATGTATATTTCTGCAATATTTGTATCCTTGTGGGTAGTCTTGAATATAACAAAATGTGTTTCATTATTTAATTTATCCACCACCACCATGATGGACTTATGTTGCTTCATTGTTCTAGGAAACTTTGTAATAAAATAAACTATAAATACTTCCTATTTCCATTCTAAATTGGGAAATGGCTCTAACATCCCCGCTGGATGTCTATGTTCAGTCTTCACCTTCCTACACTCTAAAAATCTAGCTACGTAATTACCCACTTCTTCCTTCATTCCGGGATAAAAATATTGGATTCTTACAACTGCAATTATTTCTAGATATCCTGGGTGCCCAAAATATGGCACATTGCGCCTTTCCCTTATCACTGTATTTTTTATCTCATTGGAAATCAACACACACTTTTCCTTTGTACATGAGAATTGCATCTTCTTTTAGCTCAAAGTCTTTAAATTTCTACTGTAAATTTCCTTGTTGTAATGTTTCTTTTATTTGTAAATATTGTTGATATGAGTTTGTTTCTTCAATAATTTATCTTTTAGATTAGTATTGTACATGTTGATGGATGCAATATGCATCACATGTTCTCTCTGACTGGGTGCATCAACCACTTGATTGTCTTTTCGTTTGATGTGCTTAATTTCAAAGTCATGCTCACTAAGGAATTCCATCCATCTAGTTTTCCTGACATTTAATGTGGCCTTCCCAAACAAATGTTTCATACCATAGTGGTCTGTCCTTAGCTTAAATTGCTTACCCATGAGGTAATGTCTCCACATTTGTAGTGCATGAATAATGGATGCTAATTCTAGATCATGGAAAGAATAATTCCTTTCATGCTATTTTAATTTTTAGAACTCATAGCATACAACATGATATTTATGTGTGAGGACTCCACCAAGCCCTTCCTTACATGCATCAATGCACACCAAAAAATATTCATGTAAATCTATGATCTCCAAGATTGATGCACTGGTCAATATCTATTTCAGCTACTAAAATCTCTTTGCACACTTTGAATTCCATTCAAATTTCACTGCCTTCTTTTGCAAAGAAGTGATTGGGATTGCAATCTTTGAGAATCATTTTATGAATATTTGGTAATAACCTATAAGACCCATGAATAATTTAACCTCTATCACATTTATTTGCACTTTTTATCCTATAATGGCCTCTATCTTCCCACAATCCACTCTTATGCCATCTGTTGAAACAATATTCCCCAAGTAGTGAATCATCTTTCGATAAAAGATGCACTTACTTAGCTTGGCATAAAACTTATGCTCTCTTAAAAATTTTAGAACCATTCTTAAATGTTTCTCATGTTCCTCTTATGACTTAGGGTAGATGAGTATATCACCCAGAAACACAATTAAAAACTTGTCCAGGTACTCCAGGAACACTCCATTCATCAAGCACATGAAAACTATTGGTGTATTTGATAGCCCGAATGGAACTACTGTGAGTTAATAATGTCCATATCATGTCTTGAAACTTGTATTGATGATATCCTCTTATTTTATCCTCACTTGATGATAACCTAATATCAATTCAATACAGGAAAATATTCTTTCACCTTTCAATTGATCAAATAAATCATCAATCCTTGGAAAATTATATGTTTTCTTGATGGTGACCTTATTTAGCTATTTGAAATCAATACATAGCCTTAAGGTTCCATTTTTCTTAATAAAATAAATAACCGGGGCACCCCAAACCGACACACTTGTGTGTATATACCCCTTAACAATTCTTCAAGCTGGATATGAAACTCCTTCAATTCTGTATGATGTCTTGGATACTGGGGAAACTAATGGAACCAAATAAATAGAGAAATTAATGTCTCTCTTTGGTGGAAATCCTGGAATGTCCCCAAAAGCATCTCCAAAATCCTTCAAGAGTGTATGGTCTTTAATTATTCCCACTTTGGCTCTGACTACCTCTTCCATATGGGATGAAAAATTCGACATCCCTTCTTGAAACTCTTTTTCAATTGCATATATGAAATTTCTCTAAGAACTACAACTCTTGGAATGCCTTAATATTTGCCTCATTTCCCTTATTTATCAAGGCATGTGATTGTCTTGTTGTAACAGTCTAGGACAACATGGTGTTTTTTCAACCAATCCATGCCAATTAGAAAATCATATGAACCCAGTGATATGATGTTCACATCTACCTTTGTGCTAAGTCCATTCATGTCTAATGGGTAATATTTAACTAGATCATTGATTTTACTCTTAACCCCCATGGCTAACTGAACTAACCAAGATTTCTTATTCTTACTCATTTTCAATTGAAATATTTCAACAATGTTAGAATTTATGTAACTATGGATAGCTCTAGAATCAATTAAAATTTATATGGGCTAGTTATCAATCTTACCTTCCACTTCAATCATGGGGGATTGATACTATGCTTGCTTTTTTTCCAAGGATGCATAAATCCTTTGCATGTTTCCTCTCATGTCTTCCATTGTTTTGTCCTATTGAATGTTTTGGATAGTCCTCCTTATTTCTCCTTTGTGGGAGCAGTCCCTATATAGGTGATTTCCTTCACATCCCCAACATTGTACAGGTTCTTGCCTTAACATTTTCCCAAATGAATCTACAGTCTTGTGATCATTTTGGGTTGACTAACCTTGTTTATTTTCTCAAGAGTTGTTATTGAAAAATGGTGTCTTAAAAACTTTCTTCCTTTGATCCCTTTTACCCTTCATCTTGTCATTCAAAGATTTTGGGAAAAATGGCCTTCCTCTACTCTGCTCATAAATATGTTTTTCTCTCCTTATGGACTCCACTAAAGTTATGGGGTTATCATATTGTACCTTGTCACTGTAGAAGGAAGGTAACCCACTCATAAACCTTTCGAGTTTGACCTTCTCATCCTTTATGAAGTCCACATACTTAAAAAATTCAAAGAAACGCTTCTCATATTCATCCATTATCATGCGTCCCAACTTGAGTTCAAGTAACTCTTTCATATTTATTTCATAGTAATCCTTGGAAAAATATTTCTCTTGGAGATATCCTTTGAACTACATGATACCTTCTTCTCATCAAGGTTCTTGGCTTCCTTAAATTGATCCCACTACATGATTTTCTTTCCTTTCCAAGTGGTAGGTTGTAATTATAGATTCTACCCTTGAGAGGTAATCATGCAGTTGTAAATATTTCTTCATCTCCAATATATGGAAATCACCCTATTCTCCCTTCCTATGCTCACCATTGAATGTTGGTGGATTTATTTTCTTGAGTTCACCTTCCAAGATGTATTCCTTAGGCCTTCTTCTCCACATCCTAATAGGAGACACACTTGGGATGCTCCATGGAACTAAAATTTCACAAGTTATTCTAGTAGATTACCTTGGAGAATTATGGCACCTGATCAGGATTCTTGATTTTCTATCATTCCCATGATCATCCCTTCTGCTTTGGGATATGGATGTTGTCACTTTTCTAGCAGTATTTGCTTTCTTTGTGCCTGAGTATTTGTTAAATTTCCTATGAAACATATTCATCTTCTTAAGTATCTCTTACTAATATTTCATAATCCTTTCATTATCTTCCCTATTTCTCTGCAATTCTCTATGAAGGCTTCTAATAGATACAAGCTCATGCCTACTCTCCTTCCATTAAACTACATCTCAACATTTCCCATGCCGACATGCATACCTATGACCTCCTCCTCATGGATGTAAGATCCCTAGGCATATTACATATTTCCGATACTCATATAAGAACCAAATTTGTTTTCTCGTACCTCTAATTCTTCAAGAAACATACATGTAATAATTATTGTTAACACATGCATAATATAAAACATTTCATCAATTAGAATATAGGTTATTATTTATCTCAATTTACAAATAAAATAATGTAATAAGTAAAAATATGATTCCTTATACACATTCCCCTCTGACACAACTCTCCAACGAATGTACTCATGCCTCATTTCGATTTCTGAGCCAAAAGTTACAACATTCACAAGCTGTAATTTTCCACTCATTGCTTTGTTTTCACTGCTGCAATTTTTTTTTATTACCTTTTCATACAATTTTAATGCCCAATTAAAAATATTGCGTGTACAAATATATTCTCCTCCTCAATACCTTTCCATTGACTATTCATTTTCCCAAATCCAAGCTCCGAGCTGAAAGTTATGATATGAGGAAGTTTAGATTGTTTTCCCATTTTATCCATGTATGCTACATGTGTTTTCTTTGTCTTTCTGCAAATTTTTTCATACCCATATTCCAAATATCACTCCATGAATTTATTCTATGTTTCATAATATTTCCATAAATTACTCCTATGCCCCAAATAGACTTCTGAGCAAGGCATTATGCCCTTTGGAAGTAAACCGATGCCAAAATTATACACTTAATTGTTTCAGATATAACTTTCTCACATGAGCTTCTTTTTGCGTCCGAGATAGCTCATTGGAAATTTATCTCCAAATTATTTATTTAAAATAATAAATCTATATGTGGTACCTTTAGGCCATATAGTTTCAAAAGTTTGAACTCCTAAAAGTGTTGTCTAGTGCCTAAAAAAGTCCCTGCCAGTTGATGACCTTAAAAAATAGGAACAATTCGTAGAAAAATGATTGTATTATTGTTATAACAATATTTTAATCTTCACCGTTGATTTCAAGATCGAGTAAAATCTAATTCATTTATCCACTAATCATTTTCCAAGCTATGGATCAATCCCCACTATCGATCACCAACTCGAAGAAATCTGGACCATTGATTATCTTCCCTATAGATGTGTACTTCTCTATGTAGGATTTTCATAGCTACATGATCCTACCTACCTCTCCTTACATTAGACTCTATCTCAACATTTCCTATGTTGGCATGCATACCTATGACCTCCTCCTCTGTCATACCCCACAATATTATTATTAAATATAAATAAAAATAATATCAGGAAAGTTATAATAAATATTTATTGAATTAAATAATAATAAATAAGTATATAATAATAATACTTAAAGGGGGTCCTAACAAATAATTATTATGGAAATCTACCTAATTAAAGATAATGGCTAAATAAGTAATTGTATTCCATACAAACCCTAAAAATATAACAAATAACAAAATAATGAACCCTAGGGATTGGGATCTTTACTAGATGGACTCTATATAAAGAAGGAAATGAATGAGGAAAGGATGATCTCTCCTTGGATATTGAAGAAGGAATAAGAGTATTGAGCAAGGGGTGACCTTTCTACCCTTGGGTAGCAAGGTCTATGGTTGGGAGGAGAGTGGACCCCCAAAATTTTGTTGCAATATCTTCTCAAAGATAAAGGTAGCGTTACACTTCTATGGCCATCATGACAGGTATGACTGTTGCCCTTACAAGTTACTACAATTTCATTAAGGTTTTCCATTAATTTATATTCATGTCTAGTTTTATATTTAATTATTAGATGGGATTTACACATGGTATGTGAAGTTCTAACCGTTACTGCCTATGATCCTTCTTATTTATGATTTTATCAACGTCGAGGTGTTTTGATCTTCAAGTGATATAACATACTAAATGTTGGATATTTAAAATTTTCAGATCTCAGTAAATTTGATAATTCTCTTGAATTAACATTCATATTTGAGCTAGATCCAAGATTTTGGAGGTACCCCAATAAAATTATGAAGAAAACCTTTTTCCAAACCATAAAATTGTAATATTTGTTTTTAGATCTTGATTCGTTAAAAATATACTATTATGTGTTCCATTGTGTTGGTCAATAATATAATGGATGAGTAGGTTCTATAGTAAATTACAATTTCTGATATAATCAGGTATAATTATATTGTTCAAGATACAAATATAATTATTACTTACCCAGAACTTTCAATTATTTAGTGTTATTTCTGTAATCCCTTCAAAATCATTCAAATCTTTTAAAATGCAAGCATAAATATGGTTAGATTTAGTAATTATAAATCTAGTTTCCATCATAACATTATTGTTTGTTAATGGATAGATCTGGTTAGATGTGATTAGATCTAGTAATAGAAAATCGAGTTTCCATCCTAATAGATCTGATTAAATCTAGTTTATATGGAACTCAGGGTTTGAATGCTTTGTTTCTAGGTTAAAACTCTAGGTAACTTTGGGGATTAACATAATAGTAGATATACTATGATCATACCAGATCTTCTATGAATATTACAAATTTGTTGTCAATCTTTCAGAGCTTTTGTTATTATTCTGCCTAGTTAAACTTTTCTCTAAAATAACAACATTGCGATTTATATGAAAGTGTCAATAACATTGTCTAAGTAAGAACATAATGAAATAAAAGAGGGGAATTGGGTAAAGAAAATAGTTTTTGATTCCTCTTCTATGTAGATTATACTTTGGTTTTCGTGATTGCATCCATTGTCCATCATGTTTGATCGCTCTCTGTTGGCAGACTATCTATCATAACCCATGCTTAGATTGGAGCGTGCGGGCTCCCTCCAGGAGATAAAACTTGTGATTCGGATGAGTCAACGAACGTTCGGCTATTTCATGATTGAGTTTGGGTTACTTGGGCATGTGATGTCGTTCCAAGTATGACTTCAACAAGATGGACTTGCGATAGAGGTTGGTGACTTGATGAAAGAGCCAGTTGGGTGGGTGCCCCACTAACACATGGGTGCCCCATGAAGACATGGGTGCCTCACCAAAGAGATGATGGGTTACTGAAGTTTGGTGCGACGAAGGTATGTGCGCCCAACAAAAAAAACAAGAGATGGCTTGATGGATGCAAAACCAAGGATGGGTTTCCATGGGAGCTTTGGGAACCCCATCTATGAGATAGGTTGGCCAAGCAAAGGTGAATGCCAAAAATGTGCGACATAGGTCTTATGATGTGGTTTCACAATAAAATAGACAAAGGCATAAGTTGTGCATGTTTAATCGAAAGATAACGTTGGCTGGGGAAGAGCGCATGTTTGGAAGATAAGCATGCCCATTGACTAGTCGATTGAACCCGTGAAAGTGGAAAAATAACCAAAAGTGCACGTCATCTTGCGATCGAAGGGATGCGTTGGTTGGAAGAGTCACATCACAAGGAAAGGGCGTGTGACCATTGAACCAAGTGCGAGCTATGAATTTGGGAATTTGGCTAAGGCAAGGAGTTGGGAGACACTTCTTAATAATCGCAGGTTGAGGAGTTTGTGGTAGCGACCAAGGAGGGGATGAGATATCCCCAAGGATCCAAATAGACCCTTGAGGGTGACTTGGGTTGCCTTGGGGAGGAGCCTTCGTAGATATGGGAAATTATTTCTGAAGGAAATTGTTAAGGGAAATTGAACTATGGAAAGGAAGGAATGGTTTCTCCAAGCTGTGGAAAGAAGCAAAAGTCTAAATCTAGCAAGGGGATGGATACACAAAGACAGAAATGAAGGTATCATAGAGTTGAAGTATCAGGTGGTTCATTTTGTGATGATGAAGGAAGGATGCATGAAGGAAGCTTGTTGAACAAATGTATGACTTTCACAACTTCTACTTAGCGAAATCTCCTTATGTAAACTTTATTTGTGTAGCATGAGGGTTTAGTGATGGGTATTCTATATGCATTAAATCCCTCAATTAAATTTTCAACCTGGGGTAAGTAAACTTTGACTTGTAGCACTGTATGTGCCAAGGAAGAAAAGCTAGTGGAAGTGTTGTCTATCTAAGGGGATGGTCTATCTAAGGATTAATCTATTAAGCAAAGACTATCAATTAGAAAATCCTATTAAAGAACTTGAACTATTTAACCTAAGAAACTTTAAACAATGGATCGATGGATTATTCCTAAAGAAGAAAATCAAACCCTACTTTGAACAAGTTAACCTATTCAATATAATGAGCAACAATAAGTAAATTACTTTGATCTTTTAACTTTAAGAAAATAAGCATTCAAACAACTAACCTATCAAAACTTATTCAACAAGTAAACTCATCAAAACCATTCAACAAGTAAACTCATCAAAACTATTTAGCAAGTAAACTCTATTCTTAAAATAAAACTCATAATCATTTCTATTTTGCAAAGGAGAAATCTTAACCTACTTAATCAAAAGCATCATGAATGTATTCAGAAATTAATCAAAACTATTCTTAATTTGCAATAACAGGAAACTCAAAGATGATGATTATGTATTTGGTGCCTAATAACACCACGAAGACATCTGGAGATTAGTGATAATCAAGAGGAATTAATTCAATTTTGACTTCTATAGAGAAATGAAAAGTATGAATTAATCAATATAACAAGATCTTAGCCATCATAGAAGAAATATTAAATATCCTGAAAATCCATGTGATCTCTCAATTTCATGCATCAATCATCGATGATAAGAAAACACTCTTATACTTAATTCAAATTCACTCGTATGCTAACTCAAGTAAATTCACAAGGTTATAAACTTATGACGAAAAGATTAATTCAAATTCAAACTTCTAATTACAACTTGAATATAAAACTGAGATTCCATAAGTTAAACTGGGTTTAATTCTATCATTAAAAACTCAGATTTCAACTAACATGCTTGTAAAAAAATAATCCAAAATGTAATTCTATCCTAACACACTAAAACAAGATTGATAGGAAAAATAGATCTATGGAAGTATAACTAACTGAGAATGAAATCAACTAATAAAACTTGCAACTATTTATCCATTGAAGCTGCAAAAGAAACTCTATCTAAAGTAATCCTATGTTTTAAAGACTTCTTTGTTTTAACTTGCAGAAATCGATTTAACACTCTAACACACCATCTAAGTTAGTATATTGCAAGCCAGTCACTAAGAAATAGAATACACATCATAACAAATAACTATCTCCTACAAGCAAACTGCAAAAGAGAGATTAAACAATTAAATTGTAAACAACAAATACAACATTTAAAATTACAAAATACATATAACTACACAACTACACAACTACACAACTGAAATACATGATCTATCTATCTAAGTATTCATCCAGACCACTGGTGGGCCCCCTAGTAGGTCGTCTCTACTCCTCAATAGCAAATCACATGCTCAAATCAACACGATTCTGTCATTAAATTAAAAGCGCAGTCTGAACATAAATTTGCAAAGATGTCTCAATTATATAGCGAAATGTATTGTAAAAATTCTTGTTTTTGGTCTGGCCAGTACTGGTGGTATTTATAATGATTACAGTTCGAGAGGTCGACCACTAGAAGAGTCGATCTCCTCTAAAAATGGTAAATCCCGTTAAATGCACTCTAACAGCCTTTGGCTTCTAAAAACTAAACAAGCCACTCAATGATTAGCATAACTTATTAATCTAAGATGTCAAGAGATCATTAGCTAGAGGCCATGAGGGGGCACAAAACCTAGGTCGCCGATTCTCCCAGCACAAGCCACCAATACGCCAATCGCCAACTCGCCTATGCTCCAAGTGCTAGATCGTGTGTCATATGAAGTACCCGATCGAGTGTTGGATGAAGTGTCGAACGAGCTACCAGACGGAAAATTGGATTGCGAATTTTCCTTGTGACACACAGATCACACATTAGATCCTCATAATCATCAAATCGAACTGAATCTAACTCAAAACCATTGAAAAACATCAATTGTGCATACTTGTTATAAATCCATGATGAATTGATACAAAATACTTCAAAAAATTCTTCAAAATGGTTACTAACACATATAATACTAGTGCAAAAGGGATTCAATCATCACCACAAAACAATCAAAACACGAGACCAACATTACCCCCACGCCTAAGAATTTGCAGGTCCCACTGTAAACAAAAATGAATTACCCAATATGACTAGACTTGTTGAGAAGGGGATGGATTAGCTTTAGAATATTCTTTCCCTGAAGACTTTGTCTTGGCCCTCTTGAGATGTTTCAATTGTGCATGGAGACTACAATTATCATTAGTCATTTGATCAACCATTCGTTGGAGGGAATTAACGTTTTCTTGTAATACTACATTTTTGTGGTGGAGATACCTATCCATGGTCTTCCTCTCTTCCAACTGTTGCAACAGCTGAACATTTTCCTATTGTAATTTCTCAATGGTTGGAGTATGGTCAGATATCTTAGAGGAGGGCTTAGATCCCTTAAAGGATGTAGAGAGTCTATCAGCTTTGGGATATGGTGTAGTTATCTGTGAGGTAGCAGTAACAGAGGGTTTATGAGAGGGAATGGCTTCAGATTTTACTTCTCTATCAGGCTCCAAATATTCTATAGAAACTTCCCTAAGTATTTTATGGGGGCTTTTGAGATCGAAAGATACTTTGATAGGATCTAAAGTTCTTGGGGGTTTTACATAAGGATTCCCTTTTAAATTTTGGGAAATTTTTCGAAAAGATCCTCCTTTGAACCGATTAGATCGTCTTCTATTTGTAGGGACTATAGGGAAATCTTGTTGAATTGCCTCTTGTAACTTCTTGTGTTGAGGATCAATAGATGTTGAGGGCATTGGAGAACTATCAATAGGATTTTTAGTTTTCTTTCATGATGAGGCTGCAGGGGTATCAACAAGTTTCTTGGTATTTTGTTCAGGCAAAGATATAGCTTGGGTAGGAAGGTTTAGAGTCTTTGGAGAATGAAGTTTGGCTGAAGTAACAGTCCCTAAATCAAGTGATTTCTTGCTGGTCTTGATTGTGATATGGGGGTTTGAAAATTGATAGATGAATTCATACCATGTCTTCCCTTGTTTTTTCAAATTGGTTATGAAAAGAAATTTGATGAGGTCGTGGTGGAATATGTTGTTATGAGGATTGGCCACATTATTTCCTACCTGGGAAGACGTCTTCTCAAGACTTTTCAATAAGTAAAAAGGAAAATTCAAGGGCTTGTTAAATTGGAAATGAGCTAACAGACGAAAATGGCAAGCTTTAAAAATAGAGTATCTACCGTCACAAGTGATAATTCAGGTTATGACAATCAGGGGGTTGATCAACTCATATTTAATCCATTCTTTGGAGCACCCCTTAGCTCCATAAACATTCTGAAACTCAGGCTTGAAAACTCTGTTGTAGTTTTCCCATGGAAATTGGTGGTGCTTGAACCAACGATATCCAACCCTTGGGAGCTTCGTGGATGAGGCAATTGACTCCTCAGAGACCAACAAGGCCAGAGACCCCACATGCGCCATCCTCCCATCGAACCTGAGGGAGAATTGTAGTGAAACACCATCATCGTGGCCATGCAGACAGGCCAAGTATGGTCCCCACCCTGCACGAAGGAATACCTCTCTACACTGTGCAAATTCGAGGATAGTGAAGAGGTCAGCCTAGGAGGAACACTCATATCATTTGGGCATGGTTAAATTGCAGAGGATGAGTAGAGGAGTGAAATTGGATAGAGGAGAAAATTTGAGTAGAGGATGAGCGCAATTGGGCAGAGGAGAGGAATTGGGCAAAGGATGAGCGCAATTGGGCAAGAAAGAATGAGTGAAATATAAATTTGGAGCTAAACCTTTGATTTAGAATGCGCTCAAGGTGGAAACAGTTGAATTCGTTGGTGAATTCATCACACGGGATTTTCCATGTGTGACTATGACTGCATCGATTTTAAATTTGAAGGGTGTCCTTTGGAGGCAAATGTAATGATGAGAGAATTAGATCAATGTCCAAGTCTTCGACTTGGACATTTGATCATAAAAATGAATTTAGAGATTGTATCATTTAACTATCAAATTCCATTTAATCCATCTCATAATACAACTGAACATCCATATTAATTCAAACGATTCTTGGTTACCTGCAATCGTGGTCACTTAGTGTGTGTGCACACCTCATCTGATTCTTCATATGGCACGTCATCCAGTTGTCCATATGGCACCCCATATGGTATTCCAAATGGAACTCCATACAACACTCAATATGGCACTCTATATGGTACTTCGGTGAAAAATGGAATTTGTTCATCCTGTAATGGATGTTTTATCCATAGCACTCAGTCTTAAACACTTTTGATAGTCATAGTGAACATGAGCAGAGATAGGATAAGAGTCTTCCATTGTTAATTGCTTTGTCATCATGCTCGCACATTATAAGAATATGTTCCTCTATATCACACATTGTAAGGCATGTAATCACAAGCTTGTAATGAACAGTCTGTAAAGAAAAAGCAGTTAAGTGGTCTATCGAAGAAATGTACAACATGTTTATAACACACAGTGAATTTAGCATTTCAATAAAACATAATTGTTGATATAATAGTCCATATCATGAAAACAATATACATAATTTTTTACAAATATTCTACTTCTTCTTCTCATGGGTTATAGATAGGCAGTATTGTCATTTTTCAGCTCATGAAACCCCTCCCTCACTCCATAGTATTGTGACACCTCACAATAAAAAATATAGGAAACTAGTCAATTCTCCCAATAGCCGAAGATTTACAGCTTGTTAAGTGTAGAGATAAATTTCACATATCGGTCTGGCAAGATGGTTAGAATATGGACCCACCTATAGGATAGAATATCCTACATATAGTTAAGAAGAGGTAGACGAGAGAGTTTTAAGATAGTATCAAAGTTAGTTCCCAATGGAATATTTATGGAGTTCATTAACATTAGCTTAAACATACATAATTCTTGTCATCCTTGTCTACAAGTAATGTCGTACATGAGGACAAATTTAATATTTAGCAATTTCTTATTTTTTTGTCATATTATCATCCTCGTTAGGTAGAATGCCCTGCTGCCAACAATCATGTTCAGTACTCTGATGGGTTTACCTAGTCATAACACAGGCCATTACCCACTGCCAGAAAACCTGTTCAATATCGAAGTGGGTTAGCCTCTTACACCCTCAAGACTGGCCCACCATCTTTTAATATTTTAATATAAAGATTGATTTTTGCAAGAACATGGGGGGATAACTCTGAAAAACCTTTTCTTTTTTTTCTCTTTTTTTTTAGATTGGGATGGTATTTATGTTATAGGATGACTCTCCTTTATGTATTCCTTAGAGATTGTCCATATGTAAGGGGTACTTAAGCGGACCTAGCCTATCTAAATATATGATATAATCAATCATTTTTAGTGTGTAGTGGATGGTACCATTGGGAAAGAACAAAAAGTTTTCTTTAGGGTCAACTCACTTTCTTCCTTTTTAAGTTATTGTGAAGTTTCCATGGCTAACCGCTAATCAAAACTCCTTGTTACTTTTTAATAAAGATACTTTACTCACTTACTCATGGTTCTTGGGGAAACTGTATGAGTGACCTATAATTTTGATGGTTAAGATATAACTTCCTTATATCCTTTAGTGGTGAAGGTTTAAGAGAAATTGTTATTAAAGATTCCTTGAGAAAAAGAAGATGTAAATCATTGCAAAAATGTGACTAATTACTGCAAGTCATTATTCAATTGATGCTTAGCATACAACAAGGTTTAAATATAACAATTTTTTGAAGGAATATACTTCCCTTTATGTCTCATTGAAATTCTCTACTCCTCGTGAAATAAATACCTACAAAAATCTCTAAAATTGTCTATCAACATACTTGAAAATTATTTACATATGTACAATCGAAAATTCAGAAAAACATTCAAGAACAAGGGGGAACTTTCCCATCTACTAAGGCCAATGCCTTGCCAGTTGACATGATCTGTAGAAAATATTTTTTGGAAATGGGTATGTGATAAAGTTTGAGTCGATGTCCATTTACTATGAAGGAAACTTGTCCATCATCAATTGTTTTGATCTTCATAGCCCCATTGTCATACATGGTGACTACCTCGTAAGGTCCCAACCACTGAGTGGTAATTTTGCCTTTCAAATTTTTAAATTGAGAGTCAAACAACAAATCCCAATCACCAGGTTGGAAATGTTTCTTCTTGATAAACTTGTCATGCCACTTGCTCCTCTGGTTTTGGAATAATATTATTCATTGGATAGAATCTTGCCTAATTTCATCCAACTCGTTTAATTGTAGGGCTCGTTGTTTATGAGCCTCATCTAATTTTAATCCCAATTCTATGGCAATACGAAAGGGCCTTACTTGGAATTCTATTGGTAGAAGTACTTGTTTCCCATACACTATCTCATAAGGGGAATGTCCAGTGGTGTTTCTCCAGGTGGCCCGATATGCCCACAAAGATTTTGTAAGCCTATCATCCAAATCCCGATGATGCAATTGAATAGTCTTGGTTAAGATAGCTTCCAGAACTTTGTTTGTGGACTCTACCTGACCATTAGCTTGTGGGTGGTATGGATAAGACTTGCAGTGCTTGATCCCATATGTCTCTGTTAATTCTCTCATCAACTTGGAAGTGAATTGAGTGCCTTGGTTTGTAAAAATTTTATGAGGAACACCAAAGAGGGTAAAGATGTCTTCATAAATGAATTTGACAATAGATTTTTCGGTAGCCCTGAATAGGGATTTTTCTTTTACCCACTTTGTGACATAATCTGTATAGACCAAAATATAATTTTTCTTACGAGACATGGGTGAAATTGGTCCTACAAAGTCAAGGGCCCATTTATCGAAAGGTTCTATCATAACTTGGGCATGCAAGGGAATTTCATCAGCTGACGTGGGTCTCCCTATCCTTTGACTGCTATCACAACTCCTCACATACTTGGCAACATCCTTAAATATGATAGGCCAATAGTAACCTGCATGTAACACGTTATATGTTGTACGTTTGTTAGAGAAATAGCCACCACATGCTCCATCAAGACAACTTCATAGGATTTTTGGTATCTCATCTTCTTGGAAATATCTACAAATAATCAAGTATGGACCACTACGAAAAAGGTCATGGCCAACCCAAGAGTAGTTGGCACTTTGCGTAATAATTCTATGCTTTTCATGAGGTGACAAATGAGATGGTAACTTCCTAGTAGCCAAATAGTTTTCCATATCTGCAAACCACGGGGTATTTACAGAGAGGGAAAAAGGTGCTCATCTGGGAAACTATCATCAACATGAATATCATCATCCTCATTTTTTATGCGTGAAAGAAAATCATCTACCAAATTCTCCTTTCCAAGTCGGTCAAGGACGGTGATATTAAATTCTTGAAATAATAGGATCCACCTAGTCAGTCGGCCATTAGTAATGGGTTTATTCATGATAAATCTAATGGCTGAGTGATCTGTATGTACAAATACTTCGTAACCTATGATGTAGTGGTGAAACTTATTAATAGCATGAACTACTGCCAAAAATTCCTTTTTCAGTAACTATATAGTTTAACTCGGCAGGGGACAAGTTCTTTCTCACAAAATAAATGTCATAGGACTGTTGGTATTCTTTCTTCCCTAATACTCCTCCTATTGCAGTATCAGAGGCAATAGTGGATATGTGAAATGGAATATCCCAATTGGGCCCCTTAAGAACTGGTGCCACAGAAACTTAGATTTCAGAGTTTCAAAGGCAGTTTGTGTTAGGAACCAAATATCAATATAGCATAGAAAAACCTCAGAATAAGTAATCAACTCCTTGAAAAAGAGAGAAATTCGGATAATAAGCCTCTTCAAGGGGGAAACCTTCTTATGTCCACATAAATGTTCAATTCCAAGATGATTCAAAATGAAAATGTCTCCTTGGAATATATAGGAGACTAGGAGGTATAATTACAACTAATGGAATAAATCCGACATAAATAAAATAGAATTACTAATGTAATATGTCCCAATTAAGGGGTAATGAGCCATTATTTAGGGCTTAACATGCCCCTCCCCTTGAGACAAGTGTTTTCTACAATGCTTGAGTAAATGTGGATGCTTCTATATAAAAGAATCATCTTCCCAAGTGGAATCTTCATTCGATAGTTTCCTCCATTTAATGAGATACTCTGAAATGGATCTATTCCTCAACTGGTGAATTCTTGTGTCAATGATGGTTTCAGGCTCCAATATGATTTTTCCTTCCTCGTCAAGTTCTGAAAATATAGTTTGAACTGGGATCTTGTCCCCTATAACCTTATTTAAGCATGAAACATGGAAAACTAGGTGTACTCATGAAGATTCAGGCAACTCCAACTTGTATTCCATAGTACCAATCTTTTGCAACACCTTATAAGGGCCATAGTACTTTGGTGATAATTTATTATCCATATTGGCTTGCATGAGGGACATCTGTTTGTATGGTTGTGGTCTTAAAAACACCCAATCCCCTACTTCAAAACTTCTTTCACTACGATGTTGATTTGCTTGTTGTTTCATGTGATTCTGTGCCATGGTTAGGTTGTCCTTTAATTTTTGGAGAACTTGTTGTTGATGCTCGATGTGATCTTCCATTGATTGAACCTTAGATTTTTCTTTTAGATAAGAAGTGATGGAAGGAGGGTGGTATCTATAGAGTGCCATAAATGGTGTCATTTTTGTTGCAGTATGAAAGGAAGTGTTATACCACCATTCTGCCAAGGGTAACCATTTGAACAATTGTATTTGTTTATCAGAGACAAAGAAACGAAGGTATCCTTCCAAACATTTGTTCACTATCTCGGTTTTTCCATCATATTGAGGATGATAGGATGAGCTATGAGCCAATTGAGTACCCAAACAAGAAAATATTTTTTTCCAAAAATGTTCAGTGAAGATGGGATCTCTGTCACTTACAATAATCTTTGGGTTGCCATGTAGCTTTTGAACTGTCTCCATGAATGTAGTGACAACTATACTAGCTTTGAAGGGATGGGAGAGTGCAAAAAAGTGTATGTACCTGGTTAGTCTATCAAAAATCACCATGATGACACTCTTTCCTTTAGACTTCGGTAACCCTGTGATGAAATCCATGGAAACCTCCTTCCAGTGTTGACTTGGGATGGCTAATGGTTGTAAAATACCTGGGGTCTTAATTGTTTCCACCTTATTTTGTTGGCAAACCAAACATTCTTCCACAAACCTTTGAACATCAGTTTTAAGTCCATCCCAAACAAATTCCTTCTTGACCCTATGGTAGGTTTTTAAAAATCCTGAGTGCCCTCCTACTGGAGAGGTGTGCAATTCCAATAGTACCTTTTGTTTTATTTGGGAGTTCTTACATAAATATAAGCGATCTTTGTACCATAGTGAATCATTTTTCCATGTAAATGTATCTGATGTAATGGAATCCTACTATAACCTTTGAATGAGAGTCCACACTTTTTCATCATTCTTCCATTCATCCTTTGCTTCTATTATCCAATCGGGTTGGATGATCAAGATCGCACAAAGAAAGGCCTCAACATCTTCATCCTTCCTTGAGAGTGAATCTTCCACAACATTTTGGTTCCCTTTTTTATAGACGATTTCAAAATCATAACCCAATATCTTGGTTACCCATTTTTGTTGTTCTTCTGAAGATAGTCTTTNCCCATTTTTGTTGTTCTTCTGAAGATAGTCTTTGTTCCAAGAAGTATTTAAGACTATCATGATCTGTTTTGACCTTGAAGTGCCTACCTATTAGGTAAGGACATCATTTCTTCAATGCATGTAGTATTGCCATCATTTCCTTCAAATAAATGGGTTTGTGTAAGTCCTTTCCCTTGAGTGGTTGACTTTCGAAAGCTAGGGGCCTTCCTTATTTCATTAGGATAGCACCAATTCCATTTCCCAAGGCATCACATTCCACAATAAAGGTTTTTGTGAAGTCTGGAGTGGTCAAGACAGGTGCTTTGCACATCACCTCTTTAAGTTGTTCAAAAGATTTAGTTGCCTCTAGAATCCATGAAAATGCATCCTCCTTAGTTAGTGTCATTAAAGGTGTTGTTATTCTTCCATAGTGCCGAACAAACTTGTGGTAGTAACCTATCAAACCCAAAAATCCTCTAAGATTCTTCAATGTTTTTGGAATCATCCAATCCATCATGGCCTTAATCTTGTTAGGGTCTACCTTGAAACCTTCATGAGATACAATATGACCCAAATACTCTACTTCCTTCAATCCAAAGAAACATTTGGATGGTTTGGCATATAGTTGTTTCTCCTTTATTAGTTGTAGCACCTTGTCAAAATGTCTCACATGATGTTCACAAGACTTGCTATAGATTAGTATATCATCAAAAAATACTAACAGAAATTTTCGAAGGAAGGGCTTGAAAATGGATTTCATCAACCCTTGGAATGTGGAAGGTGCATTTGTAAGGCCAAAAGGCATAACAAAAAATTCATAATGGCCTTCATGATTTCGAAATGTTGTTTTTGGGATATATTCTTCCTTCATTCTAATCTGATGATACCCTGAACGAAGATCCAACTTTGTGAAATAGATTTCTCCATGTAGTTCATCTAACAATTCATCAATTACGGGAATGGGAAACTTATCTTTAACAGGGATCTTGTTGATATCTCTATAATTTGGACACATACGCCATGAGCCATCTTTCTTGAATACCATTACCACTGGTGCATAGTAAGAAATTTGGCTAGGTCTAATAATTTCAGCCTCTAACATTTCTTCAACCATGCACTCAATTTCACTCTTCTGGGCATAAGGGTATATGTATGGCTTGATGTTAGGAGGAATACTCCCAGGAATTAGGTTAATATCATGATCATGATTTTGAGTGGGTGGAAGACATTTGGGAATATCTTCAAATACTTTGGAATTATTATCAATGATCCCTTGGATATCTATAGGAATAGATGGCTTAGATGTTTGAACATCTAGTGAGCATAGTTGTGCAATAACACCTTGATGCCCCTTTTTCAATAATTTTTTCATGCCATTAGATCTTATCACCTTACCGAGTTTCGCTGTGATACCTCTTAACTCAATTTCTTTTCCTTCCAATGAAAATTTCTTGAAAATTAAAATCCATTGTTCCTAATTATTGTAACCATTGGATTCCTAATACAACATCAGCACCACCCATGGGTATAGCAATCATTGGACTATTCATTACATATTGTTACACGTAAAAAATACTCACTTCGATAGTGTCGCAAGTGTCATCATTACCAGGGTCGCAAGTGTCACCTTTTGCTCACAAGGGTCGCATTTTGCTCACAAGTGTCGCAAGTGACAAGGAAAACATACTGTCATGATGCCTATGTCGTGCCTGTTATCATGCAGTTTGTATTTTAGGTCACAGGCTATAGGATAGAGGACAAACTGGTGTAACATGAACCTTCCCCACCCAATGTCACCTCGATGGGGAGGTTCTTTCTGTTTAGGGAGGTTAGCCCAGGGGAGACGTCCCCGGTAACCTGGGGTTTGAAGAGGCAATGGATACAAGGTCAAGTGTTAATATTTCCCTCCTCGCAGGTTACCACCACTATCAGATAGCCCGGCTAATCAATCAATAAAGAAGTGAAGTCCCTATTGAAAACACCTGCCCGAACAAGATAATAACAACACAATATGTATATTTGCAGGCTATAACTCAAAGGGTTAGTACTTCTTAACTATTTGATTTCATTCAATAAGCAATGTAATAGATAAGATGAATTCAACATTCTGCTAGTTAGCATATAAAAGATCACTGATTCATCAATATCCACCGGAATGACCAAGCCTACAATATATCTAATCAACAATTTGTTCAGTAAATGCTTGACGTCATCATTTAATTGCTTATTTATTAGTCAAAATCTTGTTGCATCAAGTATGACGTCAGCCTAGGTTAGCAGTGTTAGGGTTAGTTAGGGTTTCAAAAAATTAAAGTTTGAAAGATGATTTTGTACACTAAAAAGCTCAACATTGGAGATATTACCAGTGCCTTAGGGTAAATGGATTCAAAAGCAAGGGCACAAAGTCTCGGGAGGATTCAAACTTAGAGACTGGAAGGTAAGGTTCTAAGGTGCTGCAATGGCAGGGCCCTAGAATCAAAACCCTATGGGAAGGAGGCTCACTCCGGTGTTGCTTAAGCAAGGCCTCATGCTCCTTCCTCCTTCTCTAAATACACTTGGAAAAACGGCTAGCTTCAAGGTATAAATTTAAGGGAGAAGGTGTTGCAAAAGCAAGGCCTTCAAACCTTAGAAGGTGAAACCCTAGGTGTAGTGCAACTAGGCCTAGGACGTCTCCTCTTTTCAATCTATAACTTCAACGCTAGCTCAGAAAAAAGAATGAAAAGTGTAGCAACGGCTAGGCTATATCTTCTTCTTTCAATGGCTAAAAATTATTTCTCAGCATGGGGACATATAGCAATGACCTACTTGTGTGCTTTCTACCTAGGGTTTTTAAAATCAACAATTTATAAGCAAATGCAAGAATACTAACCTACAACCATGCAATCAAGAAGTTTTGCAGGAAAAACACTTACATATCATGAAGAAATGCACATGCAAACCCTAGTTGTAAACCTTCCATGAGAGAAAATTCCATAAATCCCAAGAGAAATCCTCCTCCAAGAGTAGCGCCTCACTTAAAACACCAAAAATACCCAAACTAGGGTGCAAGTTTTGAGATCTCAAAAGAGAGTGAGTTTTGTTATGTTCAAATGAGGGAAAAACATCCTCAATATATACCAATCCATGACCTTTAAATTACAAAACATGTCATTAAAATAGCTGACAAGGATGACTACAAAAGTTACACTATTTTTACATTAACTGTTAGATAAATGACATAAAATGAGCCAAAGGTGGGACGTCAAGCCCTTCTGAGGGAGACGTTGGCCCTTTCTGGGTGTATCCAGCATCCATAAGTCAGACGTTAGCCCTTCTAGGGCTCCTCCAAGATGCCACACGTGCCAATAACCTCATCACACTACCACACACTCAAGGTAACATCCAAGTCTCCTAGGTAACGTCATGTCCATCAAGAGGAGAACGTTCCATCTGAAGTGGGTGATCCCCCCTAGGTCGGGATCTGCCAAAGTGTCCTGGGTGGAACATCCTTCTTTTTTCATGTGCAAAGGCTCACCATAACACTATCCTGTCTATTCCATTCTAGCAACCATCTGATGGGCTCTTCAGCCCCATGGAGGTACGAGCTAATCACCTCTCCATGTGTACCGGTCCACTGGTACCTGTCCGTCGGGCATGGTCCTGCACATCGAAAACTTCTCCCTCCATGGGCTCATCAGTCCTCGGGATCAAAGCAATGTCAATCATATTTCATCATTAAATTTATCAAATACATGCATAAAACCCCTAGCATATCCTCTAATAGCTCAAAGATATTACACTGATCTACTATACAAAGCTGAAGAAAAGGACAAGGTAACCTATTGGGCCAGTATCCATAAGAAGAGGAAAGTTTCCAAAGGGCATCATTCAAGCCATGTAGTATGAGGTGGTATGGTCTAAGGATGTCCAGTCATAGTGAAGACCAGGGGTAGGTATTGTCCGTGGGTGCCTTTGTAGGAGGCGAGTTGTACCTGTCATGGATGCAGTTTTTTCCAAGCCCCTTTATTGCCTTTATTATTTCTTTATTTATCACTTTCTTCTTTCTTTTTTACTTCAAGGTCTGACCAGAGGACACTCCCTTGGCGTGGTGACCAGAGCTGACAGTGTTACCCACTAGTATTTTCATAGAAATGATAAGGTTGGCTTGTGATGAGACCCCCTTTCCCTTGGCCATGCAACCAAGGGTCATTGCCCTGGCGTGGTAACCAGATAATGGCAATGTGATACTGCTAGATACCTATGAATATAATGGGCCAGCTCGTGATGATACCTTTCATCCTCTTGGTTAGGTCTTGTTTTATTATTTTCTTCGGGTCCCTTTAGTTTCTTATCGAGAGGCCTTTTATTTCCTTCTCGGGGATCCCTGGGCGAGGCATCTCTAGGTTTTATTTCCTATGGATTTTACCTTTTACTAGCTTCTTTTACCTCCTGGGCCTTTAGCCCCGTCTTCCCATAGGATAAAGTGTAACCCCTCAAATAGGTCATCCTAATGCCCGGACTAGGGGAATGGGATGGATGTATGGGAGATAGGATGTAAAATTATAATATGGTGGGAGCGGACGATGGCTCTTCAAATCCCCCCTAGTGGCTAACCAAAACCCATGGATACAAGCTTGCTAGGGCACCCTGTTAATCCCCCCAACAATGGTCAAGTGGGTTAGTGTAAGATCCAAGCAGTTGTCAGAAATGTAAGGAACCTGATGCATATATCTAAAAGTTATAACGATCAAACATGACACATACCATGATACCTGGGCCAATTACCTCATGGAGCGAGAGTCTTATCTGATGCAAGTCCATGCCGATGGTGATGGATGTTGTTGCTGATGATAGGACAAATCTGGAAAATAAGAAGAAGGATGGGCCCTCCAGGGCCATGCTCAGGTCAATCCTTCTCTCAGTACTCCATGTATAGGACCTATGGGCCTCAAGACATGATCTCCTAGTTATCCCTAGAAAACGGGGATAACATCTGGCTCCAACTCGGGGACATGTGCTCACCGTAGAGCGCATGAGAACCTCAACATCTATGGCATAAACCTGCAGACCTGCTCACACTCGAAAAGATGCATCAGTGACAAAGGTGGGGTGGTATTGCCACCCCGCAAAATATAACATGTATACATATGAAATAAAGAAATCAAGATGCATATGAGGAAACAAACATGAAATGCGGATGGTATAATACACGGAAAAATGCCTACCTATTCATACTTACCTGTAGAGTAAGGTTACCCTACCTTGGTGGGGTTTGAGGAGGTTCCCGCTGAAGGGCACTGTGTGCCTTCTTTCCTCCAGTGTAGACAGGTAATAGGAGTCATTAACTGACTTCCTTCTAACCTTAAAAGGGCCAAGCCAAAAATGATTGTTTTCTTTGATATTAGTAGGCTTCCCTTTATTGGCATCCCACATCCAAACCATGTCTCCCTCCTTGTACTCTCTGACTCTGAAATTAGTTGTTCCTTGAATAATCTTGGAGTATTGTGTAGAGGGAGGTGGGTAGGACTCTGCTATAAAGACTTCCTACTGTGAAGGATGGATTCGTACATCATCTTCCACCTTCTTTAGTATTTTTGCAGTCTCTTATTCTTGAGCTTTGAGCTCGTCCATGAGTTGTTGATATTCTTCTTTCGTGGGCCATTCAATCTGATTCGAATTTTCCTCTTTTGCAAAAGGCATATCTTCCGGAGAACATTTATGAGGAGTCGGTCCATTTTTTTCATGTGCTTTGTCATCTTTGATGGAATCACTGGACTTTTGCTCATAAGTTGTAGTTACAGGTACATTCTGGATATGACCAATAGTTCCATCTTTTAATGGCCCATCTGATATTTGGAAAAAGTTTTCAAATCGCTCTTTGATAGATGGTACCTTGATGACTTCTCTCAAAGGGATGGTTACAAGAATCTTGGATAATGCCCCTTCAAGGTCAAAATTCAGATTAACCCTTTCAGTATTGGATGTTTTAGGAAAGATTACATCCACAGGTGGGTTTTTTTTTTGGTCAGTGGAAGGTTGGTCCAACTTCTTTCTTCTATACACCTGGAACTCTTGTTTCTTTAGCTTCTCTTTTGATTCCTGATCTATTTTATTTATTACCACCATCCTGGTTGATCTTGTTGCTTCTTTGATGGCCTCTTGATGCTCTTCAGTGGTGATATTTATTTGAGGGCCTTCTATGAAGTAGTCTATGTTGTTTACCTGTTGATGGCCACCACTACTGCAAGGACATTCATGTTCCCAATGTGCTTCACTACATTGAAAACACCAAGGGTTTTCATCCACAATGATGGCACTTGGAACTTTTATGTCTTTGAAAACATCTTTGTTCCACTCAACAAAATTACTTTTTCTCTATATTGGATAGCCATATTTATCTGAATCTTTCGAGGTATCAGAGGCATCATCAGGATAATCACCCCAATCTGTGTCTTCTCCTCTCAAGGGAAAAGTGGGACAATCTTGAAACAAGTATGGATCCATTGAAAAGGGTGTTTGTTCATCCTTCTTAGAATGACCAATATGTAATAGTGTGGGAATCCCCTTAAAAGGCAATCGGTCATCTGAGTCCTGATTTTTAAGAAAAGGAATTTCTAACATTTCACGAATCCTTTTAACCCTTTGCAGGATACAAGACATACTAATGCTTCGATCAGTTTCTTCAGACTTATCGGCCTCACTCATATATTTATCTTCCAACATCGGTGTGTCCAAGACAAACAAGGCATCTTCAAAGTTATGTTTTTTGTGAGTGGCCATGCCCAAACCCTCAGATGGCTTATGTTGTATTGAGGCATTTAGAACATTGTTTGTATTTGAGAAAGCTGTGTTCCATTTCCTTTTGCGAGGCATGAGTTTTACTTCAAGAATTTCTAGGGGCTTAGGCTCATCTTTGAGGACATCCTCATTACTAGATTCCTTGGGGTCATTATTGTGCGAGAGATTGACTTGATTGATGTAGTCTTCAAACTCAAGGTTCTGCTCAATCTGGCAAGCAAATTTTTGTGCTTCTTCTAGAGTCGAGGGTGACTGATATTTGAGAGTAAACTGCAAAACTCCTTCCAACGAGTTCAAGTAGTGTTGGAGGACAGCTTCTTCTGAGAAACTAGGCCTGATCTTCTTGAGTAAAAGGTTGAACCTATCATTGAAATCCCTAATGCCCTCTCTAGAGGCTTTGAAAATATTAGTGTATTGAGAGTAAAGGGAATCCATGCTTTCTTTTTCACACCAATATTTCTGGAAGGCTTGTTCAATATCTTCAGGGGTTTTGATGCTTCCTCTCGGGAGTTTGTTAATCCATCTTCTGGCACTTCCGGTGAGTGAGCTCACAAAGAGCCTTAAAAAGACATCGGGGTGTTCTTTTCCGGATTGGTGAAACTCGAACGCATCAAAGAAGTCGGTCCAATGAGAGTTTCCATAGGATCCATCTTCCCCTAAGAACTTAGCTATCCAGGACTCGACCTTCTTGGGTAGATCATGTAACCCCCCTTGGGTGTTAGGTAAGCTTAAAGGGCCAAAGAGTTCTTTATGAGACCATTTGGGAGAACTTATAGGGGTGATAGGATTTGTGGAGGTCATAGTAGTAGATGAAGGTATATACTGATGTCCACTATGAGTCGTCATTAGCTATTTGTGGAGTCGCCAGATGATTTGCTTGAAATCATCAAATAAAAGGGAAAATACCCTAGTGGAGTCGCCAGGTAAGCTTGTAAAATAAGGCTCTGAGGCAAGGCTTACTGAAAAGTTTTGTCGTCTGAGGAGAATTGACTCAGTGTTACCCAGCAGCGGCGCCAAAATGTTATCGTGCAGTTTGTATTTTAGGTCATAGGCTACAAGATAGAGGACAAACTGGCGTAACAGGAACCTTCCCCACCCAATGTCACCTCGATGGGGAGGTTCTTTCTATTTAGGGAGGTTAGCCCAGGGGAGACGTCTTCGGTAACCTGGGGTTTGAAGATGAAATGGATATAAGTTCAAGTTTTAAGATTTCCCTCCTCGCAGGTTACCACCACTATCACATAGCCCGGCTAATCAGTCAATAAAGAAGTGAAGTCCCTGTTGAAAACACCTGCCGGAAGAAGATAATAACAACACAATATGTATATTTGCAGGCTATAACTCAAAAGGTTAGTACTTCTTAACTATCTGATTTCATTCAATAAGCAATGTAATAGATAAGATGAAGTCAACTTTCTGCTAGTTAGCCTATAAAAGATCACCGATTCATCAATATCCACCAGAATGACCAAGCCTACAGTATATCCAATCAACAATTTGTTCAGTAAATGCTTGACGTCATCATTTAATGGCTTATTTATTAGTCAAAAGATTGTTGCGTCAAGTATGACGTCAGCCTAGGTTAGCAGTGTTAGGGTTAGTTAGGGTTTCAAAAACTTAAAGTTTGAAAGATGATTTTGTACACTAAAAAGCTCAACGTTGGAGATATTACCATTGCCTTAGGGTAAATGGAGTCAAAAGAAAGGGCACAAAGTCTCGGGAGGATTCAAACTTAGAGACTAGAAGGTAAGGTTCTAAGGTGCTGCAATGGCAGGGCCCTAGAATCAAAACCCTAGGGGAAGGAGGCTCACTCCGGTGTTTCTTAAGCAAGGCCTCGTGCTCCTTCCTCCTTCTCTAAATACACTTGGCAAAACGGCTAGCTTCAAGGTATAAATTTAAGGGAGAAGGTGTTGCAAAAGCAAGGACTTCAAACCCTAGAAGGTGAAACCCTAGGTGTAGTGCAACTAGGCCTAGGACGTCTCCTCTTTTCAATATATAACTTCAACACTAGCTCGGAAAAAAGAATGAAAAGTGTAGCAACGGCTAGGCTATATCTTCTTCTTTCAATGGCTAAAAATTATTTCTCAGCATGGGGACATATAGCAATGACCTACTTGTGTGCTTGCTACCTAGGGTTTTTAAAATCAGCAATTTATAAGCAAATGCAAGAATACTAACCTGCAACCATTCAATCAAGAATTTTTGCAGGAAAAACACTTACATATCATGAAGAAATGCACATGCAAACCTTAGTTGTAAACCTTCCATGAGAAAAAACTCCATAAATCCTAAGAGAAATCCTCCTCCAAGAGTAGCGCCTCACTTAAAACACCAAAAATACCCAAACTACGGTGCAAGTTTTGAGATCTCACAAGAGAGTGAGTTTTTTTATGTTCAAATGAGGGAAAAACATCCTCAATATATACCAATCCATGACCTTTAAATTACAAAACGGGTCATTAAAACAACCGACAAGGATGACTACAAAATTTACACTGTTTTTACATTAACTGCTAGATAAATGACATAAAATGAGCAAAAGGTGGGACGTCAAGCCCTTCTGAGGGAGACGTTGGCCCTTTTTGCGTGTATCCAACATCCAGAAGTTAGACGTTAGCCCTTCTAGGGCTCTTTCAAGATTCCACACATGCCAATAACCTCATCACACTACCACATGCTCAAGGTAATGTCCAACTCTCGTAGGTGACGTCCTGTCCATCAAGAGGAGAATGTTCCATCTGAAGTGGGTGATCCCCCCTAGGCTGGGCTCTGCCAATGTGTCTTGGGTGGAACGTCCTTCTTTATTCATGTGAAAAGGCTCATCATAACACTATCCTATCTCTGCCATCCCAACAACCATCTAATGGGATCTTCAGCCCCATGGAGGTCCGAGCTAATTACCTCCCAATGTGTACCGGTCCACTGGTACCTGCCCGTCGGGCATGGTCCTGCACATCAAAAACTTCATCCTCCATGGGCTCATCAGTCCTCGGGATCATAGGAATGTCAATCATATTTCATCATTAAATTTATCAAATACATGCATAAAACCCCTAGCATATCCTCTAATAGCTCAAAGATATTACACTGATCTTCTATACAAAGCTGAAGAAAAGGGCAAGGTAACCTAGTGGGCCAGTATCCATAAGAAGAGGAAAGTTTCCAAAGGAAATCATTCAAGCCATGTAGTATGAGGTGGTATGGTCTAAGGATGTCCAGTCATAGTAAAGACCAGGGGTAGGTATTGTTTGTGGGTGCCTTTGTAGGAGGCGAGTTGTACCTGTCATGGATGCAGTTTTTTTCAAGCCCCTTTATTGCCTTTATTCTTTCTTTATTTATCACTTTTTTCTTTCTTTTTTACTTCAAGGTCTGACCAAAGGACACTGCCTTGGCATGGTGACCAGAGCTAACAGTGTTACCCACTAGTATTTTCGCAGAAATGATAAGGCTGGCTCATGATGAGACCCCCTTTCCCTTGGCCATGCAACCAAGGGTCATTGCTCTGGCGTGGTAACCAGATAATGGCAATTTCATACTGCTAGATACCTATGAACATAATGGGTCAGCTCATGATGAGACCTCCCATCCTCTTGGTTAGATCTTGTTTTATTATTTTCTTCGGGTCCCTTTAGTTTCTTATCGAGAGGCCTTTTATTGCCTTCTCGGGGATCCCTGGGCGAGGCATCTCTAGGTTTTATTTCCTATGGATTTTACCTTTTACCAGTTTCTTTTACATCCTGGGCCTTTAGCCCCATCTTCCCACAGGGCAAAGTGTAACCCCTCAAATAGATCATCCTAATGCCTGGACTAGGGGAATGGGATGGATGTATGGGAGATAGGATAAAAAATGATAATATGATGGGAGTGGACGATGGCTCTTCAAATCCCCCCTAATGGCTAACCAAAACCCATGGATACAATCTTTCTAGGGCACCCTGTTAATCCCCTCAACAATGGTCAAGTGGGTTAGTGTAAGGTCCAAGCAGTTGTCAAAAATGTAAGGAACTTGATGCATATATCTGAAAGTTATAACGATCAAACATGACACATACCATGATACCTGGGCCAGTTACCTCATGGAGCAAGAGTATTCTCTGATGCAAGTCCAAGCCGATGGTGATGGATGTTGCTGCTGTTGATAGGACAAATCTATCTCTCAAGAGGAGATCTACCTGTCCGCAGGGAGATTTTCCTTCAACAGAAACTGGCAACTCCACTGGGGACGAATCAAAATTTTTTATTTTTGGTTTCTCCTCATAGAACTTGTCTTACACTTTGTTGTTTTCAGACCTTGTTTGCCCCATATGTTTGATTTCATATGCTGATTGAATCTTTACCCCATCACATTCAGCGTGACTGTCAAAATTTGACTGAAATTTTGGGTTTTTGGAAATTTTTATGAGTTTTTTGAGCCTGGTGCCCCGATACCCATATTAGCAGAGCACCAGTGCTTCCTAAAGGTGCTAGACAGAGATTTATAATTCCTGGTGTCCCTTACACCAGAGCGCCAGCCCCTTTTTGCACAAAATCTTTTCAAAAATTTCATTTTTTGAGGTCCAGACCCTATTTTTTCACTTGCTGAGATTCTTTGTGATTCAATGCTTCTTCCCATTGAACTTTGACATCCCTCCTTCTGAGAAATAAGCACTTTGTTGTTCAGAGTTGGTGGCCTTATTCATTATTTTTGAGTTTTTGTGTTGAGAGCTTGAAATCAATCCACTGCTTTCTTCTCTCCTATCTGACTGAGCGGGAACTCTGGTGAAGGGCATCAGAAATCTGTGAATCATTTTGTTTGGTTCTTTGAGGCCATTGTTCTTCAACATCTCTCTTTTGTGTGAATTTTTTTTATTTTTCTTTGTTATCTCTTTTCTTCTGTTTGCTTCTTGTTTCAATCACAACAAGAGGGTGTGTGTCGTGTGTGAGAAATATGATCATACTTGTTTGAATCTCCTTGATTTTAAAGGGTAGTTGGTAGGAGAAGTTTTTTGCATTGAATTAATCGTCATTCACATACAAATGACAAATATACATATTAGTGATTGGTTTTCATATTAGAAGGTGTTTTTGAAAATGTTTTAGCATTGCATTGGATTCAATTGAGAACCGATTGATTGAAGACATTTCATATTAGTGTTTGAAAGTGAAAACAACTCCTTCTCTTTCCCTTAAATAGGCGTTCATTGAAAAGAAACGATTGCTTATCATATTTCATGCATTTTTGGGGAATTTGAGTCATCATTTCATCAGTTTCACTTTCATACACCCTTTGAGTAAAGAACAACTCTAAAACGAACGCTAATTAAAAATTATCTAGAACATTTTTGTTTTTAGGATCTTCCACCAACAATAGACTAGGGTTAGCACTTTGGATTAGGTTGTGAGTACAACTCTCCAAACTTTTCAAAACAAACATTAGCATCCTGATCTAGGGAGATTCAAATCCAATTGTCGTATTGGTTTTCTGGGATCCCCTCTCACATAGGGGTTACACACGAGGTCGCATTTGGGTGAATTACGGAGATTATCCCTCCGTGGTTCAATTGTTTGTAGTGGTCGAGTTGTATGTTGGGGGTCACTTGGAGGTATACCCATGATTATGTGTGGGAGCCTCTTGGGTTGATTTTGGACTTGTTATCCTGCCCATACATTTCGGATCGGACTGTCGACTGTACCCGCCCAGGGACTCACTGTGAATTGGTGTCTTTAGTTGCCATAATCTTTAGGTACTTACACAAGGTGATGGTGAAGGGAAGTCTCACTGTACCTGAAACAGACATTGGTCAAACTCACTCGGGCTCCTTGGAGGGTAAATCCACAATTACTACATGGAAGCTTGCACCTAGGTGAAAGTCCGTTAAGCAGGTTTCCATTGTAACTGTTCCACCATATCCTATCCCCTTCTCGACTTGATCACTTGACGTTGGATTTCATCACCAACTAGTATGGTCATCGAAAGAAGTTTTTTCTGCTTGGTTGATTTCTAGATTTCATTAGCGCATGCTGTTTCTTTTTGTTAGTTGGCCCTAGATTTTCAGTGTGTTCTGTTTTTCTCCACAATTGAGCCCATAGATGATAAAGGTATTTACCGATCACGTAGGATGCAAGGGCTTCCTCCGGAAGGCTATCAACCCTTACCTCCTAACCCTCCACAAGACAACTACCATAGAGAGGTAGAAAATCAATTTGATGTTGGAAGTGCTATTGCTCCTCCATTAGATAACTCAAAAGGTGCCTTGGTCACGGTTGAGAATCCCACTACATCTGTGTTGGTAACCCCTCTCGAACCACTTTTGGTTCATTTATAATCCCTTGGGAACTTCATAGACGAAGAGATCCCACGATTATCGGAGAGGATCTTTACCAAAACATATATGGGATCCACAGAACCAATCTTTGGTGACGAGTATAGGACTCTTGTTCGTCCTAGCATCGCAGTAGAAACCAATCCCACACCTTCTCGTTCTGTATGGAGGACTTCATCAGGACACAATCTCTATGAACATTTCGAATCTTTTCAACAACCCTTTCAACCTCATGACCCTCCTAGTGAAATAGGACCATCCGGTCAAACCATGAATCACCCAGTTGATCAGGTTATTAACCCTACTACTACACCAACACAAGTCCATCCTAATTCTAGACTCATCACCTCTACTCATCCCCAAATCACTTCAATCTCTACCCCTGTTTCTACAAGCTTTTACTCTACAGCTCCACATGTTCCACTTGACCTTGCTAGGACATCTTCTCACCCGAGAACGCAGACCCCTGTTGGCCAAACACAACTGGTTGGAGGGAAACCACCATCCAATGAACCTTTCCCTCTTGGAGGACTACCTTTCCATGGCAGGCCTACCCCTCCCGGGGGACAACCCACTTTTCATGCTCCTCTTGGAAGGCAACCTCCGTTTTCCAGTCACACCCCGGTCGTAAATCCACCACTGGTAGGGGGGCAACCCTCGTTTGATGGAAACCCTTCAAAATCCTGGGGAGTATCTTCAGGAAGCATTTTTACCCAACCCCAAGTTGGGGGGCACTTATATAATAACCCAATAGGAGGAGTATCCAACCCTGTCCCTTCTGGAACATCTTACGGGAAATCTTATCCAGGCGGCATCCCAAACACCACCTGGAGTTCTCCAGGACCACAGTCTTATCCTCCTCATGGGCCTCATGTGTATCCGCCCCCAGGATCTACTCCTTAACATTCTCAAGGGAAAAATGTTTATCCTCCTCACGGGAAAATAAATCACCCAACCTATAATGTTCATAACCCACTGGGTTATGCCAATGTTTCTCATGCACCATCGAATCCTTCTTATCCTGGCTAGCAACAACCATATGTAGGAGGACCTACTGGTTACAACTATCCACCTAACCCAATCTATGGTCCTATTGGTGTTCCTATGCCGCACCAGTATCATTTGAAAATTAATCGACTGCTACCTTTCCTTGCAACTCTGGATCTCCCAGACTTGTCTCGGTTAACTAATGATCCTATTTCTCATTCACCAGTTTGGCCAGTCATTCTAGCTAAACTTCCTTCTGATATTCCAAAATTTGACGGAAACCCTGGCGAAGATCCGAACAACCATGTGATGACTTTCCATTTGTGGTGTTCATCAAACTCCCTCATGGATGATTCTGTACATTTACGTCTTTTCCAACGAACACTTACCGGCTCAGAAGCAAAGTGGTATATTGAACTACCATGTGCTTCTTTTCATGATTTCAATTCCCTTTCCATGTCTTTCCTCATGCACTTTCAACTGCCTATTCGCTATGAGATAGGTATTGAACTCTTGACCTCCCTTCGTCAAACTAACTTTGTGCATATCTCTGACCATATTCATGAGTGGAGGTGACGAGGAAGGATGATCAAGGCAGTCATTCCTGACATACTATTGGTGGAATGGTTTACTAAATCACTGTTACCCCCAATCGCTCGCGATGTCACTATGGGTGGTGCGGTCACAGAGGAACAAGCCATCACTCGGGCTTAGTACTTAGATTTGGTTTATTCCCAGTCTGGTACTTTGTATGATTTTCTTCCGAATGCTACTCGAGCTAATACCGATCCTTCTAAGCCATCATCCTCATCTCATGCGGATGGTGTTATCGGTTCTGTCAAAACTCAATTTTTTTCCAAATCGACTACACCCTCCTCTACCTCCCCCCAAACTCAGATCTCTGAGGTGAATGCAGTTCAATCTGCCCCTTCACAACAACCCGGAGGTAAGAAGAAGACAAAGAATAAATCAAAAAATAATAATGAACAACCCAAAAATCAAACACCTGCTACCGAAAAGAAACCACAACGGAAACTGAAATTCCCGTGTATCATCTGTGGTGACGATCACTACACTCGAGATTGTCCACTTCACAATGAAGTGGCCAAAATTTTCCAAGGGAAGTCACAACTCGCTGTGCTTACTCAACCTTTTCCATAGTAGCAATCCATGGTTGCTCAAACCCCCTCTCCTGGGGGCAGTTCTAGCGATCCTCATGATGAGGCCTCGTCGAGTGCACATATTTATATGTTTAATGGGATCAATTTGACCACTCTCTCTAAGACATACGACACACTGGGTAACCCTGAAAAAGGAAAAGACACTAATGGTACTGGTACTTTACCGGATCCATCATGATCCTCCGTTAGTCTTCCATCGGTTAATCCTCCGTCCAGATCACTCCAGATTGAGAAACCCACGTTCGAATCTATCTTACGCCCTCCTAAGAGCACTATCCGCAAAGCCACCTTTAATCCTAGTTCACGTGCTGCCCAGAACTACAACATTGTTGAAGATTTGGCTCAAGCACCATGTGCTATGTCTATGTTAGAAGTTCTACAGAACTGCCCCAGTCAATGTAGAACGCTCTTGGCCGCTCTTGGCGCTGTTGATCCTGAGTCATCCAATTAGATCATGTTTAACCTAGAAAATTATGCGTCTCGACTCTCCCACCAACTTTCTTTCCAAGTTGATGTTGTTGTTCACAATAAAAAAATCCATCGAACTATTCTGGATGAGGGAGCCTCGACTTGTGTCATGTCTTTGGCATGTTGGAAAGGTTTAAAATCACCAGCACTCAACAAATCCCCAACGATGTTATGTGCCTTCGACGGGTGAGGTTTTCATCCCCATGGGCTTTTACAGTCCCTGCCCATCCCATTGGGTGGAAAAACTATTACTGTTGATGTCGAGGTGGTCAATTCTCCCCTCGATTACAACTTGTTACTTGGAAGAAGTTTGTTTTATGCTATGATTGTCATTGCCTCGTCAGTTTTCCAATGTGTCCAATTTCCTCATCAGGGCAAAATTGTCACTGTTGATCAGTTGGATTTTTGCACGACCGATGCTCTCGTTCCCGCTACCAACAATATTCCTTTCTTGGGAGACCACAAGATCACGTATGAAAGTGTTGGTGTTGGCTTACTAAAAGATTCTAGCCTCATGGGTACCTTCCCTACACCACTTCCATCAACTACCCATCATATTGCCACCGTCGATATGATTTCAACCGTGACTTATCAATCTTTGGAATCATCTGACCCTTGGATTGTACCTTATCCGTTGGAATTCGATGCACTAAGTGACACCGTGCAACTTAGTCCAGCCGAAACGTCATAATTTTCTACCCAATCCACTTCTCCCTCATCAGATGACCAACATCTATTGGCGCCTGACATTTCCTCGATGCACTCACGGTTGAGTTCCTTGTCGTTTGCAATCGACTACATTTCCCCAATTTTTCCTTTTGATGAATCTATTCCGGAGATGCTTCGCATTGACAAGTTACCTTGGGATAATAATCGTCACCGATCCTCTTTTCTTCCCCCTCATGAAGAAATTCGGGCGGATATACAGTCTATCTCCCCTCTTGGTGTTGATTTTTCATCATCTCCCATGATTTCAACTTCCAATGATTTGGATCTGGTAGTGGATATGGTGATTTCTTCGGTAGGTTTATTGGAGCCCGATCTCCTTACTCCTATCATGACCCTCGACATGTGGTCCTTCCCGAGTGATTCTCTTCCATCCAGCGAAGATCTCCTGGAGGCCATGACCGAGTTTTGTCCCTTGACATGGTATCCTTCCAGAGCATTATGCTCTCGGAAGCCATGATCAGGACGAAACCACGAGCATAGTTTCTCTTCTCTATAGCAAGCTCGTTAAAAAATGAAACAAAGGCCTTGATCATAGTTCTTTTCCTGTGTCTAGCTCATTAAAAAATGAAACAGTCACCTCTCTTGAACCTTATTTTCATCCACCCCTCTCCTTTTTCTCATCTACTACAGAAATTGGTGACAACGTCAAAGTCGGTGAATGAATTGAAGCTTGGAGGGCATGTCTCCAGCCTTTGCTGATCATTCTGGAGTTAAGCCACTAGCTTTCATGCTGGGGGCATACCGAGATTAGTCTTTGTTCTTTCTCATGCTTTTAAATATATGAGAATGCATCCGGGTAGACTTTTATCTCTTTTTTGGACCTCTATGGATACATGAAAAAGGAACCCCCTAAAGTCTCCTTTAAGATCTTTTCAGACTCTCTGAACATGAAAAGATTGTCGAGTGATCTTGCTTCCTTTCCCACTCGTTAAAAGGTTTGAAAGGGCATCTTTCAAGTGATAATTTATCTCTTTTTCAGCCTCGCGAGACTAACTTTACGAAAAAGGACAACATTAGAGTCACCTTTAAGTTCCTTTCAGACTCTCTAAAGATGAAAAGATTGTCGAGCGACCTTGTTCTATTCACACTCGTTAAAGTATTTAAAGAAAATGTCTGTTGAGTGATAGTTTATCCCTTTTTCGGTCTCGTCAGACTACTTTACGAAAAAGGAACAAAGAGAGTTCTCTTTTAAGTGTTTTTCCAGACTCTATAATCATGAAAAACCTTCGAATTTTCTGTCTTTGGACTCGTTAAACAAACATCTACAGGCCCATACGGGATCGAACCCTTACTTCTTCTAGTTCATTAAACAAAGGAAGAGGGACTTACCGAAGGTAAGTTATATCGAGCATTTGTTACCCTCCTCGAGCTTGTTAAATTAAAAAGAGGTACTCGTCTATCTGGATGGGGGGAAAAATTGAAGGAAGTAAGCCAAGTAGTTTTTTGAGAACATTACCAAGTAACTCTTAAAGTCACCCTTGAACATGGAACTTTGTCTTTGTGCACATCTTAATCCGCTGAACCTCTACACTGAACCAATCCTATGATTTTTTCTTACTCCTTTGGTTCACCCGATGAAAGTCACAGTATTCATTGCATCATCGTGTTTTGGTCCATGTCATGTTTCTGCTTTTGTGCCTCAGTGTTCAAGGGAAGTATCCACCTCGAGAGTCAGCCATCACAAATATCTTGTCTCAATACCCGTGTCAGTCCATGTTCATTTGATCTACCAATTACATCTATGTGTCCGTTTCGTGTTGTTGATGGGGGATACATCAAATCCCTCCTTCGACGAGTCTATTCTTGTCGACTTCAACACATTATCTAGAAACTAGACTTAGAAACCATTTAGTACTTTGGGACTTGCATGCATCAATGGAAGGCCTCCTCATGTTCTACAGTGGGTTTACATCATTGACCTTTGATCGAATGATTCCACGGATGTTCGACTTCAGCTCATCCATTCACATTCGTTGGAATGTACTAGAGTACCTTGGGAATCATTGACATTAATGGTGATCTCCCTCGCACTTGTTAACGGTTTACATCATTGATCGGTAATCAAGTGGTTTCTGCCATGTTCGACATCAGGACATCTATTCACATGGTTACATCCGTACTACATCGGGATTGGTAAGAAGACCCTGGGTTGAGTGATCACTCTGATATGTACTTTTCCCAGGTTGCGAAGGAGTTTCTCTTGAGCAATGACACATATAATGTTACATAGATCCACTTTGTATTGGTCATGGCTATGTATTGTCATCTCATAGATCCACTGTGTATTCTTCATGGCTACGATCAGTTCAAGTCATGGGAGTATAGATCCATAGTGTATTTTCAGTGGCTATACCTTTTTATCAAAACAATTATGGATCCGCAGTGTATTTTATGGCGGTCATATCTTGCAAGTCTTTATCACCCAAGCATAGGTATGCTTGCCTTGGGTTTGAAACATGTCATAATATTTGTTGGATGTTTGTGTGTAGCTTCTGTCAGGTTCTCTGCGTCTATACCCTTGCTTGAAAGTCTACAAAGCATTTCAGTTATCAGTTCTCATATTCTAAACTTCATACTTTGGGGGGCAATCTATTACATGTCGAAAATACTCACTTCGATAGTGTTGCAAGTGTCATCATTACCAGGGTCGCAAGTGTCACCTTTTTCTCACAAGGGTCGTAAGTGTCTCATTTTGCTCACAAGTGTCGCAAGTGTCAAGGAAAGCATATTGTCATGATGCCTATGTCATGCCTATAACGACATGAGAAGGACACTTGACACACATCAAGCACTTGATTTGGAAGAGGAGGAATGGTTAACTGGGCTTATGAACCTCTTGCCATCTGAAAGAACCCAAAAAACTGAGTTTTTGGAGGAGAGCGCTCCCCTATACCTCTCTCAGGAGTGTTGGCGCTCCCCTATACACTATATGGGAGCGTTATAACACTGTATTAGCCCTTTTGACGGAGCGCTCCTACTCTCAGGAGTGTTGGCACCCCCCTAAAGCCTACTTGGGAGCGCTATAACGCTCTGATGGCCCTTTTGAGGGAGCACTACCTATTCTGGACAGCAGTTGATTTGTTGAGAAGAATGGGGGAAAGATATTCTCAATCTTGGAAGGCAATTGGATTCGACTCCCTAGTCCACCCATGATCTTAGGGAAGATCCCTAACTCAAGGAGGAAAATCCCCAAATCACCCCAATGATATCTCAAGTGGTTTAGCCTCTCCAAGGCTATATAAGCAGGCTTTCTCATGTTGAAAGGGGGATCTGGATAGAGAATCATACCAAACTTATGATCTCATAAGTGATATTTGGAGAAAAGAATTAGAAGCATGAAACCTATGATCTCATAGGAAACACACAGTGAACTGGAGGAGAGTAATCAATGAAGTTGTTGTCATTCTGATCGTGGATCTTTCGAGCAAGGGTTAGACAAAGAGGATTTGACGAAGTTGTTGCATCCGCATCTACGGTTGTAAGTTTCTTTCGTTATTGTTCTCATCAATATAACACGCTTGGCCTGTTTCTTTCTAGTTTGTGCTTAATCTCACATGAACTTGTCTCTAATAGATAGGTCTATTTCGAGCTAATATCAATAGAGTAGGAAGTGGTTGTACTTTTGTTTGTCTAGAGGGTTTATCGAGGAGCGAAAGATTGGAGCTCAACTCGGATCGTGCAGGGACAAACACCAGTAAAAGGTACTTCTTTTCTCCTTCCTCCTCATGCATTAGTTTATATAGATCTAAAAAGAAGTCAGTGTCCATGATAAGCGTCTTCTATCTTAAGAGTTAAGAGTCTATCTCTCAAGAGGACATCTACCTGTCCGCAGGGAGATTTTCCTTCAACACATATTCCCCCATAGTAAGATTGATCTTATTGCATTTTCCTAAGCAATTGATAGTTCCTCCATCTGCAATCATTACTTGAAACTCCGGTGCTGGATATACAAAGAAATTGAGATCTTTTGCTAATTTATAGTGAATGAAATTATGAGTACTTCCATAATCAATTAGGACTATTACCTTTTTCTTTTTGATATATCCTTCGATCTTGAGGGTTTGAGGAGTGCTAATTCCATCCAATGCATTACATGATATCGTGGGAGTCAACTCTTCAAACAAAATTGATTCTAGGTTTTCATCTTGAGATGGTTCTTGTTCTTGTTCTTGTTCTTGTTGTTCTTTCTCTCCACAATCTATGAAGAATAATTTCTTCTCACCACACTTATGTCCCTTACTGTACTTGCTGTCACAATTAAAGCATAAACCTTTTGCTTTTCTTTCCTCCAATTGTTGAGGTGTCAACCTTATAGGTTGAGGTGTTTTAGAATAAGGAGAATTATTCTCTCTATAGATGTTAGGATTGGTCCTTCTTGTACCCATAGCCATATTTTTACTTTCAACATTTCTTGCCACCCTAAATGCATTCTCTAATGATTTGGGTTCCCAAAGGCGAACCTCATGTTGAATGTTATCTCTTAAAGTTCCTATGAATACATCAATCAAGTGCTCATCTGGAATATATGTTACCTTTATATTCAATCTTTGGAAGTTCTCAATGTACTCTATAATTGAACCCTTTTGCTTGAGATTTATCAATTGGCTAAAGAAGGTATTGCTCCTTGTATCCTCATAGTGTGCTATAATTTCTTCCGTGAAAATTGTGAGTGATTTGTGAGAACAAAGCCATATGTACCATACAAATTGATTGGGTTCTAAATATAAAGAAGCAATTCATACCTTTTGTGTATGTGGCACATTATGTAGATCAAAGAATTGCTCCATCTGAAGTATCCATGTGATAGGGTCCTTGCCATCAAACTTCCTCGTATTGATCTTAGGAACGTGGTTGGTCTTCAACCCAAAGTTGGAGTTTCTCCATTCTTGATTCACCTTCCTTGTGTCCTCATCATGAATTTCATGGGATACATTTTCACTTTCAAGTGTCCTCTCTATTACGAGATTTTTCAATACTT
>ML793760.1:158191-188476 GCA_009831015.1 Picea engelmannii
GGGGGGGGTCCGGAATTGCTGATAAAATGCGTGCAAAGATCTGCGGCCAGGAAACAAGCACTCAGATCAATGGCTCAAATTGTTTTTCAGACCCCCCCGACTGATCTGGTTTTAACTGGGGGGGGGGGTCCGGAATGGTATCTTTCCTCTAGCGGGCCCCCTTTATACGTGGCAACGATCTAATGGCCCCGAGTCCCATCATCTTCTACTATATGACCTACCATCGTCATATCTGGACGTCACCATCCACCTTTCCCAAAATAGTCACATCCCATAACTGTTGTCAGTGCTTCCCCCCATTCGTTCGTGGAAAGCCCCCTCACTATGACCTGTACCTCCAATCGATAGAGGCCACATCACCCGTTCGTATCCCTCAACCACCGTCACCCGCCATCTCACACTCAAATGATCCGTTGGCCATTTATTACTTGATAACCTATCCGTTATCCAGCTGACCTGTCTCCTGTGCCCAACGAACACCCGTTTACTCAAAACTACCCCTCATTCTCCCTTTTCTCACCATTTACCACTCATTGCACCAGAGATTTTCTACGTCGTTTACTGCTCCATTACAGTCAGTTGCCTTCATCCACAGTCAGTCTCCCCCACTAACGTTGTTTGTCTTGCAGGTCCTGTTGCAGAAATGGCGCCAAAATACAAACAAGCAGAAGGAGAGGAGAATCTGTCTCTCCCGTCGCCTGTCGACCTTGACAGGATCCCACTAGTCGACAAAGACTGATTAATCGCAGATACATAGTGCGATTTTGATTTTGCAGATCTTTAGTCGTGGCTCAAGGAGGTCTTCCTGGACTAGAGCGATGTAATTGGACTCTCAGAGTCCAATTTACCCCTTTACCTCTTTCCTCAAATTCACCATTTTCCTGAGTTCGGTCTCAAGTGTCAAGCCCACTACATTCCCGAGCAAAGAGCCATCGTCTCCTCGTCCAAAGAGATTATTTTCCTCATCACGCCCGAATCCATAGACCAGATGATGCAAATCCCTCGAGTCGACTCTCCGTCACCTTTCAACCTGGAAATTCTTACAGAATTATACCAGAAAATGACCTTCCCCCAAAGAGCTCAAATATTCGAGCTTTTCCTTCCCCCATTCGCTCAATTTCCCTCCACAAATCCTCCTTATCCGTCTTCATGTTCTCGACTAAAGGAAACCAGGTCATCTCATCCCTTTCTGCTTTGTTAGGATACTATTTTGATCAGTGGGTAGATGAACCCATTCTGGGTTTTCTATCCATCTTCTCTACCAATGAAAAGCCCACCACCCAGTTTGACTTCAGCACATTCTTGGCAGACAATATTCACGAACAGTTCATGAATTTCGGCATGGAAGGCATGTTCAGATACTCATTGATACTAGCATACTTGTTCGTCTTCTTCCAGGCGGATAAATTTGGCTTCTCCATGCAGAAGATGGATGGGGATGGTAGACCTCAAGCAGTGATAGCATGGACCTCCTTACTCAAGCACAACTCCACTGATTGCAGTTTCAAGGAGTTCATTGATCAATTCTACCACCCTGTGGTAAGTATGCTAGGTGGCAGGCCTAAGCCTCGAATAAACGATGAAGTTCAGAGGATCCTGCATCTCTCAGACAACAAAAAGACCGAGGATTGGTACTTGTATCAATATTACACCGAAATCAGAGTATACGGGTGCGAGTTGGCACCGTATAAGATGCCCAAGTATCTTTCTGTCAGAATTTTTTCTTTGGAGTATATCAGGCAGATAATAAATTCTGATGATATCCATTTTCTGTCATTGAAGAAAAAGAAGCAGCTTAGAATCAAGGGGCAGATTGGCTCTTTTATTTGCAACAATCGTGGCGCTAGGGAAGAAGCAGACATGATGATGAGGGAAATGAATTTCTTTATGAGCTTCCCATGGCATTATGATCCATGTGGGATCATCTCAGAGATGAGGGTGAAGAACAAAAACATCCCTTATATTCACGTGTCCAGGCCTGAAGTTGATAAGTTCGCAAATCAGACAACCTGGGAGCCTAACACATTGATCGAAGTAGAACAGCAGAATCCCCCGGCCACTGTGTCAAAAACGACCATGCCACAGGTCCCGAAAGAGAAGAGGCCTAGGCAATACTTGTCTCCGCTTGTCACTGAGGTATCTTCCGAATAATTCCAGCTGCATACCAAGAGGCCTAAGACTATTGCAGTTCTTGGCCCGACCGGGGAAAAAGAAGCCCCGTCTACTACAGTGACCAAAGTTGGTATTCCACCCTTTGGTTCGAGCCTCCATAAGGTCATCACCCCAGCATTGCTGAATAATTCCACAGAATCTCCATTGAACACTGAGCCAGGCAAGGTAGGACCCAAGTTGAGCATTTTTTAAAAATATGAGCTGATCAAGAAAAGGAACCAGACCCTGACCAACAGTACTTACGCCCAGTTCTAGAAGCAGACGCCGACTGTGCAACATAGGTTTCTATCGACATTCGACATCGAGAAGGGCATAATGCATATGGAATTCATCCAGGCACAGGTACCCGATCCTAAGGTGATCACTGACTATAAAAGGGCCACCTTCGAATTCCAGACGAAGGACGTGCATCCGGTTGATCAGATGGATCTGCACAAGCAGACAAGGGAAATGGTTTTCTATACATTGGTGCATGCTTCCACTTCAGCGTCCAAATTGCAGGTGTCCCTGAACAATGTTCAAGAACAACTCAAGTTGGAGAAGATATTGTCCTTTGCAAAGGACAATAGGATCAAGACTTTGGAGGAGTTCGTCCTCAAGATCGGTTACGATCCTTCAAACATGAAATCAGCTGAGGAAATGATAAAGAAGAAGAATGCTGACATATCATCCATGAGGAAACAACTAAAGCTCCCACCCACAGAGGATTCTCAGGCGAAGGATATAGTAGAGAAAGAAGGAGAGAAAGATGAAACGCTCAAGATGCTCATGGAGCAGAATGCACAGCTTAAAGAAATGGAAGCTGAGATGAAGAAACTATTAAAAGAGAAAGAGAAATTGAAGGCAATGGAAGTCATTCCATTGAGTGCTATTCCAATTTTAGGAGTGAGCACAACATCAATGATAGAAGTCCCATCCGCAACTCCATTGACATCCCAGAAGAGGACATCCGACCTGGCTATGTCCATGGAAAAAATGAACCTGCAGGAAACAGAGATCAGCAAGCTAAAAAAGGAGATTGAGAACCTTCAGGAACTCAAATATTCCTTTCAGACTAGCCTCTCCAAGCAAGATTAGGTGACAGAGAAGCTCAAACAGGAGCTACAACAACTCTGGAAGAAAACAGTGGTAGGAAAGACTTTAGCCGAAGTTAAAGAGAGTGTATGGACAGACATCACCAAGTCCATGAACGAGATATGGCCCATGATCCAGATCATGTTTGAGCAAAATGAATTGGTAAAGAGAAGAAAATAGGCCATTGAGAAGATCAAAGTAGAATTGGGAGACATTCCAACATAGGTGAACGAGATCATTAAGTTCCTCAATTCTAAGACCAGGGAAGAACTGGAAGAGATGAAAATTGAAGATAGAACAGAGACCATCCTTGAGGTCAAAAGAGTTTTGACCAAGAGAGGATTAATGCTTCAGCTGGAAGAAAAGGTTCAGGCCATGGACCTAGGGGTACAAATATTCTTCAGTAATATAGAGTCTCTACAGAAGAAAGGTCTACCTGGTCTGAAGGTAATCAATGACAAATTGATGACACTCCCAGACTATAAGAAGAGATTGGTCGATTTGGCTAAGGACAGTTCAAAGTTTGCAGGCATTCAAGGGAGAATCACTGGCAAGGCGTTTTTAGACGCTCTTCAGTGGGACATCAGTATCCAACATCAGATTCTACCTTCTCCAAGTACACAGAAATGGACAAAGTGTATCGAAGACTTCTCAAAGTCAACGTGCCCAGTCATCTCCGATGGGAGGAACTCTATTATCTGATCGAGTAGCAGATGAGCTGTCCGAGTCCAGTCATTTGTCCAGTCAGATGAGGTCGTGCAGAGGCTTCATCAACGACCCACCCAGAAATCAGCGTGCAGTTACACCACATCATCAAGCAGTTCCTAGATTTAGGAAATTTTTTAAGTTAGTTAGGCTAAAAATAGATTTATCACGTCCTGATCATTAATGACGGGATCGTTTGTAATTTGAGTTATAAATACTTCACCTTTCGAAGTATTGAGGGTTGTTGATCTTCACACCCTGACGCTATCAGACTGTAATACTTTTGAAGAGATCTTCCATTAATAAAAAGGAGGCACTTTTACAGGATTCTTGCGTGTATTCACTGGTGATGTTTTTCTCTCTAAGTTGAATGTTATTCTCGCTTTGTTATCATATTGTTTTCTGAATCTAATCTTTAAAAGTAACGAAAGTTGCAGAATTTATCTCTTATACCCTGTTTCTGACTCGAAAGATTTTAGTGTTTTATCTTCTGGTATTTTCAATAAGGAAATTCTTAACTGCTTCTTTGTTGAAATTATCTTTCTCACCTTTTCTGTTGTTCATCATTTATGCTACTGAAGAATCTAGTGATTATATTATCTCGCCCTGTGAAAGTTTTCCCTTTGTGTTTCTAGTTTGGATTTCATATTTATTCAAGACACAGACCCCATAGCCCAATGGACGTGTAGACTGTCTCAACCAACTCTACAAACATGACAACAAAAACCGACCTACTTATTTATCTAGCCTAATATTTAAAAATTTGAAACATAGCTAAATCATATAGAGAGATCCCTCTCTGAAGTTGGAAGGGCTAGATCCCAGCTTCAAAAGCCGTTGGATAAAGTTACATTTTGTGGATTTCTTTTGTTGTCAACCTCTTGGAAATTTACAGAGTGCTAACATAGTGGCGACTCCACTGGGGAAAGAACATAAAAATTTATAATTTCACGTTTTCTTTCCCCCTAAAAGAAAGTTTGTTCCTGAAAGATTGCAAATTTGAGAAGAAAGTAATGTTTAGAGGTTGATTAAAATTTGTACATATTATTTTCGGACTCATAAAACTAAAAAGTATATATATAAAAAATCAAAAAGAAATCCGGCTCCCAAGAAAGTTTATACTCGATCTCATCTAGACCCAGAACCTACGATAGTGAAAGATAACCTAGAATAGTTGCTCAGGAAAAAGACCATAGCTGAAGTCTCAGTGAGTCACACTCCTTTTCATAAGTCCTTTTCCTTTTCAGGGGAACCCATTATCTTTCAAAACCCTGACTTTGACACCTTTTCCCGAAAAAGCCTGGTTAGAACACGGTCCGATAGTTTTGTGACTGGAATAATTTTTGACCCAACCGTTTTGCAACCCCGAACCCCTGAAGTTTTGTCTCCCACTGCTAAACCGCAAATCACTCCCTCAGTGTTATCCAGTCCCTCCTCGTCCTCGTCTTCAATCACTACCTCAGCGATCATCCAGTCTGATATCCCACCTCCTCCACACATCATGGCAGCTTGATATGCTCCCTTGGTGTTGGCTGCGCCTCTTCATGCCATGCCCCAGGACTACCAAACGAGACTTCCACAGTTCGATGCGACAGGACCTTTGAGCGCACAACAACACGTAGATAAAATGAATGATTATTATGATCTGCATGAAGTAGATGATGCTGACGTTCAAATGAGATTGTTTGCCCAAAGTTTGACAGGTGACTTTAAAAAATGGTACAAAGGGTTGCATGCCGCCTCAGTCCTTGACCTTACCGCATTCTAAAGGAGTTTTCTAGATAGATGGGAGGTAAAGAAAAACCCTCTCCAAATATTTTCAGAATACGAAAATATTAGAAGAAATCAAGGTGAGACAGTGCAAGATTACTGCACTCGTTTCAATAACCTGTACAACTCAATCCCAGCTGAAATCAAACCTCCATAGGGTTTGGAATTGATAAAATTCCCTGATGGTTTTGATGCTGATATGTCATACCAACTAAGGGAAATAAATTCTACCACCCTGGAAGACATGCAGAAAAGTGCAATAAGTGTGGAGGCCAATTTGTTGGCAAAAAGGGCATGTCAGAGGTCAGAGAGGAGAGTCACAATTAAAGAAGAACCTTCCACGTCAACCTCAGATTCCAAATTGGATTCTTTGGCCAGAGAAATGGAAAGAATGATGGAAAGACCTACTGTGTCAGACAGAAATCCTCCAAGAGAAAACCCACCAGCTCCTCAGGTTCAGAACCCTAACTTTAGGAGGAACCCTCCTCAAATCAGACAGAGAGATCCTAGGGATCAAAGAGAGCAGAGGGGTCCATATCAGCAGATCAGACCTCCCTTACAAGAAAATTATGTTGATGAAGGGGAGGAAGTGATCGAGGAATTGGAGGATACTCACATAAATCTCATGGGAATTCATGATAACGAAGCTATTTTCCTTACCCAAGAAGAGCAAGAACTTTTTCTTCTCAATCAAACAAAAGTAAGTGAAGAAGCCGAAGATGCAGAACAACAGGAATTCGAAAATTCCATTTTGGAGGTACACCGACAGTATAATCTATGGAGTAAAAAGACAGAAGGGAGTTCCCCTAAAAAGACAATTGAAACAAAGAAGGTATTTGAAACCAAGAAGGCCTCTGATCCATCTGCCGAGAAGATTCCTGAGAAGAGTACTGTCGAAGTTCCTGTGAAGAAAAACCTTACTATTCTGAAAAGATCATCACAGCCCGAGGTTTCACCTACTACTCCACCCCGTACTTCTACCAGAAGAGTGTGGCGGACAAACCAGAATTGAGGAGCCAAGGCAGAGCTCTTACACCTTTCATCCTTGAGGGGGAATTGGCCAAAGTAAAAATTCCCATCCCACTTTATGAGTTGATGAACAAAGAAGTTTATTGTTCACAGGTGATTAAAGCACTGACCATTGAACCTGACATAGGCACGAAGGCCTTAACCATTGGATCATCAAACCATTATGATACTGTGAACCTTACAGATAATCAACCTGAACTTATGTTTGGACCTGAAGTAGATGGTCGAGACGATAATGGTGATGTTTCTCCTTTTTACATCAGTTTAAACATACATGATCTGATCTTTCATAACGCTATGCTGGATTCGGGTGCTTCCCACAATCTGATGCCTAAAGCAGTGATGGAGAAACTGGGACTGGAGGTCACCAGACCTTACAAGGATTTACACTCATTCGACTCCAGTAAAGTTAGATGTATTGGTTTGATCAAGGACCTATGTATCACCCTGGTTCAGATTCCTGCAAAAAGCATGGTCATGGATGTGGTAGTTCCAGACATCCCTCTGAAGTATGGAATGTTTCTATCCCGGTCCTGGGGGGCTAAGTTGAGAGGTACCCTGCAGCTAGATATGTCTTATGCCACTATCCTAGTTTTCGGGCAACAAAGAAGGTTGTACAGAGAAACATTGATGAAATACATGGTCAGTAGCAAAGAAAAACCGCACAACTATCCTCTTTACTCCGCGCATTTTGACTTGGATTATTTTATCTTGTACAGCGATGGTGACACGGGAGAGAAAAACACTCAGCTGGGAGAAGATACATCTGGTCCAGACGAAGGCCAAGAAATTAATGAGGTAGCAAGAATGAAAAACGTGATAACTGAAGAATTACTGGTAGATTTCTGGGGCATGGATTTTAATGGAGCAGTGAGCAAAGAAGGAGTGGGAGCAGGAGTCTGGCTGCATAATCACAGAAACAGGTATTCAGAAAACCATTCTTACAAATTAAATTTCCAATGCACTAACAATATTGCTGAGTATGAAGCCTTGATGCTCGGTCTGAATCTTTTGAAAAGAGTTGGTGCTAAACAGATTATGGTAAGAGGTGATTCTGAGTTGATAATTAAGAAAATCAAAGGTGAGTATGTTGCGAAACACCCAGGTCTTAGAGATTATAGGAATGTTGTTCTTGATTCCCTTAGATGTTTCACTAAAGTTGACTTGCAGGTAAGGCCGAGGGGACAAAATATTCTGGCGGACGGATTGGCTATGTCAGTAACCACATGTAAGATTCCTTTCCGCTCGACTCACCCATACACTGTGGAGGTGAAATGCAGACCAACCGTTCCCGACAATATCAGGTACTGGCAAGTGTTTGGTAATGATGATCAAATCGAAGACTTTCTGCAATGTAAAAACGATTTGGAATGTACAAATATAGATTTAGAGAATGAAGATGAAAATGTAAATAGATCAGATTTTGAAATTGATAGTGTAAATAGCGTAGATTCAGGAGAATTAGGTGATGATGAGATGGAGGCCGATGTTTTACATTTGAAAAGCAATGTTTTTCCTAGGGGTCTAGTTCCTTTAGAGGACTTGTTTGATTTTAACGATGTAGCCAAAAAAATGAAAAATTGAAGCCAATGGACAAGAGGTAGAAGACTGTAATATAGGGACCGAAGAGAAACCAAGGATATTCAAACTGTCTAAATCATTACCCCCTGAGAAAAAAATCAAATACAATGAGCTATTCAAAGAATATTCGGATGTCTTTGCATGGGGTTATGAGGATTTGAAAGCTTATGATACCAATATCATACAACACAGGATTCCAATAAAAGAAGACCAAAAACCATTCGGATAGAAACTTAGGAGGATAAATCCCAAGTTGCTCCCTCTGATAGAAAAAGAAATCAAAAAAATGTACGATGCCAAAATCATAGTCCCATGGCGTTTTTCCAAATGGGTCTCTAATTTGGTCCCTACACGTAAGAAATCTGGGGAAATCAGACTTTTCATAGATTTTCGAAATCTGAATAAGGTCTCCCTGAAGGATAATTACCCCTTGCCAAAAATGGACCACATCCTTCAAAGGGTAGTTGGATCCAGTCGAATATCTTTGTTGGACGGTTTCTCGGGTTACAATCAGGTCCTCGTCCACCCAGATGACCAAGACAAAACCGCTTTCACCACACCATGGGGCACTTTCATGTATGTGAAAATGCCTTTTGGTCTAATGAACGCAGGAGCCACATTCCAGAGAGCGATGGATATCGCCTTTGTGGAAGAATCGGGTAAGTTTATTGTCGTCTATTTAGATGATGTAACTGTGTTTTCCCAATCTGATGACGAACACCTGAGACACCTCAGACGAGTCTTCAAAAAATGTAGAAGGTTTGGGATTTCTTTAATTCCTAAGAAAATCCTTTTCGGGCTAGAGGAAGGCAAACTGCTAGGACACATCATCTCCAAGGACGGAATCAAAATAGACCCCAGTAGAATCGAGGCCATACAAAAATTAGAACACCCAAGAAACCTTAAAGAATGACAGTCTTTTATCGGGAGAATAAAATTTCTACGAAGATTCATTCCCAATCTAGTTGAGCTCCTTAGAAACATTACAAATATGCTAAAAAAGGATGTGAAAACAAAATGGGACTCTGAGTCCAGGCAGTCTTTCGAACAAGTCAAATGAGCACTCACAGAGGCCCCTGTCCTAATCAATCCTGATTTTACCAAGGATTTCTATCTTTTTTCTTTCACTTCCGAACATACTATAGCAGCGGTATTACTACAAAATAACAGTGAAGGGTATGAACAACCCATAGATAGCGTTAAGAGATGCTGCTCTGAATTACAAGATAATGGAGAAACAAGCTTTTGCCTTGGTGAAAGCTATAAAATATTTTAGGGTCTACATTCTCCATTCTCATACCATTGCATATGTTCTGAATGCGGTCGTAAAAGACATTTTGACCTAGGAAAACCCAGATGGAAGAAGGGGAAAATGGATTGCTGTCATTTTAGAATACGATATAGAGATTAAGCCTACAAAACTAATCAAGGGTCAAGGCCTAGAAAAATTAATGGCTGAATCAAATTTCCATGCTCTTGACATTAATTTTTTAGCTGCAGCAGATGAACAGGGCGAGATGGCGACTCCAAGTGTGAGAGAGGTATTTCTCAACTCTCCATGGTACGCAGACCTTATATTTGTTTTGCAAAATTTACAAGCTCCCCCTGGTTTGACTAAGACTAAAGCTAGATTTTTAAAGTTGAAAACCTTAAAATTATGTATTCTAGAAGGCAATTTGTATTGGAAAGATCCTGGAGGCATTCTGTTAAATTGTTTATTGAAAGATGAAGCTGACAATGTGTTACAAGAATTTCATGCAGGAGAATGTGGTGGCCATATGAACTGGAAGGTCACGGCCAACAAAATACTCAGAGCTGGATTCTATTGGCCCACCCTATTCACCGATGTACATCATAAAGTGACTGCATGTCATCAATGTCAGTTGTTTGAAGGCAAAAGGAAACTCCTTCCTCTCCCCTTGAAACCGATCTCAGTTGAAGCCCCTTTCCAGCAATGGGGACTGGACTTCATTGGAGAAATACACCCCCCTTCTTCAGGCCAGCACAGGTGGATTCTCACTGCCATCGATTATTTTACCAAATGGATCGAAGCAGTACCAAGCAGGCAAGCCACTGACTCCGTTATTATCAAATTCCTTGAAAATAATATCTTGTCTTGCTTTGGATGTCCTAGAAAGATTATAACTGATAATGCAACTGCTTTTCAGTCGAAGAAGCTCATAGATTTCTGCAACCAGTATCACATTGGTTTGGGGCATTCCACATCTTACTACCCTCAGGGGAATGGGCTGGCAGAATATTCAAACAAAACCTTGGTAAAGATCATCAAGAAAACGTTGCAGGAAAACAAGAAATTGTGGCATAACAAGTTGGTGTTTGCATTATGGACTGACAGACTGACCACCAAAAGGTCAATCAGTATGTCACCATACCAGGTAGTCTATGGCACAAAGGTAGTTTTCCCCACTTCCTTAGGAGTCCCTGTCATGAAGTTTCTTCAAGATGTAGAAGTCGAGCCAAATGAATCACAGAGAAGGATCAACCAGATGATCCATTTACAACAGTCTAGGGAATAAGTTTCCAATAAAACTTAGGTAATCCAAGAAAGCATCAAGAAGATTTTTGACAAAAGAACCAAGGAAGATGATTTTGGGTTAGGAGATTTGGTGTTGAGATGGGATGCCAGAAATGAAGACAAGGGAAAGCATGGAAAGTTTGACAGTCTATGGAGAGGACCATACATGATCCAAGCATTCAAGGGGAAAAACGCTTTCTTGCTGAACAACGCTGATGGGACAGATCTGCCAGGAGGACCTGTAAATGGCAGAATGCTGAAACATTATGTGCCGCCTCAATAGAGACTCAAGTTTTCACTCTCCATTGTACATACCATTTTTATTTTTATTTTTCGCCTGCATTTTTCTGAGTGAAGAACATTAGTCAGTTGGTTGAAGCCCGAGGATAAGGCCCTAAGTTTCTGACCACTGTTCTTTTAATGTTTTGAGAATAAATCCAATCAATCAACAAAGGCTACTAGGCAGAAGTTTTCAGAATGGCAGGAACCATAATTCTTGGCACTTCACAGGGCAAGTACCATCCCCAAGTGGAGCCGCTATTATCACCCTATAAGTTATAGGATCAAATGGTGACTGGGATATTATCTGTCTCTAGTGTTTTTTGTTGACAAATGATTTTTCATTCTGCAAATAATTTGAAAAAGGAATTAAAAAAAAAAAAAAAAAGAGGGCATAAAAGAATTTCAATAAAAGCCCCATGTAATAATAGTAACTTGGTCCATACCTTTCAAGCATGGTCAAGTTCTTTTTAAATTGATGTTGATAGGGTAGTGAATGAGTTTGGCTAAATAGTTTAATCTTAGCCAAAGTGTCTAGGTTAGATTAGTGAATAAATCTAGCCAGACTGTCTAATCTTGGTCATATAGCCCAAGGGTAGAATAAATTCTTAACCCAACAGTCTAATCTGGGTTAACTATCATATGAAACTAGGTTAGAATATAGGTTGATTGCATTGTTGCTTCATTTCAATAAGAACCAGTTTGATGATTAATGTTGCACCATGTTTCAGATGCTTAAAAGATTGTTTGGTCAAGCCCCGTGGTGGTGTCTACTTAAAAAACATTGGAAAAACCCATAAAATGCATTTATACTAAGTTTTTCCCCGACACATGTGTTTTCCGCTCCCCGCTTATGCTCCTTGCACATATAAATGGTCCAGATCATGGCGCCCAGATCTACGGTGGACAGATCTTTCCGGACCCCCCCGACCGTTCTACCTTTAACGGGGGGGGCGTCCGAAATCGCTGATAAGACCCGTGCGCATCTGGACGGCCCAGGATTGAGTGCCCAGATCTTGGGTCAACATTGGATTCTGGACCCCCCAGTGCATTCTGCCTTTAATGGAGGGGGGGGTCCGGAATCGCTGATAAAAGGCGTGCAAAGATCTACGGCCAGGAAACAAGCGCTCAGATCAATGGCTCAAATTGTTTTTCGGACCCACCCAATTGATCTGGTTTTAACTGAGGGGGGGGTGTCCGGAATGGTATCTTTCCTATGGCGGGCCCCCTTTATATGTGGCAATGATCTAATGGCCCCGAGTCCCATCATCTCCTGCTATTTGACCTACCATCATCATCTCTGGATGTCACCATCCACCTTTCCTGAAATAGTCACATCCCATAACTGCTGTCAGTTCTTCCCCCCATTCGTTCATGGCAAGCCCCCTCACTATGACCTTTACCTCCAATCGATAGCTGCCACATCACCCGTCTGTATCCCTCAGCCACCATCACCCTCCATCTCACACTCAAATGATCCGTTGGCCATTTATTACTGGATAACCTATCCATTATCCAGCTGACCTATCTCTCGTGCCCAACGGACACCCGTTTACTCAAAACTACCCCTCATTCTCCCTTTTCTCACCATTTAACACTCATTGCACCATAGAGTTCTACACCGTTTACTCCTCCATTACAGTCAGTTGCCTTCATCCACATTCATTCGCCCCCACTAACATTGTCTGTCTTGCAGGTACTGCTGCAAAAATGGCGTCAAAATCCAAACAAGCAGAAGGAGAGGAGAATCTATTTCTCCCACCTCCTGTCGACCTTGACAGGATCCCACTGGTCGATAAAGACCGATTAATCACAGATACAAAGTGCGATTTTTATTTCGCAGATCTTTAGTCATGGCTTAAGGAGGTCTTCCTAGACCAGAACGATGAAATCAGAATTTGGGAGTCCAATTTACCCCTTTACCTCTTTCCTCAAATTCACCATTTTCCCTAGTTCGCTCTCAAGTGTCAAGCCCACTACATTCCCAAGAAAAGATTCGTCGTCTCCTCGTCCGGAGAGATTCTTTTCCTCATCATGCCCGAATCCATAGACCAAATGATGCAAATCCCCCGAGCCGACTCTGCGTCACCTTTCAACCTGGAAATTCTTACAGAATTATACCAGAAAATGACCTTCCCCCAAAGAGCTCAAATATTCGAGCTTTTCCTTCCCCCATATGCTCAATTTCCCTCCACAAATCCTCCTTATCCATTTTCCATGTTCTCGACTAAAGGAAACCAGGTCATCTCATCCCTTTGTGCTTTGTTAGGATACTATTCTGATCAGTGGGTAGATGAACCCATTCTGGGTTTTCTATCCATCTTCTCTACCGATGAAAAGCCCACCACCCAGTTTGACTTTAGCACATTCTTGGCAGACAATATTCATGAACAGTTCATGAATTTCGGCATGGAAGGCATGTTCAAATACTCATCGATACTAGCATACTTGTTCGTCTTCTTCCAGGCGGATAAATTTGGCTTCTCCATGCAGAAGATGGATGGGGGTGGTAGACCTCAAGCAGTGACAGCATGGACCTCCTTACTCAAGCACAACTCCACTGATTGCAGTTTCAAGGAGTTCATTGATCAATTCTACCACCCTGTGGTAAGTATTCTAGGTGGCAGGCCCGAGCCTCGGATAAACGATGAAGTTCAGAGGATCCTGAATCTCTCGGACAACACAAAGATCAGGGATTGGTACTTGTATCAGGATTACACCGAAATCAGAGTATACGGGTGTGAGTTGGCACCATATAAGCTGCCCAAGTATCTGTCTGTCATAATTTTTCTTTGGAGTATATCAGGCAGATAATAAATTCTGATGATATCCATTTTGTGTCATTGAAGAAAAAGCAACAGCTTAGAATCAAGGGGCAGATTGGCTCCTTCATCTGCAACAATCGTGGCGCTGGGGAAGAAGCAGACAGGATGCTGAGGGAAATAAAGTTCTTTATGAGCCTCCCATGGAATTATGATCCATGTGGGATCATCTCAGAGATGAGGGTGAAGAATAAAAACATCCCTTATGTTCACGAGTCCAGGCCTGAAGTTGGGAAGTTCACAAATCAGACAACCTGCGAGCCTAACACATTGATCGAAGTAGAACAACAGGATCCCCCGACCACTGTGTCAAAAACGACCACGCCAAAGGTCCCGAAAGAGAATAGGCCTAGGCAAGACTTGTCACCGCCTGTCACTGAGGTATCTTCCGAAGAATTCTAGCTCCATACCAAGAGGCCTAAGACTGTTGCAGTTCCTGGCCCGACTGAGGAAAAAGAAGCCCCATCTACTACAGTGACCAAAGTTGGTATTCCACCCTTTGGTTCGAGCGTCCATAAGGTCATTACCCCATCATTTCCGAAGAATTCCACAGACTCTCCATTGAACACTCATCCAGGCAAGGTAGGACCCAAGTTGAGCATTTTTGAAAAATATGAGTTGATCAAGAAAAGGAACCAGACCTTGACCAGCAGTACTTGCGCCCAGTTCTGGAAGCAGATGTCAACTGCGCAACATAGGTTGCTATCGGTATTCGACAACGAGAAGGGAAGAATGCATATGGCATTCCTCCAGGCACAGGTACCATATCCTAAGGTGATCACTGACTATAAAAGGGCCACCTTCGAATTCCAGAGGAAGGACGTGCATCCGGCCGATCAGATGGATCTGCACAAGCAGACAGGGGAAATGGTTTTCTATACATTGGCACATGGTTCCACTTCTGCATCCAAATTGCAGGTGTCCCTGAAAAATGTTCAAACAAAACTCAAGTTGGAGAAGATATCGTCCTTTGCAAAGGACAATAGGATCAAGACTTTGGAGGAGATGGTCCTCAAGATCGGTTACGATCCTTCAAACATGAACGCAGCTGAGGAAATGATAAAGAAGAAGAATGATGACATATCATCCTTGAGGAAACAACTGAATATCCCACCCACAGAGGATTTGCAGGCGAAGGAGATAGTAGAGAAAGAAGGAGAGAAAGATGAAATGCTCAAGCTGCTCATGGAGCAGAATGCACAGCTTAAAGAAATGGAAGTTGAGATGGAGAAACTATTAAAAGAGAAAGAGCAACTGAATCTAATGGAAGTGATTCCATTGAGTGATATTCCAATTTCAAGAGTGAGCACAGCATCAATGACAGAAGTACCATCCGCAACTCCATTGACATCCCAGGAGAAGACAACCGACCTGGCTAAGTCCATGGAAAAAATGAAACTGCAGAAAACAGAGATCAACAAGCTAAAAAAGGAGATTGAGAACCTTCAAGAACTCAAATCTTCCTTTCAGACGAGGCTCTCCAAGGAAAAGCAGGTGACAAAGTATCTCAAACAGGAGCTATATCAACTCCGGAAGCAAATAGTGGCAGGAAAGACTTTAGCCGAAGTTAAAGAGAGTGTATGGACAGACATCACCAAGTCCATGAACGAGATATGGCCCATGATCCAGATCATGTTTGAGCAGAATGAATTGGTACAAAGAAGAAAACAGGCCATTGAGAAGATCAAAGTAGAATTGGGAGACATTCCAACACAGGCAAAAGAGATCATCAAGTTCCTCAATTCTAAGACCAGGGAAGAACTGGAAGAGCTAAAAATTGAAGATAGAACAGAGACCATCCTTGAGGTCAAAAGAGTTTTGACCAAGAGAGGATTAATGCTTCAGCTGGAAGAAAAGGTTCAGGCCATGGACCTAGGGGTACAAAGATTCTTCAGTAAGATAGAGGCTCTACAGAAGAAAGGTCTACCTGGTCTGAAGGTAATCAATGACAAATTGATGACACTCCTAGACTATAAGAAGAGATTGGTCAATGTGGCTAAGGACAGTTCAAAGTTTGCAGGCATTCAAGGGAGCATCACTGGCAAGGAATTTTTAGATGCTCTTCAGTGGGACATCAGTATCCAACATGAGATTCGATACATTTTCCTCACCAAGACTACCTTCGCCAAGTACACAGAAATGTACGAAGTGTATCGAAGACTTCTCAAAGTCAACATGCCCAGTCATCTCCGATGGGAGGAGCTCTGTGATCTGATCGAGTAGCAGATGAGCTGTCCCAGTCCAGTCATTTGTCCAGTCAGATGAGGTTGTGCAGAGGCTTCATCAATGGCCCACCCAGAAATCAGCGTGCAGTTACACCACATCATCAAGCAGTTCCTAGATTTAGGAAATTTGTTAAGTTAGTTAGGCTAAAAATAGATTTAGCACGTCCTGATCATTAATGACAAGATCGTTTGTAATTTGAGTTATAAATACTTCACCTTTTGAATTATTGAGGGTTGTTGATATTCACACCCTGACGCTATCAGACTGTAATATTTTTGAAGAGATATTCCATTAATAAAAAGGAGGCACTTTTACAGGATTCTTGCGTGTATTCACTGGTGATGTTTTTCTCTCTAAGTTGAATGTTATTCTCGCTTTGTTATCATATTGTTTTCTGAATCTAATCTTTAGAAGTAACGAAAGTTGCAGGATTTATCTCGTATACCCTGTTTCTGACTCGAAAGATTTTAGTGTTTTATCTTCTGGTATTTTCAATAAGGAAATTCTTAACAGCTTCTTTGTTTAAATTATCTTTCTCAACTTTTTTGTTGTTCATCATTTATGCTACTGAAGAATCGAGTGATTATATTATCTCGCCCTGTGAAAGTTTTCCCTTTGCGTTTCTGGTTTGGATTTCATCTTTATTCAATACACAGACCCCATAGCCCAATGGACGTGTAGACTGTCTCAACCAACTCTACAAACACAACAACAAAAACCGACCTACTTATTTATCTAGCCTAATATTTAAAAATTTTAAACATAGCTAAATCATATAGAGAGATCCCTCTCTGAAGTTGGAAGGGCTAGATCCCAGCTTCAAAAGCGGTTGGTTAAAGTTACATTTTGTGGATTTCTTCTATTGTCAACCTCTTGGAAATTTGCAGAGTGCTAACAAGGGGCATGGTTGCATTAGCGATAAGGTAGAACTGAGCGCATTACAATCTATAGGAGGAGAAAAGAAAGTGAATTTGGTTGGTCATATGGGTGACATATGTGCGGTGATCTCCTTGCATTTTCAAATATATTGGATATGAAATGAGCTAGGTGCGATGATGGGTGATAGAGACAACAACTTTCAAAAAAGAAAACCAAGGAAGGAATGAATGGAAAAAGGCATAAGGTTTCATTTCAAGGAAGATAGAAGATACAACAAGGGAGTCGTTCAAAAAAATTGTCAAGAACTACAATGGGAAAGATGTGCAATAAGAGATATGAGGGAGTTTGTTGGTGGTATGGGACATCAGGTGCAAGAATCTTCTTGGAGATCTTGGCTAGTGTAGATTGACTCAGAGTTGCTGATTGGAAAATGTATTGGCACAAACACAACTTTGTTAGAAGCAGTTGTGGAATCCTTTCGGTGGTTCCTTCGACTTGAATAACTTGGGCAGAGTTGGATTAGGAATGTGAAACGCAGACCGAAGCCTGAGTATGGATGCAACAGATTGAGTTAAGGAGTCCAAACATTTAGGCATTGCGATGGAACTCCTTCATGAAGGTCAGACAACAAGGAAAGAGTTGGATAGTGTGGAGGATGGTTGAAACAAGATAGATATGTGATGGAATGCGGAGTACATTTCGCAGATTGAGTGCTAAGTTGGATTAGCTACCCAACTTGCTCAAGATGCGGAGTCTAGAAAATGTGCGAAACACAACAGAAGTTGTTGGATTGGGGCAAGGTTTGTCACAACATTTCAGCACATGGTTGCAGTAAGAATTCAAGACACCTAGATGAAGGCTTGCCGAGGACAACAAGACTTTGAGTGGGGGAGCATGTCATAACCCAATATTATATTGGAGAGTGGGGGCTCCCTCCATGAGATGAGACTTGTGATTTGAATGAGTGAATGAACATTCGGTTATTTCATGAGTGAATTTGGGTTACTTCGATGCACGATGCCATGCCAATTAATACTTCACCAAGATGGACTTGTGATAGAGGTTTGTGACTTGACTGAAGAGCTAGTTGGGTGGGCACCCCAGGAAGACATGGGTGCTTCATTAAAGAGACGAACGATTGGTGAAGTTGGGTGCGACGAAGGTATGTGCACCCAAAAAAACGTGCAAGACATGGATTGATGGATATGAAACCAAGGATGGGCACCCATGGGAGCTTTGGGTGCCCCATCATTGAGATAGGTTGGCTAAGCAAAGGTGAACACCCAAAACGTGTGACAAACATCTTGCGATGTGGTTGCGCAAGAAAATGGACGGAAGCATAAGTTGGGCGTGTTTAACCAAAATTTGACATCGGCTAGGGAAGAGCGCACACTTGGAAGATGAGTGCACCCCTTGACTAGTCGGTTGAACCCTCAAAAGTGGACAAATAACCAAAAGTACGCATCGTCTTGAGATCAAAGAAAAATGTCGGTTGGAAGAGTCGCATCACAAGGAAAGTGCACACGACTATTTAATCAACTGCGAGCTCAAAATTTGGGAATTCGGCTATGGAAAGGAGTTGGGAGACACTTCTTCAAAATCCCAAGGTGAGGACTCTGTGGCAGCGACCAAGCAGGGGACAAGCTCTCCCCAAGGAGCCAAGTAGACCCTTGAGGGTAACTTGGGTGGGGAGGAGCCTTTGTAGATCTAGGTAAGTCTTTCTCAAGGAAGTCGATAAGGAAAATTGAACTATGGAAAGGAAGGAAGGGTCACTCCAATTTGTAGCAAGAAGGCAAAGTATGAACCGAGCAAGGGGATGGACGCACAAAGACAAAAACGCAGGTATCACAAAGATAAAGTCTCAGGTGGTTCATTCTGCGATGACAAAGGAAGGATGCACGAAGGCAGCTTGTTGAATAGATGTATGAATTTCACAACTTCTACTTATCGAAAGCTCCTTATGTAAAATTTCTTTTTGTGGCACGAGGGTTTATCTCGGCACATTGTTGTTTGGTTTTGTGTTAATATTTATTTTGGGTATTAGGCCGGTTTGCCCGCCTGCAGATATGTTTCATTTGTACTTGTATGAACGGTTTCTTTTACTTTCACAACTAAGTATAAGATAACACAGACATAACATAAGTAATAAACGAAGTTGTAATGAAGCAAGGCATAGTCCGAATCAAGTAAGTTATTGTGGTTTTACTAATAAACGAATGATTTTTGTGTCATGTGGTGGTTGGGAGCATTGGGTGATTCTATGGCCTAACCACAGGCTCACCAGGACCGTGACAAATGGTATGAGATTCGATTTTGGTCTGAATTAGAGATGGATTGGTGAATCTCTTCCCCATTGCCACTTCTGTGATAGATGGTGTTAGAGCACAAAAACTGAAGCAGGCGAGCAAGGTCAGTTTGGGTGCATTAAACATAGGTGGTTATGAAGGTGATTATGTGGTGACAGAGGAAGCACCATGAGAGAGTTGAAACAACTATCGCAGAAGTGTTTTGAGCATTCAGTGAGCTGGGTCACCATCGTGACTTGGATGGAAAAATGAAGTTTGGTCGCAAAACAAACAACTGAGCATGAATTTCACCGTGACAACTTCATGTCATGCACTACAGACTTGTGCATGGTATCCTGGTGTGAAGATAACAGACAGAGAAGGAAGGTTCAATTGAATGCATGGTTTGGATCGCAGTTGGGTACATTTTCCACCGTGCCAACTTTGTACTATGCACCGCCGAAAAGAAGTTGGGTTGGTTGGGTTGCGATTGAGGATCACAACTTTTGGATGGATGTCAGTTAAAAACAAGAGACTGATGATCAATTTATTTGCATGGTGTCATCGTGTTGAGAAACTGCAGGGTGTGAATATAACAGACGAAGAAATGGAAGATGGGATCGGTTGGATGCAACCATGAGGAAAGTGACTTAGACGAATTTCAAACATCGCAGTTTTTCGATTGTAGACTTGCGACAACAAGAAGACTCAAACCATGAAGATGCTAAAGAAATCATGAAAATATTTGATCGTTCTAAAGTTCTTTGCAATATTTGAGTTGTTGCATTGAGTTCATTGAGGAGAGACAGGAAGACTTGGCCGAGGACAAGTGCAACTTGTTTCCATCACATAATTGGGAGAGCTCCAAGTGATGCAAACTTCCCCGAAGTCACGAATAGTTCAGAGAGCTCAGAAGAGGGAAGATGCGAACAAAGACTTGGAGCAACCTACTTGGGTCAGTTCTAGAAGAGGGACTTATGCATATTTGGTGGTCGAAATGGGACAAGTTGAATTGTTGTTGCACTTTCTTATGGAGTGCGTTCAAAGGCTTGTTGTAACGAAGAAGGAAGCAAGACGCGTATTCTAGTTGAAGAGTTGGATAAGGTACTTTAGTGCATGGGTGATTTATAAATATTCATTGATTTGTGAGGTGACTTAACCATCGTAATAAAGATACAAATGTTGAAGTGTCTTGACAGAGGAAAGACATTTTGCTCCAAGAAACAAACAGAAGCAAAAAATAGTCGATCAAGGAGACTTTTGACAAAAATCCGCAATGAGTTAGATCACAACATGAGCAGATAGGGTGATGCACTCCTACTCATGGATGGGATATGAGATAGGCATGACATTCTCAAGATACTGGCGAATGTGGGATGAAACAAATCATTGGATGGAGTTAACAGAGGAATTGGATTGGACGTGTTCAAGCATGGAATTATTTGGGTGGCTCATTCCGCTTGGATTCATTTCGACAGTATGTTGAGACAGTTTCAAAGAAATTTGCATACTTATGGGGATCATAATATCACACAGGCACGATGAAACAAAGCACAAAGGAAGTAGTGTAGAGGTGGTTGTTGGATGTGAAAAACTAGTGCACTTGAAGTGTTTTGTGAACACGCGACGAAGATGATGGGAGGTTGATCAATGAAGCGAGGCTCATGTTTTCCTTGGGCATATTCATCAAGCGAACCAAGATGCCATGAGGGGCATGGTTGTAGTAGTGATGAGGTAGACCTGAGCACCTTACAATCTGTAGGAGGAGCAAAGAAAGTGAATTTGGTTGGTCGTACGGGTGACAAATGTGCGGTGATCTCCTTGCATTTTCGAATATCTTTGCTATGAATTGAGCTAGGTGTGATGATGGGTGATAGAGAAAAAAACTTTTGCAACAAAAAACCAAGGAAGGAATGAATGGAGGAAGGCATGAGGTTCCGTTTCAAGGAACATAGAAGAGACAACAAGGGATTTGTTCAAGAAATTTGTCAAGAAATACAATGGGCAAGATGTGTGACAAGTGATATGAGGGCATTTGCTGGTGGTATGGGACATCAGGTGCACAAACGTTCTTGGGGAGCTTGGATAATGCATATTGACTCTTTTCAGAGTTGTTGATTGGAAAATGTATTGGAACTATTATCGCACAGTTTATAGTTTAGGTCAAAGGCTAAAGGATAGAAGGCAAACTGGCGTAACAGGAACCTTCCCCACCCAATGTCACCTCGATGGGGAGGCTCTTTATGTTTAGGGAGGTTAGCCCAGGGGAGACGTCCCCGACAACCTGGTGTCTTGAAGAGGCTAAGGTACAAAGCAAGGTTAAAGTTTCCTCCTCACAGGTTACCACCTAGGTCAGATAGTATAACCGGCTAAACAACCAATAATGAAGTGTATGCCCAATTGAAAACACCTGCCCGAAACAAGACAACAACAATACAATATATATACATGCAGGATATAACTCAAAGGGTTAGTACTTCAATAAATATGTGCTATTATTTAATAAGCAATGTAAAGCAATAGATACAAATGAAGTCAATGTTTTTTCAATTAGCTATGAAACAACATCAATTCATCAATATCTATTAGGATGATCACGCCTATAATGTATCTAATCAACAATTTGCTCAATAAATGCTTCAAATCATCATTTAATTGCTTATATTCAACTTTTGTTGCGTCGAGATGAGATAACCAACTATGACGTCAGCCCTAATTAGGTTATTTTGTTAGTTAGGGTTTCAAAATTATAGTTTTAAGAGTGGTTTTGTAAACTAAGACTTCAATGTTGGAGGTTAGATATCAGTGCCTTAGGGTATATGGAGTCAAACAAGATAAGGGCACAAGGTCTTGAAAGGATGAAGACTTAAAGACTAGAAGGAAGGGTTCTAAGGTGATGCAAAGGTAGGGCCCTAGAATCAAAACCCTAGGGGAAAGAGGCTCACTCTGGTGTTTCTTAAGCAAGGCCTCATGCTCTTTCCTCCTTCTTTAGGTCAACTAGGAAAAACGGCTAGCATAAATGATAAGTCTAAGGGAGAAAGTGTTGTAAGGAAAAGGCTTTCAAACCCTAGAAGATGATGGCCCTAGGTGTAGATAACCTAGGCCTTGGATGTCACCCTCTTTCAACCTATAAACTTCAACACTAGCTCAACGGAAGAAGCAAGGTGAGTGTAGCAAAGGCTAGGCTCGATCCCTCTTCTTCAATGGATGAAAAAATATCTCTCTAAGGGGACATGTAGAAATGACCTACTTGTGTTCTTGTTACCTAGGGTTTCAAATCAGCAATTTAATAAGCAAATGCAAGAAATTACACCTACAACCATTCAATTAAGAAGTTTTGCAAGAAAATCACTTACATATCATGAAGAGAAGCATAAGAAAACCCTAGTTGTAAACCTTCCTTGAGAGAAATGCCACAAGATGCCAAAAATATCCTTCCAATAGCAAGTGCGCCTCACTTAGCAAGAAAATATACCCAAGAAGGGTGCAAAAATCAGACCTCACAAGTGTGAGTGAATTGTGTTATGTCAAAATGAGGGAAAACATCCTCAATCTATATCATCCAATGACCTTTAATTAAAATTAGGTAATTAAAATAGCCGACAAGGCTAATAACTAAAAATCATATTGTTTTACATTAAACTTCTAAAATAAAACCCTAAATGATCAATGAGCAAGACATCTAGCCCCTTTGAGGGAGACGTTGGCCCTTTTTAGGGAAAATCACAGCACTAGATGACAAACGTTGGCCCTCTCTGGGCCTCCAAACTTTACCACACGTGCCAAACTGGCCTGTCAAACCGCCATGCGGTGGAGGTGACGTCAAGGGCCTCTAGAGGATGTCTTGGGTCATTAGAGGGACACGTTCCACCTGCAGTGGGTCAACCCCCTAGGGCTGGGCTCATCCAAGGTGTCCTAGATGAAAATGTCCTTCTTCTTCTTTCGTGCAAAGGCTCGACCAATCAATGTTCTATCTCTGCCCCTAATGAGGTCCCAACAACCATCTGATGGGCTCTTCAGCCCCACGGAGGTCCAAACTAATCATCTCCCCATGTGTACCAGTTCACTTGGTACCTGTCCGTCGGGCATGGTCCTGCACATCAAAAAACTCCGCCCTCCATGGGATAATTAGTCCTGGGTATCATAGCAATGTCAATCATGTTTCATCATTAATTTTATCAAATGCATGCATAAAACCCCTAGCATATCATCTAATAGCTCAAAGACATTACAATGACCTACTATACAAAGCTGAAGAAAAAGACAAAATGCCCTATTGGGCCAGCATCCATAAGAAAAGGAACGCTCCCAAAGGATATCATCCAAGCCATGTAACACGAGATGGTGTGGTCAAAGGATGTCCAGACACAGTGAAAGAAAGGGGTAATATTATCCGTGGGTGCCTTTGTAGGAGGCGAGTTGTACCTATCATGGATGCAATTCTTTTCAAGCCCTTTATTGCCTTTATTCTTTCTTTTCTTTATTACTTTTTCTTTCTCTTTATTTCAAGGTCTAACTAGAGGACACTGCCTTGGCGTGGTGACCAGAGTCGATAGTGTTACCCACAAGTACTTTTGTAGAGATGATAAGGTTGGCTCCTGATGAGACCCCCTTTCCCTTGGACATGAAACCAAAGGTCACTGCCCTGGCGTGGTAACCAGATAATGGAAATGTCATACTGCTAGGCACCCATGAACATAATGGGTTGGCTCGTGATGAGACCCCCCATCCTCTTGGCTAGGTCTTGTTTTGTTATTTTTCTTCGGGTCCCTCTTGTTTCTTATTAAGAGGCTTTTTATTTCCTTCTCAGGGATCCCTGGGCGAGGCATCTCTAGGTTTTGTTTTTTATGGCTTTTATCTCTTACCAACTGCTTTTATCTCCTGGGCCTTTAGCCCCTTCTTCCCACAAGATAAGGTGTAACCCCACAAAAGGTCATCCTAATGTCTGGACCAGGGGAAAGGGATAGATGAATGGGAGATAAGATGTAAGAATGATAATATGATGGGAGCGGACGATGGCTCTTCAAAATCCCCCCTGGTGGCTAACCAAAACCTATGGGAACAAGCTCACTAGGGTACCCCATCAATCCCCCCAACCATGGTCAAGTGGGTTATTGTAAGATCCAAGCAGTCGTTATAAATGAAAAGAATCTGATGCATATATTTGAAAGTTATAATGATCAAATATGACACATACCATGATACTTGGACCAATTACCTCATGGAGCAAGAGTCTTCTCTGATACAAGTCCAAACCGAAGGTGATGGATGTTGTTGTTGCTGACAGAAAAAGTCTGATGATGAAGAAGAAACATGGGCCCTTCAGGGCCATGCTCAGGTCAATCCTTCTCTCGGTACTCCATGTCTAGGACCTGTGGGCCTCGAGACATGATCTCCTAGTTATCCCATGAAATCAGGGATAACAGGAACGAACACAACTTTGTTAGAAGCAGTTGCAGAATCCTTTGGGTGGATCCTTCAAATTTAATAACTTTGGAAGAGTTGAATTGGCAAGAGGTTTTCATTTGGAAAAACATCGGAAGGAGACAAGGCGAGAATCAGTCTTGGTTTCACAAGTAGATGGACAGATGAACCGAACATGAAATGAAAACCGAAGTCTAAGTAGGAATGTGAAACACAAACTGAATCTTGAGTAGAGATGTGGCAGATTGAGTTCGGGAGTCCAAACACTTGGGCACTGCGATGAAACTCCTTGATGAAGATCAGATAGAAAGGAAAGAATTGGACGCCCACTGTGGAGAATGGTTGAACCAATATAGCTATGTGATGGAATGTGGAGTACGTTTCATAGATTGAGCGCTAAGTTGGATTAGCTACCCAAATTTCTCAATATGAGGAGTCTAGACAATGTACGAAACACGACGAAAGTGGTTGGATTGGGGCAAGGTTCATCACAACATTTTAGCACATGGCTATAGTTAGAAGTCAAGACACCTAGATGAAGGCTTTCCAGGGACGACAAGACTTTGAGTGGGGAAGCATGTCATAATCGATGCTTAGATTGGAGCACATAGTTTCTGTCCATGAGCTAAGACTTGCAATTCGGATGAGTCAACGAAAGTTCGTCTATTTCATGAGTGAAGTTAGGTTACTTGGTCGCATGACGTAGTTCCAAGTATGAATTCACCAATATGGACTTGCGACAGAGGTTGGTGACTTGATCGAAGAGTTGGTTGGGTGGATGCCCCACGAAGACATGGGTGCCTCACCGTAGAGATGAATGATTGGTGAATATGGGTGCGACAAAGCCATGTGTGCCCAACAAAACGCACAAGAGATGGCTTGAAAGATGTGAAACCAAGGATGGGAGCCCATGGGAGCTTTGGGTGCCCCATTGGTGAGACAGGTCAACCAAGAAAAGGTGAATGCCAAAAATGTGCGACGGACGTCTTGCGATACAGTTGCGCAAGAAAACAGACGAAGGCATAGGTTGTGCACATTTAACCAAAAGTTAACGTCAGCTGGCGAAGAGCGCACACTTGGAAGATGAGTGTGCCCCTTGACAAGTCGGTTGAACCCGTGAAGTGGAAAAATAACCAGAAGTGTGCATAGGCTTTTGATCAAAGGGATGCATCGGTTGGAATAGTCGCCTCGCAAGGAAAGGGCGTGCAACTTTTTAACCAAGTGCGAGCTCGACATTTGAGAATTCGGCTAAGCCAAGGAGTGGGGAGGATCCTTTGCAGATGTGGGCAAGTATTTCTCAAGGAAGTTGTTAAGGAAAATTGAACTGTGGCAAGGAAGGAAGGGTCGCTCCAAGATATGGCAAGAAGGAAAATTTTGAACCGAGCCACGAGATTGACGCACAAAGACAGAAACACAGGTATGACAGAGATGAAGTCTGAGGTGGTTCATTCTATGATGACGAAGGAAGGATGCACTAAGGCATCTTACTAAACAACTGTATGACTTTCACAACTTCTACTTAGGGAAAGCTCCTTATGTAAACTTTCTTTATGTGGCACGACTGTTTAGCTCGATAGGCTCTTGTTCGGTTTTGGGGTAAGATGTCTTTTGGGTATTAGGCTGGTTTGGCAGCCTGTACATATGTTTCGTTTGTACTTGTATGAATGGTTTCTTTCACTTTCACAACTAAGTATAAGATAACAAGGCATAGTCTGAATCAATTAAGTTATTGTGATTTTACCGATAAACAAATAATTGTGGTGTCACGCAGTGACTGGGGCGTCAGGTGATTCTGCTGGCTCATCAGGACCATGACAAGTGACCGGTTTGGCGACCTACACATTTGTTTCGTTTGTCCTTGTATGAATGGTTTCTTTTACTTTCACAACTAAGTATAAGATAACAAGGCATAGTCTGAATCAAGTAAGTTATTGTGATTTTACAGATAAACGAACGATTGTGGTGTCGCGCAGTGACTGGGACGTCGGGTGATTCTTCTGGCTTGCCAGGACCGTGACACTATCAGTACCCATTATGTCTGTAGATTTCTTCCAGGTTACTTCCATCTAGTAGTCTCCTAAGGGATCTCACCCAATACGTCTTTTCAGTTAATATACACGAACAAATCCAGCAACATTTACATTTACTGCAAGTTCAATCTTATAGAACATGAAAGAACTTCATGCTAGTGTTTTTTCTAAAGGATATTATGGTTTTTGGTGATTTTGACTGACTAGCGCCGATTTAGAGGAGGAAGAGTCATCTCTCCTATGTCACTTTTCTTAGTTTCCATCCTTCTGTACAACTTAGGTTTAATTTCATATATATATATATATGAAACATTAGCGGGCTCCCTATAAATGATTATGTACGAGCAAAGATCAATCTGAGTTATTGATCTAGTTACGACTAGTGCCGAGTTTTCTTAAAGTTGTCGAGCTCCATGTTTGACTAGTTTTCTCGATGCAATAATAACATCAACCTCTGGGAACTCCTAATTGGCTATTGATAGATATGGTAACGTTGTCTATTAGGTAAAAAATTAGGGCGACAACTTATAGTATTTGGAGTCTTTTTTATTGATTTGATTGATATTTCAAAATACGACAATCTATTCTCCAAGTTTTGTGATACCCTTGTTTGATTAGGAATTTGAAACTTTAGTGAATAATGGTTTACAACATAGTTACCGAATTCGGAATTGGTAAAAGAATATTGAAAATTTTGTTCATGCATTAATTCGCCAATTCAGAATACAGTACAATACGAAACTATGCAATGGGAAAATAGCTGAACTAAATAGGCTCAAGCAAATCAAGAATAGAAAATATAGCTGGCAGTGTACAGTCAGCCTGTTGAGGTTACATTATATTTAACACTCCCTCTTAAACTCAACAGTTACAAACATCAGCACTGATTATGCCTAAGTGTTGTCTCTGAAAATCAAAAACCGATTTTCCCAGTGGCTTTGTAAAGATATCAGCAAGCTGATCTCGAGAACCACATAATTGTAGTGCAATATCACCATTATTGACTAGCTCACGTATGAAATGAAAACAAGTGTCAATGTGTTTTCTTTTCTTGTGAAACACATGATTTTTGGATAAAGCAATTGCTAAAGTATTATCACAGAAAATAGGAGTTGGAGCCTTTTCTGTATGTGACATATCTTTCAATATTCTTCTCAGCCACACAACTTGACAAGAAGCTGAGGTAGCAGCGACATACTCTGCCTCTGCAGAAGATATTGAAACAATTGGCTGCTTCTTTGATGCCCATGAGATTATATTCGTGCCCAGTTGAAAAACATGTCCAGATGTGTTTTTCCTGTCATCTAGGCTGCCTGCAAAATCACTATCTGTGTAACCAGAAAGTTGATTACTATCAGATTTAGTGTACCATAAGCCAAAATTGAGAGTTCCTGCAACATATCTCAGAATTCGTTTCGCCATTTTCCAATGAGAATCTTTGGGGGATTCCATGAATCTGGAAACAAGGTTGGCTGCATACATAATGCCAGGCCTAGTTGTTGTAAGATAAAACAAACTGCCTACTAAGATTTTGTACAGGGTAGAGTCCACTGTAGGACCTTCATCATTCTTGCTCAATTTTGTGCCTAGGGGTATAGGGGTTTCTGCTGGATTGCATCCTTCCATGCGAAATATTTTGATGATGTCTGCTGCATACTTTTGCTGACAGACAAAAATGCCTTTAGTTGATTGATCAACCTCAATCCCTAAAAAATATTTCATTATGCCAAGATCTGTCATCTCAAACTCAGATTTCATGGCATGTTTAAAATTGGTTAATTCAAGATTTCCAGTATAGAACATGTCATCAACATATAAACATACAATCAAAATTTTATCGTGCTGATCTGTTTTGGTGTAAAGAGTTGGCTCATTTTGACTTCTGCTGAAACCACTTTTGATCAGATAAGTGTCAATTCTGTTGTACCAAGATCTACTAGCTTTCTTTGAGACATACAAGGCTTTCTTCAACCGATATACTTTGGTTGGGTGCTCTTGGACTTCAAATCCAAGTGGCTGATCAACATAAACTTCTTCTTCTAAAAAACCATTCAGAAATGTTGACTTGACATCCATCTAGTAAACTTGCCATTTGTGTTGGGCCACTATGGCCAATAGAGTCCTTACAGTGTCTAATCTTGCTACTGGAGAAAAAGTTTCACCATAATCAGTACCTGGTTGTTGTGAGAATCCTTTGGCAACAAGTCTTGCCTTGTGTTTTTCGATCTGTCGTTTTTCATTGAGTTTAGTTTTGTAAACCCACTTGACACCAATACTCTTCTTGTGACTTGGCAAGTCAACAAGATCCCATGTCTTGTTCTTCTCAATGGAGTCAATTTCTTGGTTCATGGCTTGAACCTAATGTGGTTCCTTAGCTGCTTCCTTAAAAGATGTAGGTTGACATGGCATTAAAGCAAAAAGGTTGTGTTGTTCAAAGTCATCCAACTGCTGATGGATTTCTCTCAAACTTCGAGTTCTCTGATTGTGTGGTTCAGAGAATGATTCTCTGTTGGAAGTTGAGTTATCCTGAAAATTTTCAGGTTGTCTTTGTACCTGTAATCTTGGAAGAGTAGTTTGAGGTACTTGTTGTCTTGAATTTTCTGCGTTTTCAGAACTTGGCATCAATGGATTTTGGTTTTCCATCTGCTGATTTTCTGAATCATTCCAGAATTGATTTTCCAGAAATTTTGCATCTCTACTGAGAATTAGTTTCTTGGTGATTGGATTGCAAAGCCTGTAAGCTTTATATGTTCCACTATATCCAGTGAAAATACATTTCTCACTTCTGTCATCAAGTTTCTTCCTTAATTCGGAAGGTATGTGAGCATATGCTATGCATCTGAATGTCCTTAGACGTGCAACATTGAGCTTTGTCCCACTCCATGCTTCTTGAGGAACTTTTAGCTTTTGACTTGTGGTTGGAGATCTATTTAGGAGATAAACTGAGCATGCTACTGCTTCAGCCCAAAAAGTATTTGACAAACTTTTCTCTTTGAGAAGTGTTCTTGCCATATTCATTATTGTCTGATTTTTCCTTTCAGCCACTCCATTCTGTTGTGGGGTATACCTGGCTGTTGTTTGCATGATAATGCCTTGTGATTTGCAGAAATTTGCAAATTCTCTGGAGTTGTATTCTCCTCCTCCATCTGACCTAAGTGATTTGATATATTTTCCACTTTGTTTTTCAGCTTCTGCCTTGAATTCTTTGAATTTTGTAAAAGTTTCAGACTTTTGTTTGAGAAAATAGATCCATATTTTTCTGCTGAAATCATCAATAAATGTTAGAAAGTAAAATCTACCACCTATTGAATCTATTTGCATTGGTCCACGTAGGTCAGTGTGAACAAGTTCAATATGTTGTTTGGCTTGATTGGAAGACTATGGAAAACTAGTTCTCTTATGTTTTCCAAGTATGCAAGACTCACATGGGGGAATTTTCTCTTTAAATATAGGAAGACCTTTGACCATGGAGT
>ML793760.1:188779-203346 GCA_009831015.1 Picea engelmannii
GCAACCAGAGATCTTTAGGTTGTTGTTCAGTCTTGTGGCACGAAAGAAACATACCTCCTGAGTTTTCTCTCGTGTGATTTGACACATGTGCTCTGCCTGAGAGCTGATCTGCTTGCTTCTTCCTGCATTCAGATTCATAGTGCTCATACTTTTTGCAGTAATAGCATTGTATGCTTGATTTCTCATTTGATCTTCTCCCTCTACCTCTTTGACGCTGGAAATTTTGATGTTGATTTTGTTGTTGTTGTCTTTGACCTTGGAAATTTTGATTCAGATACTATTGTATATTACCTCTACTGGAGTGAGGGTTACTTTGATTTCTCCCTCTTCCTTGGTGACCTCTTCTTCTACCTCTGCCTCTCCCTCTGCTGAAGGAGAATTGAGTTTCAAAAGCATTTGAGATTGACTCATCTGTGAGATGTAGTCTGGTCTCATGTGTCACCAGAGAACCAATTAATTCATCTGTTGAAAAACTTGACAGATCCTTGGATTCAAGGATTGTTGTTACAACCATTTCAAATTTCTTTGGTAAACTTCTGAGTATTTTCTCAACAATGCGTTGATCAGTGATGGTTTCACCAGTCAATCTGATCTGGTTCACAATGCCCATGACTCTGGTCATGAACTGATCCACATTTTCGGACTCTGTCATCCTTAGAGTATCAAATTGCGTCCTCAAGGTCTGCAGTTTAACTGTTTTGGCCCTGTCATTTCCTTGATAGGAAGATTTAAGGATGTCCCAAGCCTATTTTGAAGTACCAATGCCTGTGATTTTTGAGAAAATCGAGTCATCCACAGAATTTTGAATCCAAAACTTAGCTTTATTTTCTTTGTTCCTCTGTGTTGCCTGAGCAATTCTCTGCGGATTTGACATAGCAGAAAGGGCTACTGTATCTGGTTCCACATATCCAAGATCCATTGGTTCCCAGCACTATTGTGATTGCAAGAACGATCTCATCCGAAGAGACCAGAACTCGTAGTTCTTTCCAAGAAGAATCAGACCCTGAGTTGGTCCTAAATTGCTAGACGAGGCCATATATTTTATTTTAGAAAATTTGAACAAAACATAAACAAAATTCTTACTTACCTGTTTCTTGCGTATAATTTGCAGTGACTTCAGAACTCTGCGTTCAAGATTTCGCGAGTTTTTTGGCTTCGCGATTCTAACGTCGGGACTTCGTTATATGAGTCCTTCGATCTCTTGTCTTGCCAACCTCCGATCAGGGAAACGTCGATTTTTTGATGGCCGAAGAGAGCTTATCGGCCTTGAATTTGGACTTAGACACCGTGCAATGTGACCACGCGCCTTGATGTTAAAGCGCTACGGGCTTTTCTGGTTCTTTGTCTTTCAATTTGCCGAAATGTCGAGATCTTCCTGTGATCTGATGGTCCAGATCCTATTAGGATTTCATGATTCGTTATTTCGCGAGTTTAGAACTCTTCTCCCAGAGTTTTCGAAACCGCGAACTCCGAAATGCCGATTTGCCGAAATGGCGTTAATCTTCAGTTAGCCCCTTGGGCTATACCTCTGGTCCACATGACCTCTCCTGATATAACCGCAATCGCTTTTGGGGTTTCACCACTCAAACGAGCGATCTCTTGGTCTCTTGACTCCCAAAAAAACGATTCCCAAAATGTCGATGGCGCTTTTCTTTCAGGACTTTTCCGGAGCCCTCGGATTTATGCTACGCATCCCCTCAAGATGGACGGTCCTCGTCGTTTCATGATTTTGCGACTTGCGACTCCAAATTCCCTGTCAACTGAGAACCCTGATTGCCGAGATGCCGACGGTTTCCTCGATGTTCGCCACGTGTCCAAACAAATGAACGGCTGTGATCTTATCGCTATTTCGTGAATCACGATTTCGCGACTTTCGCTGTGGAGTGCCTTTCGTCAACAAGACCTCTGATATCCCGAACTCCGAAATGTCGATGGAGTGATGGCTTGGATATTCTGCCACCTGTCCTCTGAGATGGATGGCTCACAATCCTCTCAGGATTTCGCGATACGTGATGTCAAGATTTCGTGTATCGGGGTTTTGGAGAGTAGTCTCCTTCGCTCGTCCAACTCCCGATCCCCGATTTTGCGATGGGATAAGATCGACGGCTCACGATCTATCTCGATCCAACGGTCTAGAATGACTCGTGATTTCGCGATTCGTGAATTCTCACGCCAGTCTTCTGACCTTTACACCTTGCGAGTCAGCGAAATGCCAAGATCTTGCCACATGTCTCTTGATGGACAGTCCAGATGATGTCGGGATTTCGTGACTTCTCAAGTCATAATTTCTCCTGTGCATTCCAGAGGACTAAACCTCGTGCACCTTCTCGCCAATCCAACGGTTGTCAGTCCTCTACACAAGATCTAACGACTGAAATTATTTTTCCTTTTCTGTGCTCTCCTCGTCCCTTCTGAACTGGATTTTCGCCTCGGATCTGTTCGTAGGACAAATCTTACGGCTGCGACGGTTTTTCTTTGCGCGTTAGACACGATCTTTGCTACATTTGAAGGAATTTTCTCTTGCGGAAGAAAAATTTGTGAATCTTTCAAAGATTTGAAATAATTTCACAAGTTCTTTGTTCTGTGCTGCAATCTTTGACAGATTTGAGCGATTTCCAAAAAAATTTAAATGACGCTCCCTTTTGCAGCAATCTTTCACAAAGTTGAACGAATTCTATGAAATATTCCATGTTTCTGCCTTCTGAAGCTCTTCTTCGTGAATTCTTTGATGATTCTTGAAAATTACAAGAATATTTAAAATTTCTTCTTCTGCAGTCTCTGCTTCCTTCTCGTGTTTCTTCTCCTTGTAACTTTTGAGCGTAGTATGCTCTGCGACCTCGCGTGAGCTTCTTACACTGATCTTTTGAGCGTATGAGCAGAAAACTTCCTCGTGGAAGTTTCTTGTGAGGATCTTTCAAGAGTATGACAGACAACTCTCCAAGCCTTATGAAAAGTCTGTGTCGAATTGCTCTCAAGATCCGTGTAAGCTCTGCGCCATTTGAGGATCGTGTTGCTCTCCAGCCTATGTGAAGAGGCTTACTACTGTAGCTCTGATACCATGATAAATTGTGAAGCAAGAAATGCAGAGAGAAAGAATAGAACATAAAACAATATATTAGAATATATGAAGAAGAGTACAATGAGAAGTAAGTCTGAAGGAGTACTATGCAATGGGAAAATAGCTAAGCTAAATAGGCTCAAGCAAATCAAGAATAGAAAGTACAGCTGGCTAGGATAGCTGGCAGTGTACAGTTAGCCTGTTGAGGTTACATTATATTTAACAAAAAGTTGTTTTACACTACTCATGGTTATCACCTGATATCTGAGTCACTTGGTTTGCATCTTTTGTCTCCATGTCTTAGAGAAGTTCTTCTATGACTACCTGATATCTGAGTCACTTGTTTTTCATATTTCGTCTCCATGTCTTAGAGAATTTCTTCTACGGCGAGAAAATTGTGATAAGCAAAATCATAAATAAGGTACTGTAAATGAACAAAAACAACAGTAAAATCATAAATATAGTACTGTAAATGAACAAAAAAACATATAAGTTATTTCCTAGATTCCAATATCCTTAAATTCAGAATTCCATTTCCATGCCCTTACACATATTTAGTTGTAAATACGATGCATATTCTTATTCTAACATCCACCTCACAATCCACACGTTGTTATACTAACAGTGACATATATATGAATTCTTTAACCATTTTGTTTTTAAATATGATAGACGTCAGTACATTATGCTGACCACATCATCAACACTCGGAAATTTAATATTCTATAGTGATAAACTGTCCAAACCCTCCTTTTCCAACCTGGTCTTCCAAATTGTTTGTGTAAGTTGTGATTTGACTATAAGAATATCTGGTGGGCACTTGTGAGGAATAATAATTTAAGAAATTAGCTACAGAAATTTAAGCTCTTGGAAAAATATGCTACGAGTCTTCATGTCATGCTACCAAAAAAAATTCTGAATTCCCCATCCATTCCACTAAATCTTCAAGCATTTGGAACCCTGGTCAATGCTACAGACCTTTGTATTATTGCTACAAGAAAATGTTGAACTTCTTAATCAGGTCTAGAAATATACATTTTCACTATTCTTTATAAAACATTCTTGAGTGATTCATTGTGTGAATCTTTGTTGGATGGATGGTTGAGGTGACATTTGGAAAACCTCTAAATAATAAACCCACTAACAAGGTTGTCTCTCCAGGTCTAAAACAACATGAATATCTTTGTGGATAAGCCTTCATTATGCTCGAACAATGCTTTCTTCATCAACTAGGGCTGCTTAAAATGCCGTAGCCCACTTAACAGTGATATTTTGAATAATTTTGTTTTGCAAAATATGTGAAAATATAATTAGTTGAATTTGTATTGATGTTTTTATTTCCTTGTCAACGGAAGACGACTATCTGGAGAAAGCTTATGGCACCTAGAGCTAAACTTCCTAAATGGAAATACCTTGAAATAAAATCCAATGGAAAAATTTATTGCAAGTTATGCAATAATACTTGTGGGACATCACTGAATCGAGCAAGAGATCATTTTCTTGGCATTGTTGGTGGAATGGGTGGAGGTGTGACAACATGTACTAAATTTTTTCAAGATGTGAAGTAAATTTTAAGTGAAGAAATCAATGCTCATAAGCAAGGAAAGGTAGTAGAAGAAGCCAGAAGAGAAATGAAAAAAAATACAGTCATGGAAAGAGAAAATGTCATCAGTTCAACACCAAGTTCCCCTATCATTTATGGCATTTACAACAACTTCTATTCCATATGGATCACAAATAGAACCTACTTCACCAAGTTACAACTTCTATTCCATATGCATCACAAATAGAATCTACTTCACCAAGTTCCCCCGTCATTCATGAAGTTCCCCCATCACTCATGGCATCTACAACAACTTCTATACCGTATGGATCACAAATAGAACCTACTTTACCAGATGTTGATCCAACACAACTAACATTAAAGAAAACTTGGAATCCATTGAAGTGAAATGAGTTAGATGATACATATGCCATATGAATCACAAATAGAACCTACTTTACCAGATGTTGATCCAACACAACTAACATTAAAGAAAACTTGGAATCCATTGGAGTGAAATGAGGTAGATGATACAGTAATATGTTTTTTTCATTGGCTATAATATCCCTTTCAATACTATTAAAATTCAATTGTTTCGGGATATGTTAAAGAAGGTTGGCCATTTTGGTCCTTCATATGTTCTACAATATCTCTTTCAATATTATTAAAATTCAATTGTTTCGGGATATGTTAAAGAAGGTTGGCCATTTTGGTCCTTCATATGTTATTCCAAGCTTTGAAAGTCTTAGGACCAAAATAGTTGAGAGGATAAAACATAGAATAGAGGAAAGAGTTGAACCTATAAGGGATTTATGGACCATTTATGGATGCACTCTAGTTAGTGATGGTTGGACTCATCATCAGTCTAAACATCTTGTTCACACCCTTACTTGTTGTCCTTAGGGAGTAATTCATTTGTCTACCATTGATTGTATCAACAAAACAAAGATTGTTGAATATTTATTTGAAATATTGAGGGACACCATCTTATCCATATGAGAGGATAATGTAGTCCAATTTGTTACTGATAATGCATCCAATCATGAGATTTTGATGTAGCATTTCCCTAAGTTGTTTCAGATACCTTGTGCGACACACTGTATTGATATAACACTTCATGACATTGTTAAAATAGGTTGGGTGCAAGTAAATATACAAATGGTGAAATTTATTTTTAATCATCATTTGAGTTTGATTATATTTTTATCCATTTCATTTCACTGCAAAGGGTGGTAGAGAAAAAGGAAGCATTAAGATCATTTGTATGCAATGAAGAGTGGGTGAATACTAATTTGTCAAGGTTAGAAGGTGGTAAACTAGTAGAGAATACAATCTTTAGTAAAATGTTTTCGTCATGTGCAGAAAAAAATATATCTATTCGTGAGTCTATTGTACAAAATTTGAGGATGGCTGATTTCTAATGTTGCATGCAAGGGTTTTGTATATGAGAGCATGAAAAAGGGTAAATTAACACATATCATTGATATGAAATAATGATTGATCAATATATAAACCAATTTGTGACATTATGGACAAAAGGTGGTATATGCTGCATAGGCCATTGCATGCTCGAGGGATTTTTCTAGCACCTAATTACTTTCATGTACCTAGGGATAGATATGCCATGGAGATATTTTATTATTGTATGGAGAGAATGTATCCTGATCCTTAGATACAAGATCAAATACAAGTACAATAAATATCATATATGCAAGGGACTGGCCATGATTTCACTACGACAAGGGCAATGCTAGATATGCACCATCGAGAGGTCACCCCTGCTTAGTGGTGGTTTATCCATAGATATGAGACTCCACATTTGAAAACATTTGCGATCAAGGTGTTGAGTCTTACATGCAAATTTTTGTACTAGTAATATAATATTATTTTCATGTAAAAAAATAGGTAATCGACATGTGATAGGAGTTGGAGCACACATGATTTCATCTATAGCAAGAAGAGAAACCATCTAGGAGCTAGAAAATTGGCAGATCTAGCTAGCATTCATTGCAATTTACACTTGTGGATGAAATCTTGGAGGGGAAGACATCCACTTCAAGGATAGTATGAGAAGTTCCCCCTGTTTTTGAGAAGTTCCCCCTGTTTTTGAGAAGTTCCCCCTGTTTTTAGTGCATCTAGTCCATCTTCACAAGCGCCCATTATGGGACTATCTTCCACATCCACACATCACATCAATGCAGATTATGTCTTGTTTAGAGATATTCCATAGGAGAGTGCTAGTAGTGATAATTCCTCTATAATGTCTCAATACACCGATGTTGATGATGACGATGGAGATGAGATCACCTACACACCTTGAGATAGTTTTGGCTCTTCATTTTGATCATGATCATAACATTTTCAATTCTATTAGTAATTTTGTATAAAAACTTAATTCTTAAGCTATGTTTTAACTGTTTAACATTCAATGGTTGAGTTATTATCATTTGACATGTTATATTATGAGTCCTCACTACTTTCCTAAAAAAGCAGTTGAACCCAATGATTTGGAGAAGAGTGAAAGAAAATGTGAGACTTGAAACAACATTTTTATGCCACTATGGACAACCTTGGAATTAGTAATTGTTGTTGAGTTTCATCATTGATTGCACAAGATTGTTTCATTGTAGTCTTCATTTATATCTAATATTATGATGATACTACAAATTTCTTTTGACGTCAAAATGCAAGATAATTTGTTGGTGGCATTACTTATATTATCTCATTGAATGAAAAATGGGTGCCTTGTTGCATATTGACATCGAAGTCTTTGTGATAATGATTTTCCTATACAACAAATTTCTCTTTTTATATGCCAAAGCTGCTATGAGGTTTGTGTTGAGATGGTAAAGTGTCTTATTTCTTTCCAATCCTACTTTTAGCTAGGGAAATGGTTTTTGATTAAAAACCCAACTCAAAATGTAAAATATCAATAGGACCTTCATTCGTTTGAAAGAGGTTTGATGAATATTGTTATAATAAACCTTGGATACAAACCTTTTGTGGATGCTTGGTTGGCACCATATTGACAATTACATGTAGTAAAAGAAGGATGGAGTTTTGATTGAGCCATTATGGGATCAAATAAACAAGAAAGGTAGGAAATCTAGCCATCATAGCCTAACCAAGAAAAAAATGGTAGTAAATGTAAATGGAGGTACTAAAGGAATTGTGACATGAAACCAAGAACTATGTTACTCAAACATGCAAACCTCAAGCCCTCAATCTCCCTCTATGGAATTTCATGGTTTAGAATATTGTTGTCATTATTCTTCTCCTTTATCTGATTTTTCTTATGTTTCTTCCTATCCATGTTATACTAAAATTTTGGTGCACTTGTTATACATGTTGTGTATGTCAATTTCTTATACATGTTATACATGTTATACACAACATGCCTTTGTGCTTGTTGCTTATGCCAAGTTGCATACAGAGCAGGCCATTAGGCCTTATGTGTATGGCATACAAAGCAGTTGTGTATGGAATATAGAACAGCTCATTGGGCCTGCCGTGTATTCCAATTGGCAAATAGAATAGGCCACGTGTGTGTTGTGTATGTGAATGGCATACAGCGCAGGCCCAATGGCCTGTTGTGTATGCTAAGTGGCATACATAGCAGGCCATTGTGCCTAGTGTGTATGTCACTACTGTGTATGTCACTTGGCATACACAGTAGCAATAGGGGCTATTGTGTATTCCAAAGTTACAAAGTTACCTAGTTCATTTTGGTTTTCTTGGAATAAAGCTGAATAGTCTATGAGGAAGTGTTCTTTGTCTTTGATGTCTTGTATTAGAAAGAGTGCAACATTCAAACTTCCTCGGAGGTCACCCATCCGAGTACTACTCTATCCCAAGTGATTTTAACTATGGATCTTGCTCTTATGGAGTTCAATGCATTAATGCCAGTAAAATTACCTATAAAGATTTGTTATTCGATAGGATTTAGTGGGCCACCTTATGTACAAACTTTCTACTTAAATTGTAGTTCTTGTATGTTGAGCTAATGCTACTGTAGGTTAAACCTACTTACACTCAAGGCACACAAAGGTTTGACAAACACAATTTCTCTGTTGGTACATGCATTAGAACCACAATCAAACAATCACCATATATAATATGGAGGTGATTCAATGTTTTATCTGCATAACCAGGATGAATAAGATCTCACGAGTTAGGCATGGTCGACTCATGTGGATTTCTTAAGCATGCTAGATCATGATCATGGGCACCTAATTAGTGTGGGAGATTAAACTAACTTAGACTAAAATTAAAACTAATATGCTTTTAGCAATATCAACATAGAAGGAGGTGCTCACGAATATTTGAATGGTGATTTTCTACAAGAATTCACCTTCATCATGCAACGTTGGAACTAATATGTTTTTAGCAATATCAACATAGAAGGAGGTGCTCACGAATATTTGAATGGTGATTTTCTACAAGAATTCACCTTCCAACATGCAACGTCGGAGTTGTTAATTGTCTTCTCACATTTTGATGTGCAATGGTATGTTGAGGCTTTCATATATGTATCATACTCATTGTAATCTATTTATATTATATTTAGAATATAATTAAATTAATTTAGTTTGGTGGATTTATATTTTGTTTATAATATAATCATAATAATAATAATAATTTATTTTTTAAGTTAAGTTCAAGTTAAATATCAAATTGGTTTATGAAACCTTTATATGTGAAACAAGTCCATCAATTATTAACTATTAAATATCATATTTATTAAGATATTTGTAAACCATAATTTAATGTAGTTTTGTCCTTCCATCTTATTACATTCTTTGTTTAAATATCTTCAAAGTATATCTTCTCCTTGTTTCATAATTTAAAGCAATGTGTCATTTTGAAATTCTGGTGATCTCGTGTGATGGTGAAATATCGATGAACTCATTTGCAAAAATAATGGATATTGACAGAATCTTCAAGAATGGGTTTAAGGTGTTCAATATTGGTCATCATACTACCCATTCCATTGTGAAACCAACCAACATACCCTTTCATATCTGGCTTAGAAATTGTAACAGAAGACTGAATGTTAGTCACATAGTCATAATGGATCATATTTGGAGAGGTCTGCACATATTTTTACTATTGATATGGAATAGTAATCAATACATTTGATGAACATTAAGTCTAGCTGTGCATCCAATTGGGCGAATAACTATAACGATATTAGTAGTTTGGTTCACCAACATGTTGGGTTATAATCAACCATCAAACACAATAGTAGTACAACCTTTGCACTGTGTGAGGAAACTATTCTCATTGTAATCAATGACATTATAATATATATATATATATATATATGTGGAGGAGTTGTTTCAATGGCTCATGTTTAACTGCATGAATGGAATGGTTGTGGTTCAATCTCTAAATATGCAATGAGTAATTAGAAGAGAGGAAATTACTATTGCAATGCCCTTATCCTTATCCCTTGCGTTGACCATTTTTGAAAGAGATATTAAGATTCATTTGAGAGTAGAAGAAATTGATTTGCAAATGATGTATTTGAGTAGATGATCTTATTTGATTTGACCGATTTTATGATTATTTGATTCCTTGATCTTCTTTTATGTAGTACAAAACAATGTAACTGGTCAACATGCAAGAATCACACTTTCCATTTGGCAAAGTCATTAACCCATTAAAATGTGATTCCATTTGGCAAAGTCATTAACCCATTAAAATGTGATAAGTATTGTCCGGTCAGAGTTTGACCATGAATACATGTGTGTCAAATTCATTATCATTGGGTCGTACTTGTTGGCAATGGGTTTGACTATCTAGTGAATTAGTTTGGCTCGTTTTCTATGCCAATGAGTGTCTTGTTAACAATCTTGGCTCGTTTTCTACAATCTTAACCTATTGAACATGGATAACAACTCATTTAGGAAAGCAATAATAGAATTCTTTAAAATATTTAGCATAGCTAACAACGCATCCATGGACATTGGGTACACTACTCTTTCATCAAATCTGACATGGACTTCATTGAGACCAATAAGAGTAAATGTTGTAAAACTCAACAAACCCAACTTCCTTGATTTAATATTTTTTTTTCCTTTGTTGTATGGTTGGAATCCTCATGGATTTGTGAGAGTTCTTATTCACATCTATTAGTATATTCTAGACAAATATACATCAAATTCTACTTCATTTAACAATTGCCAGTGTAATGTTTTGTAACTTACAGGCATAGGTCCATTCCCTTTTGCTTCAACCTTCAATGGTTGCAGCAAATATATATCAAATTCTACTTCATCTAATAATTGTCAGTGTAGTGTTAGTGTAGTGTTTTGTAACTTACAGGCATAGGTTCATTCCCTTTTTCTTCATTTAACGATTGTCAGTGTAGTGTTTTGTTAGTGTTTTGTAACTTACAGGCATAGGTCCATTCCCTTTTGCTTCAACCTTCAATGGTTGCAGCAAATATATATCAAATTCTACTTCATCTAATGATTGTCAATGTAGTGTTTTGTAACTTACAGGCATAGGTCCATTCCCTTTTTCTTCAACCTTCAATGGTTGAAGCATTAATATGTGTGAAAAATAAAAATAAAAACAAAAGTAGAACATCTTGATCTGAGGACTGACCCTGAGCCGAATGATGAGGAAGAAATTGAATAATATAGAGGTAAGTATGATGGGATATAAACAGATAGGTAGGAAGTTAGTTCGATTTATTACTTGACTCCACCCACTTCTCCGAGTGTTTCATGGACAGTAAAGGTGTGAACTCACCCTTACTAGCATCAATGATGAGTGTGTTCATGCCAAAAATAATTGTGTTCGCATTAAATATAATAATATTGTAAAATATGGAGTTGATAAATCAATGAAGTAGGCTACCCTAGATATTTGTTGAAGAAGGTGAGAAATTTTCTCACAATCAATTCCCAAGTTGTTGTCAATCCCCAACTATTGGTATGATTTAGTGAGTATGGATACAATGGATGCAAATCAATGATATGATTTAGTGAATATGGATACAATGGATGCAAATCAATGATAATATTGTAAAATATGGAATTGATAAGTCAATGAAGTAGGCTACCCTAGATATTTGTTGAAGTAGGTGAGAAATTTTCTCACAATCAATTCCCAAGTTGTTGTCAATCCCCAACTATTGATATGATTTAGTGAGTATGGATACAATGGATGCAAATCAATGAGTACAATGTACAATATGCTCAGGAAGACCATTAATGACATAACAACCAATTTGTACACGTAATCTTTGTGAGCATTAATTATACAACAATCCAATTTGTACTCTTGAAATCAATCCATCCATTTACACTAGTCCTGTTAATAATCCAGCAAGGCATTCTACCGAGGAGAGGTAAAATAAGCTGAAATAAAAATGCATCAATTTATAAACCTTCAATTGTTATCACCCACTTGGCATGGTCAACCTTCTCATGAAAGTGTGTCGTGTGTTCTATTTATTTTTTTGAATTGTCATAATAAAAAATTAAATTTAAAAAAAACAAAATTTTGAGTGGTTACGGAGTCAGGCTCTGACATTTCTGATCCAATCGAGGCTCTTTCTGATCCAATCGACGCTCTGACCATCTGACCACCTGCATCTTGCAGTAGTGCAGTCCAAGGCTGCTCTGACACATCATGCATTGGTGTGTGGCACTCTTACATTAACCCTCCCTGCAACTATTATCTACAACAGACACTTGCAACCTTCAAATAGCCACTTGCAACCTTCGAAGCATGGATAGCTTCTCGCTGGCAAAACTTCTGAACCATACAAGTGGCAAAAACTTATTGCCACTTGCAACCTTCAAAGCTTCGAGAGCTTCTCGCTGGCAAACCTTCCAAACCATACAAGAACTTCTCACTGGATTACCCTTACAAATGCAATGGTTGAGCATAGAATGGGCTCTGTATCACATGGAGCAAATGTGATGGTTGYGCATAGAATGGGATCTCTATCACACATGGGCTCTCTATCACACGGAGCTGAGTGRGAGCTAGAGCATAGACTACGCTGCTTAACGAGTGAGTAGCTCAAGCCTGAAAAACAGAACCAGACATTAGAATTATTTGAATCTGAGWTTATAATCTTCAAGAATTATTTGAATCAACCTCTGGAGGAAGTCACTTGTCTTTTCCTACTCAGTATTCATCACTGTTTTTTCAGAAATTTTCCTAGTCAGTATTCATCACTGTTTTTTTAGAAATTTTCTGTGAAATGATAGAGAAACAAAAAAAATTATATTGCCCTGTCGGCAATGACATGGATCGACATCACCCGCTCGAATCTTCAATCAAATATTACAATACTCCACAGCAAAAAAACTAATGGGCTACAGTCCAGAAACTGATATAAAATCTAAGAACACATAGAATTAAAATTTATGCACGTCAGCCTCGAGAATCTTATCTGTTACAACAGTATCTACCATATGACCTTCTCCGGCTTGAAAAACCTGCAGCCTATAGGTAAGGCAATTGACAAATTCTATTTTTTTTGGAGGTCACAAATTTGACAAGTTTTGTTTTTGCATCTCTAAAGCGTTTTTCTTATAGAGAGATTGCAGGCAAATACACTGAGGAGTTGAGAACACTAGGCCTAAAGCTACTTGCAGCGATTTCTGAAGCTCTAGGGCTCGATTCTGATTACTTAAATAAAGTTTTTGGAAAATACAGCCAGTTCATGCTTATAAATTACTATCCTCCATGACCGAATCCAGATCTTACCCTTGGAGTAGCAGGCCATTCAGATCTAGGTGCCATGACGGTTCTTATGCAGGGGGATGTCAGCGGCCTGCAAGTACTAAAATTTGGAAAGTGGGTCGCTGTAGAACCCATACCAATAGCTTTTGTCTTGTTAAGGGACCTTGATGTAGTCCCGGACCGCTCCGGTTTGTCTGTCTCAGATTCATCAAGGAATTACCAGGTAAGAACTGAGTCTGAAACTCAGCCTTCAACTGCTCTCAGGCTCAGATCGAGCACTTACTTACAATGAAGGGCAGTGTATCCTGGTAAGGAGCTTGGAGATGGGATAGTGTAGGCTGAGCTGGCGGTGTTCTCCACTGCCAAAGCCTACACCCAAACCTCGACTGCAGTGTACAACACTAACTAATTTTTAGTATTTGTTTTTTAATTAATTTTTAATTATAAAAAGACAAAAATAATATAGCTTACACCAAGGCAATAATGTCAAATCGCAATGCTCTTAACCAATCAGAAATTGAAAATTAAAAAGGAAATAAGACAGGGTATTTGGGAACATAGGTTATCCAGTTCAGCCATCTCCAAAACGAACTAAACAATGCCACAAAACACACCGGTTAATAGGTGGTCAAAGGATGTTGACTTCTAAGCGAATGCTATAGTCCCTCGCCTAGGCAGGGACTAATAAATAGCATGGATCTAGGGGAGAGCTAATGAAACCAGCTAAAGGTGGAGTTGATATATACATTACACACGAATCTAGTAGCAACACAAACAAACCAAGATGCTAGTTGCTCACCTTTACTATCCCACTAAATTAGGTATTCAAAATGTCATTGATATGTTTGGTATTTTCAAACCACTCCCTTGTATTTGAACCATGGGAGAACATGTATATCCACCCTCTCGAGTTCTTTTAACATATTTAGAAAAGGCGATCTTGAGAGTTTGTATTCCTAACTTGGAGTTAATGGTTCAATCAGTTCTAGAACAAATCTCATCATAGACATCTTTATCACACACTAAAATTGAGTTTTTCTAATATTTGAGTTTTGTTCAAGTGGATATATCTCTCTGAGATAATAGATCATGGTTTAGAAAAGGTTATGGTTATTCGTTATCCATATTTGAAGGTTATCTATATTTGTTGTTGGTTATCCATCCATGGTTTCTGGTCATGAATATCACTTAGTTTATTTGTGAATTCCATATCATCATACATGAAGGATAATTATTAACTACATTAGTCAATGCTTT
>ML793761.1:40903-50965 GCA_009831015.1 Picea engelmannii
AAATGGCCAGTTCTGGAGTGTCTCTGCTACAGCGAATATAATGGTTGAAGCACAGTAGTATAGGAGTAACAAACTTTTCCCAAATTGAAAGTAAGGCAACCCACAACATTAACTTGGCCTCCAACAGCTACCTCCGCCTCCCCCAGTGAAATATACAGCTCAAAAGAGGGGAATAATCTTCCCAGAACTCGATTCCCTGAAGGAAAGCACTCCCACACACTTGTATACAGACCAGTCAGGAGAGGCCTAATACAAAATAATCAATCATGGTGAGAGAGAATGAGCTTTCTATCATCTCCTTTTATAGACCCAGTTTTCCTTTTCTTCTCTTCACTTAAATTTTTAAGTGACTTTCTAAAGTTATTTCTCATTATTTAATTAATTCACCTTTTTAAGTGATTTTCTAAGGTTATTTCTCATTATTTAATTAATTCACCTTTTGAACTTATTGAAAATTACTTCTCATCATCTCATTTTATAGATTTTTTCGTTCCAGTTGCCCAATAATACCACTAAACCAAGGATAAACGGTAAGAAAACAATCATTAAAATATGATAAATAAACTAATCAAGCCCCATAAAATTCCTCCAAATCCATCATGATAAATAAACTAATCAAACCCCATAAAACTCCTCCAAATCCCTCTTAGCTCAATGATGACATACTCTCGCTCTCATGACCTAGCTGATACAAGCTCCAGAAATCCACTCTAACCACAAAGCAAGAAAATCCAAAAATAAGAACATGACACTCCCCTAGACCGAATTTGGCGCTTTTTCTCATAGCTTTCCGTCAGGCAGAGAATAATCAATTTCCCAATGGTGGGTACCACAAAAAAAACAGATTAAATTCAACAGCTGGCTTAGATTTCAGTCCACGCATCTCTCATATAACCCTTGCGACTTTGAAGGGTTAAAAAGGACTTCACCCAGCCATGTAACTATTTGTCAATGAAAGGCAGTGTTTTGAATTTCTTCAATTTTGAGAGTGACGTTGACACGCTTTTCAACGAAGAAGGACGACTTTGTTCGTTTTCGTGTGTAAATTAAGTTATCTATATCTCTCATCTCCAATATCGTTTTAGTGTGTAAATTAAGTTATCTATATCTCTCATCTTCAATATTTCTAATCTCTTTTTTGGAAATTGCTGATAGCTAATTCCCTAGGGATATTATCTCCTCATACATTATAGAAAATATAAAAAAGGATATTATCTCTTCTCATACATTAAATATGAAAAAAGAATTTTATTTTATTTTTGGAATTCATGATTTCTTCTCTAATCGAAAGAGTATATACACATCTCATTCGTTGCCCCATCCAGAGAGAGTATATACACATCTCATCCACTACACTAATCGAGAGAGTATATATACATCTTATCCATTGCCTTATCTCATGGGGTCTAGATTAGTTTCAATTTTTTTTTTTTTGGAATCCATGACCTCTTTCCTAACCGAGAAAGTATATATATATCTCATCCACTTCCCTATCCCGAGAGAGTATATACACATCTCATCCACTCCACACATCTCATCCACTTCCCTATCCCGAAAAAGTATATACACATCTCATCCACTCCAATATCCCATGGGGATTAGCTTTCAACTTGTGAATTTCTTACAACCTCTTGAAAATAAAGTTATACAAACTAATTGTTTGACTCAAATTATTAGTTGACTGGAATTTGTGGATACAATTTTAAGAAACTATTTGTGAATTAAGTAAAAGTTAGTTATGAGTGATGTTGACAAATTAAATAGTTTAAAGAAAAAAAATAGCTGATTTTTATGGATATCTCTTTTTAATATATGAGGAAAAATTTGATGTTGAAATCTAATGTTTCTTCATAAACTAGCATACCCCTAATTAGGGAAGGGAATGTTGAAGAAAACAATATAAAATATTTTTTATAAGCATTGTATTTCATGAGTAGCATTATAATGGCATATAAATCATTTGCATGCTTATATATATATATATATGAGAAAAATGATAAAATGAATAATTAACATGTGCAAATTATTTAGGTCATAGTATGATTGATAGTAATTTGTTAACAAGTATTTGACACAAAAAATTGTTAATCGCATCAATAAATACTATTAAATTAGAACAATGATATTAAATTAGAACAATGGACTAAGTCAAATATTCCATGTATAAAAGTATGATTACAACATAGAAGGCTCTAGAATTTTGTGTCCTTCCTCATCCAAATAGAAAATGGTAGGGGTAGGCTAGGGAGTGAGGTTGGCAACAAAGAACATAAGTATGCCTCTTCTTTTTCTCATAGTGAGACATAGGTAGTGTCCTTCATTTATGTATAGAATTTAAAGGAGAATGATGGTGCTATTCACATTCCTTTTATAGTAGTAGTGTGTGGTATTGTAGTGAAGGTCAAATCCTTGACATTCAGTGTTGTCAATGTCAATGGTAGACCTTGTCAAGGTCATTCCTTGAGATTTATGTATTGTGAATGCCCAAGCCATCTTAACGGGGATTTTTTTCTTGTTACTCCGTTATATGGATGGAATTGATACATGCTTTGGTTAGGTTTGGTCCCATGGAGAACCAATGTATTTATTGAATGTCACAACAACATATGCTAGCAAATTTGGAGAGTTACTCATGTTGCATATATAATTTATATCACTAATTAGAGAGGGTTGCATATATAATTTACATCAATACTTCAAGAGCACCATTGACTAATCATGCACTCACCCATAAATTGAAGAATAACATAACTTAACATATGCTAGCAAATTTGGAGAGTTACTCCTGTTGCATATATAATTTACATCACTAAGTAGAGAGCACTGCATATATAATTTACATCACTACTTCAAGAGCACCATTGACTAATCATGCACTCACCCATAAATTGAAGAACAACATAACTTATTGGCCTACACATAACCACTTATTAATTTTTCTACACTTTGTGTAATTGGCATATTCAAGGATTAGAGCAAAAAGGTGAATTGAAGTGTCAAATGTGTGATGCTCTTTGATAGGAAAGAATATAAAGCAAATAAAACTAAGTGGCATATTCAAGAATTAGAGCAAATAGGTGAATTGAAGTTTCAAATATGTGATGTTCTTTGATAGACAAGAATATAAAGCAAATAAAATTAAGTGTTGGGAGAAAAGAAAAATTGTTACACAATACTTTGCAATAATTCCAAATCTTCTATAAGAATTAATAATATAAACATAATTAAATAATAAAAACTTTAAAAATAAACATCATCATAATCATTATTGTTTTCAAGTTTGGTTAGTGAGGATTTTCAGAGTTGTTTTCCGAATAATCCACAATTAGTGTCAATGTAAGCATGATGATCTTAGTCAATCAATACAGGTGCAGGACAATTTCATTTTCAAATAACCCTAATTTTAAAGCTAAATAATTAGAAAACAAAAGTAAATTCAAATAAATTAATAAATTAAATTTGTAAAACAATGGTTGAAGATTAATAGTTACATAAGTATATCATAACTAAATATAAATATTGATAATAGTATATATCCATATAAGTATATAGATCTAGGGTTTTGAATGATTAAAAATAATTAGGATACAATAAATATTGATAATAGTATATATCCATATAAGTATATAGATCTAGTGTTTTGAATGATTAAAAATAATTAGGATGCTTTTAATAGTGTTTAAATTATGTAGTAGGGTTATTCTATGCAGTATATAGATCTAGGGTTTTGAATGATTACAAATAATTAGGATGCTTTTAATAGTGTTTAAATTATGTAGTAGGGTTATTCTATGCTTTTTAAGGCTTTATGTAATTTAAATCATAACTAAGTATAAATATTCACAATAGTATATATCTATATAGGTATATAATCAAGGGTTTGAATGATTTTAATAGAGTTAATATATATAGTAGATTTTTATTAATGCTATTAAGGTTTTATGTAATATTTTAATCATATCTTAAATATGATTAATAATGTTAATATAAGTAGTAGGGATTTATGTGATTTAGGGTTTTTTTAAGTATTGATAGTAATACAAATATATAATTTAACTAATAATAAGTATAAGATTTGAGAATTAAGAATAAGGTTATTTATGATTTAGGGTTTTTAAGTATTGATCATAGTATAAATGTAGAACTTAATTAATCATAAGTATAGTGGATTTAGGGTTTTTTATGATTTAGGGTTTAAGTGATTTATGATTTTAAGTATTGATAATATTATAGATATAGAACTTAATTAATAATAAGTATAATATTTACATAATATTGTTAATTGTGGATCTAGAGTTTTGAATTTATGATTTAGGGTTTTTGTGATTTAGGATTTTTAAGTATTGATAATAGTATAATAGTATAAATAAAAAACCTAATTAATAACAAGTTTTTAGTAGTAATAAGACTAGGTTAGTTGGACCTCTAAACCTATGAACTAATTCAAAAAAGAAACCAAAACAAGAAAAGAAATGCATACCTGATTTCATCTATGAGGGTCCCTTAGTTGGTTGATTAATGGCTACCAAAAGCTACTTACCTCTAGGCCACCGACTTTGTTTATATTGTTGGGGTGCTTGATTATTTCTAGAGCTTCTCTTAAGCGTCTTTTGTAGTAGTGATTCTCTTTTGCTAGTATCTTGGTTTCCTCAAGGAAAACTTGATGTTTGGTTTTAAGGGAGTGTTCTGCTAAGGCAGAAGTGCGAGTGCGTTCATTTCTAATGTCTGTTGCATGTTCCTTAATCCTTACCTGGAACGATCTTCCAGTTTTACCAATGTAACATTTCCCACATGAACATGACACCTTATAGATGCCTTTCCCTTGTTAGTGGTCTATAGGGTCCTTTATAGATTTCATTCTTTATCTGATAGTGATTAGGGGTTTGAAGGCAATCATAATTTCTTTTCTTCTTAAGACCTTGGAAATATTGTTTGTGACACCCCAAATGTATGCAAGGAAGGCTTTTATCATACCACCTTAAACCATCTAGATGGAAAAGGTATGTTGATGATACCAGCATCAAGTGGCCTCATGGAAAAGAAGAACTGGACAAATTCTTTGAGCCTCAATGGAATTTCCGAGAACATAAAATTCACCATGGAACTAGAAGATAACAATAGCATACCCTTCCTAGACGTACTTATGACTAGGAAACAGGATGGCACACTTGGGCACAAGGTCTTCAGGAAGAAAACTCACACATACAACTTCCGTAATGCTGAATCCCACCACCATCCCTCTCAAAAAATGGGGATTCTCAACACCATGGCCATAAGGGCGACAAGAATTTCTGACAAGAAACATATTAAAGAAGAAATAGATCACTTAAATAAGGTATTCAAGAACACTCGATATAAATATAGAGACATAAAAAAGGCAATAAATAATAAGGATAAAAGGACTCGTGCCAAGAATGATCAAACCTACCATATAAAAGCCTTCCTTCCATACATTCGGGGTGTCACAGACAAGATTGGCAAGGTCTTAAGAAGAAAAGAAATTATGATCTCCTTCAAACCCCTAATCACTATCACACAAAGAATGATGTTTGTAAAGGACCCTATAGACCACAAACAAGGAAAAGGCATCTATAAGGTCTCATGTTCATGTGGGAAATGTTACATTGGTGAAACTGGAAGATCGTTCCAGGTAAGGATTAAGGAACATGCAACAGACATTAGAAATGAACACACTCAAACTTCTGCCTTAGCATAACACTCCCTTAAAACCAAACATCAAGTTTGCCTTGAGGAAACCAAGGTACTAGCAAAAGAGAATCACTACTACAAAAGATGCTTAAGAGAATCTCTAGAAATAATCAAGCACCCCAACAATATAAACAGAGATGGTGGCCTAGAGGTAAGTAGCTTTTGGCAACCTTTAATCAACCAACTAAGGGACCCTCATAGATCAAATCAAGTATGACTTTCCTTGCTTGTTTCGGTTTCTTTTTTGAATTAGTTCATAGGTTTAGAGGTCCAACTAACCTAGTCTTATTACTACTAAAAACTTATTATTAATTAGGTTATTTATTTATAATATTATACTATTATCAATACTTAAAAATCCTAAATCACAAAAACCCTAAATCATAATTTCAAAACTCTAGATCCATAATTAACAGGGTGAAATCACGGAGGTGGGTAACACTTTCATGACAATCGGATCTCCAAAATTCCGAAAAACGTTTTTTCGGCCAAACTAATATTATTTTTCGGCCGAAAGATATTTTTTTCAGTCGAAAAGTGAAACGTCAAATCGGACGGTACAAGAAACTGTAGCCAACATCTCTCGGATGATTTTGTATATTTTATATTTTACAGTCAAGGAACAAGCCATCTTCCATTGCTTCAAGTTGATTTCCATTGAAATCTCTTCCCAATTATTGCAATACACACAACAGAAGAAATTATTTATGTCATCCTATTTAATTTTCGTCGTGGCGAATTACTATCCATTCCCTAGACTATCTATGTGTAAGAAGTTGAACTGTGAATTTGACCCGGTTACATTCTCGTACCAGATATTATGGAGACACGACGCTTGCCAACATTTTTATAAAGTCTTTAATGATTTTGTTTCAGTTTTTAAAGAATTGATATTTGGAAAGTATTTTCCCCGGTTGTCTGGCCAGCTGACCAACTTCCTCGATAGGAAGGGCACACTAGAAGGAATGGAGAACTATAATGTTATAAGTATTTTTGGGTCTAAACAAAATCATTTCTTCCTTCCATGTCACATATCTGGTACAATGTTTTTTGTTGGAATAGCAAGGTAGTACATCTGTTGGTTGCATTTTTTCCATGAAAAAATAAAAAGTCAATTCATCTCTCTGCCTTGGAAAATCGGTGATTTCATGATCAAGAACCACTTCAAAAGTTCTTTCACTGACACTATCTTGAATGAACTCAGTTCCAATACCAATGATTTGCACAAGTAGAAACGAAAAGACCTATGTGAAAAAACTTCCCAATCCTCAACCGCCACACCCAAGACCATAGCATCTTGGAGCAGTAATCCAACGGCCTGTGCAAGTAACAAAGTGACACACAGTTCTTCAGGCGGATGAGAAGATAAGAACCCTCCCTCCGACAAAATTGAAATTTCTCACAAATTTCCCATGAGCAAAAAACGGAAAACAGTAGTCCAAGAACAGGAGGGACCGAGGGGAGAAATTGATATCCATGATCTCTCCCTCGAAGATATGGAACTAGAAATTTACATTGACAAAATGTTCCCCGACGACGACCAGCTAGAGAGCATTGCTCCACACAATCCTGGGATGGAAATAATTGGCATAGATACATTGGACAAAGAAGAGTCTTTTACATTTCAAAGCGTTGTTTTTTACAACGAATCCAAAAAATTGATTATTGAAAAGAGAGATGTAAAGAATAAGAAAGGGAAATCTCGTTCAGAGATTAACTTATGCAACATGCACCCTTCCCAGATCTCCTAGATACACTAAGCAACTGGAGATGCTCTAGACAACTCTATTAGTGACCTTGAAACGGAAAATGTCATGTTAAAGGAGCGAATCAAAGAATTGGAGGCAACTCTAATGCCTCTTCCACTGTTTGCTACTCCTTTTCCAATGATCGGGCCCACTGCACCTACGGAAAAATTAAAAGGATCAGCAAGCCTTCTCACATTGGCCCGAGCCTATGTGGAAAAGAATATAAACATAAGAATGGAATTAATAAGAGAAGCTTGGGAGATGTCAAAGAATATGGTCTCTTTTGGAAGAAGAGCGCATGCTTTTCATGAGTATCTGCAAGCAGATCTCAAGAATGAGCAAGGTTTCTACCTCGATGCAGTTTTACCATTTGGTGTTAAAGTTACTGGTATGACGGAATTCAGAAGAAGACAAGAGGATCTGCCTTCCTTGGATCAAATAGACCAGCTAAATGCATGCTGGAAAGAAAAGGTAAAGAACCTGAATGGTATCGTTCAAGCATGTAGCTAGGCCATATCTAGAAGAGACAAACTATTCAAGAAGCTAACTGAGATAGATCTAGTTGCCAACACCAATGAAGTCCAGGACCCGAAATTGATATTCAACTCATTGTTTTTAACCAAGAAAGCATTTGATGATCAAGTTCATATCTATAAAAGACTGTCATTTGAAAATTTCTATGGCATTCTTGAATATGGTGAAGATGGCATGAAATTCTGGCTAGTCGGTTATGCGATTAAAAACCAAGATATTCAAGAAGCATTGCACAACCTCTCTATTGATCTAAGGGACTTGGAAAGTGAATTATTTAATATAAAAATCTGGCATGAAATCAACGTGGCGCCCATGAGAAGCTACATCGAAGAATGGTTCAAAAAGGTTGTCGACCGGATTACCAATGAAGGTCAAAGTTGAGGAAAGCCATAAAAGGACATCAATGAGAAAATGACAAGGCATGGGACACCATCATAGTAAGTTGATATTGATCACATTCTTCTGTCTTCATCCACTTACTCTAACAAAGCTTTAACCGAGGACAGACAATTTTCTCTTTCTTCTTGCCAGGTCTTGTTGTTTTCCATCGCCAACTTTCTTCTTTTTACAAACTGTTAGTAACATTTCTTGTCGCGGGTTCAAGAGGCATGCGGGTCTGCAAGTTACACAAATACTCAAGCGCAGCTCGAGAGAATTCTTGCTTTTCCAAGTAACATATCAAGCGAGCCTGCGAAGTTTTGCCATTGGCAGCCGAGATCCATCCATGAAGAAAATCAACAGTTATCGGGGTGTCGGAGTGGCCGATATACTCGACATTTAGCAGCAGAGAAGTCTCTTATATTTAGAGGCTTAATGCAGGTCGTCCGATCCAGGGGGACGTGGCGAGAGATCCCACAGAGTCGGGGATCGGGGAACTGAAAGTCCCGCGCACATGGCAGCAGAAGTCCCGATATCCCGATACCCGATCTCCCGATATCGGGGGAAGCTTTCATTAGTGGAAGGCAGGTGGCAGGCTACGCACCAAGGAGCTGACCGTCAGCAAGTCAACGGCCATAAGCCATCGGATTTCGGGGAATCGCAAGTTTAGTGGACGCAAACATCGTGTCGTCAAGAATGCCGAAATCCCGATGGAAAGTTGGACCACGGTCATACAAGGATAGGTCATATGGATCATGGTCTAGTCAGAAGGGGCTAATTCCCGGGAGAAGGGGCTCATCGCATATCGGGATATCGGAGATCCCGGAGGCAAGAAACTCCCGCACTTCAACTCGCGAATTCTGAATTCCCGAAAAGTCTGGAGCTTCATCGCATACATCTGCCATCTGTCCCTCACCGCCACGACTTCTCCCCGTGTCATGCCATCCACGGTTTCTCTGGCCCCTGAGTCCCTCCACCTGGCTCGTACACTTCAAAACCCACGAATGTTGCCACGTGCATTCACCCTATTGTTTTCCCTCTACCATCCATTCGTGTGGCCTCTCCTCACCCCGTATCTGCATCCAGCGTGTCTAGCTACCCCCGCCCGGTCACCGTCCGTTCACCTCCTCATAATCAATACCTCCAGTCATCCTGAGCGCCTCCATGTCCTGAAGGAGCAGAATCCGCTTAGGCTTTTCCCGATCCCAATGAAGCAGTTATTGCAGCAGTTGATGGTGGTTGGACATCATTTCCACCATAAATGGAAAACCAAGGAATGAATGCAAGCTTGTCAATTCAATTCCAGGTCCTTTAGGACGCGATTGCATCTGACAGAAGTTCACGAACATCCAGAGACTACATGCACAGTAAATGTAAAGACGTAAGGTCTTCAATGCAACGTCTCGTTTTAGCTGCCAGGTTTTTATTCCAAGTATATGTAGGCATTTTTGCCATTTTGTAAGGGATCGATGGTAGAGCTGAGCTCCTGACTGTAATGCTTCAACTGCTATTTCAGTTTCCAGCTTATGTATCTGTATATGAGATTTCTCGTTTTATGACAGACAGTTCTTCTTTACCCGTCTAAGCTTTTCATCTTATGCTAGGAAGTTCGCGATTGACTGAGTCATGTGAATTGTTGCATTTCTGTTATGATAAATGATTTATCGTGGCATTATTGTATTTTCTGGTGCTC
>ML793761.1:56057-85333 GCA_009831015.1 Picea engelmannii
TGCCTTATTAATCAAATTTTATACTGGAAAGACCCCCTGGGGGTGCTTTTAAAATGCATAGATCCACAGGAGGCCGACAGAATCATGGCAGAATTTCATGGCGGCCTATGCGGAGGGCACCATTCCTGGAAGACTACAGCCCAAAAAAATCTTAGGGCTGGATACCACTGGCTCACCTTGTTCGCTGATGTTCATAAAAGAGTTAGAGCCTGCATCACATGCCAAAGATTTTCAGGAAAGCGACAGCTCAGGTCTCTGCCTTTACAGCCTGTGGTTGTTTCGGGACCTTTCCAGCAATGGGGCCTGGATTTTATTGGAGAAATCCACCCCGCTTCCAGTGGACAACACAGGTGGATACTGACAGCCACAGATTTCTTTACTAAGTGGATAGAAGCCATCCCTACCAGGAGTGCCTCCCACAAGGTAATCATCGGTTTCCTGGAGGACCTGATCACAAGGTTCGACTGCCCAAGAAGCATTGTCACAGATAACGCAGCTGCTTTTGGGTCTGGACCATTAGTCAGGTTCTGTGAGCAGTTTGGGATCAAACTGATTCACTCTACTCCATATTACCCACAGGGTAATGGTTTAGCGGAGTCCTCCAAGAAGAGTCTGATAAGAATGATCAAAAGACTGTTGGAAGACAACAAAAAGGCTTGGAACTCGAAGCTGAAATTCGCCCTATGGGCTGATCGGGTGATTACGAAGAGATCTATAGGTACGTCTCCTTTCCAGTTGGTGTACGGAGCAGAAGCTGTCTTTCCTTATCAGTTGGCCATTCCCGTAGCAAAATTCCTCCAGGACTGTCAAGAAGAGCCTAATGACATGATCAGAAGAATTCATCAGCTGGTGGAAGTCCAGCAGACCAGAGAGCAGGCAGTGGACAGAATTCAGAATCAGCAGTGAAGGATCAAGCACGTTTTCGACAAGAAGGCCAAGAAGGAGGAATTTCGGAAGGGAGACCTGGTGCTGAAGTGGGACGCTCCTAAGCAAGACAAGGGCAAGCATGGTAAATTTGAAGCCCTTTGGATCGGGCCATTCAGAGTCTCTGAATCCTTCTCAAATAACACATATCGGCTGCGAGATTTGGAAGGCGAAGAGGTTTTCAAAAGCCCAGTAAATAGGCATTTTCTAAAAAAATGTTTTGTCTGAGCCTTCAATGGCTCCTAGTTTCTGTAAATATTGTTTCTTCTATTCTTCGTTTATTTTTATTGTATCGGTTTAGTAAGGGACTCCATAGCCCAACCGCAAGGCACTGGAACTGCAAAATTAGTCCTTAGAGCATCACAGGGACGACTCTATCCCCCATGGAGCCTAATGTTAATAACATTTCTTGTCGCGGGTTCAAGAGGCATGCGGGTCTGCAAGTTACACAAATACTCAAGCGCAGCTCGAGAGAATTCTTGCTTTTCCAAGTAACATATCAAGCGAGCCTGCGAAGTTTTTCCATCAGCAGCCGAGATCCATCCATGAAGAAAATCAACAGTTATCGGGGTGTTGGAGTGGCCGATCTACTCGACATTTAGCAGCAGAGAAGTCTCTTATCTTTAGAGGCTGAATGCAGGTCGTCCGATCCAGGGGGACGTGGCGAGAGATTCCACAGAGTCGGGGATCGGGGAACTGAAAGTCCCGCGCACATGGCAGCAGAAGTCCCGATATCCCGATACCCGATCTCCCGATATCGGGGGAATCTTTCATTAGTGGAAGGCAGGTGGCAGGCTACGCACCAAGGAGCTGACCGTCAGCAAGTCAACGGCCATAAGCCATCGGATTTCGGGGAATCGCAAGTTTAGTGGACGCAAACATCATGTCGTCAAGAATGCTGAAATCCCGATGGAAAGTTGGACCACGGTCGTACAAGGATAGGTCATATGGATCATGGTCTAGTCGGCAGGGGATAATTCCCGGGAGAAGGGGCTCATCGCATATCGGGATATCGGAGATCCCGGAGACAAGAAACTCGCGCACTTCAACTCGCGAATTCTGAATTCCCGAAAAGTCTGGAGCTTCATCGCATACATCTGCCATCTATCCCTCGCCGCCACGACTTCTCCCCGTGTCATGCCATCCACGGTTTCTCTGGCCCCTGAGTCCCTCCACCTGGCTCGTACACTTCAAAACCCACGAATGTTGCCACGTGCATTCACCCTATTGTTTTCCCTCTGCCATCCATTTGTGTGGCCTCTCCTCACCCCGTATCTTCATCCAGCGTGTCTAGCTACCCCCGCTCGGTCACCGTCCGTTCACCTCCTCATAATCAAGACCTCCAGTCATCCTGAGCGCCTCCATGTCCTGAAGGAGCAGAATCCGCCTAGGCTTTTCCTGATCCCGATGAAGCAGTTATTACAACAGTTGATGGTGGTTGGACATCGTTTCCACCATAAATGGAAAACCAAGGGATGAATGCAAGCTTGTCAATTCAATTCCAGGTCCTTTAGGACGCGATTGCGTCTGACAGAAGTTCACGAACGTCGAGAGACTACATGCGCAGTAAATGTAAAGACGTAAGGTCTTCAATGCAACGTCTCGTTTTAGCTGCCAGGTTTTTTGTTCCAAGTATATGTAGGCATTTTTGCCATTTTGTAAGGGATCGATGGTAGAGCTGAGCTCCCGACTGTAATGCTTCAACTGCTATTTCAGTTTCCAGCTTATGTATCTGTATATGAGATTTCTCGTTTTATGACAGACAGTTCTTCTTTACCCGTCTAAGCTTTTCATCTTATGCTAGGAAGTTCGCGATTGACTGAGTCATGTGAATTGTTGCATTTCTGTTATGATAAATGATTTATCGTGGCATTATTGTATTTTCTGGTGCTCTGTATTCAAATGCAAGAAGACCTTGTGTTGGAATGCTTTCTTCTATAGTCTGTTAGGAACTTGCTATTTATAACAGACCTTCGCACTCTTCTCCATAAGTCTTCTGCCTGTTCACCCTTTACTACAGCTCACTGTCTGAAGTTTACGCAAGACCTCACTTGCTCATGCATGCCTGGCCTGTTTTCAGAAGTTGGACACTACTGTTTAGAGTTTCCTTTCATTTGATCACCCATCTATGAACAATCGTGACATAAAACTGATGGGCGTCAGGCTCTGCTCCTGATAGCAATCCAGGAGTGACTTCCGTCGCCAACACAAACTTCATTCTTGTACATATTTTCTTTTTAGTCCACGACAGTCCCAATCCCAGTCATTCTGGAAAACGCATTATTATTTCACAGAATATATACTGAACTATATATTATTTTACAAATTCCAAGACAACTATTTTTGGGAAATATTCTCAAATGTATTTTGTGACCCATTTTATCTGAATATAAATATTTGAGGTTGTTCTATGGTGATCTTCGATGTTTGTTGTTATTATTTGAAATTTGTATTTCTTCTTAAAATTAACTCATTTCCATGTACATGTTCATGTTCTATATTGTGCATATATTGCAGCTTCCTATATTTCAGAATATGCTTCGATATACAAAATGTTATGTCATATATCTTTTTCTCTGTTGCTTATGGGTTTGAGAAAAAATTTGCGATCCCAAAACACCCTTCAAATTCGAACATGGTTTACATTTGGACCACAAATAATCTATTAAGATACATTAATATGAATACATTTTAAATAAATCTAAACAAAATCTCTTTAAACTTGAACCTGACTTTCTCAGACTCCTGGATTTCCCGCGGGTTGACCGGTTAGCGGACTGTCGGATCCTCATCTCCATCTATATCTTCACATCATGAGCCCGACCGACCATCGTCCCTTTCAACACTTAGCCAATTATCTCACAGTGGCGTCCCAACTTAGCGCTATCGAATTCTTATGCCCCGTGTTCCGTGATATACATCTTGCACCCAACACTTCCGTGATATACATTTTTCACCCAACAATTCCGCGATACACATTTTTCACCCAACACTTTCGTCATTTACAATTTGACCCCGGACTACTGGAACTCGCAAGCTTCACTATACCCGGGTTCACAAAACTTTCAAAACATTTATCGCTCTCTTCAATCCCTGCCACATTCCCTCCATCCTCAATGCACATTCATTATGCTTTTACTAGCGACAACTCAACGCACAAGTTGACTTATTGGCATTAACAAGCAAAAAAACATATTCAACAACGATTTACGAGAGCACGACCGACCCCCAGGTTGGCGTTATTATAAATCTTGCACCCAAAACTTGCATCATCTATAGTTCCATCATATACATCTTGCACCCAAAACTTCAGTCGTCTACAATTCATCCTCAAATTAGAACATGGTTTACATTTGGACCACAAATAATCTATTAAGATACATTAATATGAATACATTTTAAATAAATATCAACAAAATCGCTTTAAACTTGAACCTCACTTTCTCCACCTCCTAGATTGGTCGCGGGTTCTCGGGTTAGCTCATTTCCATCTATATCATCACATCATCAGCCCGACCAACCGCCATCCCTTTCAACACTTAGCCAATTATCTCACCGTCAGGTCCCAATCCAACTTTATGCCGACAACCTTCACTATGCCCCGGTTCAAAAAAAAATCAACCATTTATCGCTCTCTTCAAATCCCACCACATTCTCTTCCTTCCTAATGCACATTTATTATGCTTTTACTAGCAATAAATCAACACACAGGTTCTTTTATTGGCATTAATAAGAAAAAAAATGCATTCAACAACGATTTACGGGAGTTCGATTGACCCCCATGTTGGCGCTATTATCAATATTGCACCCAAGACTCTTGTCATCTACAAGTCCACGATATACATCTTGCACCCAAAACTTCTGTGGTCTACAATTCATCCACAAATTGGAACATGGTTTACATTTGGACCACAAATAATCTATTAATATACATTAATATAAATACAATTTAAATAAATATAGACAAAATATCTTTAAACTTGAACCTGACTTTCTCCAAATCGTGGATTGGTCGTATATCGTCACATCATGATCCCGATCGACTGCAGTGCCTTTCAACACCTAGTTAATTATCTCACCATGGGGTCGCGAGTTAGCGCTATCGAATTCTTATGCCCCCTATTCCGTGATATACATGTTGCACACAACACTTCTGTGATATACATTTTGAACCCAACACTTCCGTCATTTACAATTCGACCCCGGTTCACAAAAGTTTCAAACCATTTATCACTCTCTTCAATCCTCGCCACTTTCTGGCCCTTCCCAATGCACATTCTTTATGCTTTTACTAGCGACAACTCAACACACAAGTTACCCCCACCACATTCTCGTCCTTCCTAACGCACATTCATTATGCTTTTACTAGTGACAACTCAACACACATGTTCTCTTATTGCCATTAATAAGAAAGAAATGCATTCAACCGCGATTTACAGAAGTTCGACCCACTGTCGTTGTTTTTCATACCTAGCCAATTCTATGGCCGCCGGTTGCCGGGTTGGCATAACCGAACTTTCCTTCCCCCTTTTTCGTGATATACATATTGCACCCAAAACTTCTGTGATCTACAATTCCATAGTTAGCCAAATTTATAGTCGTCGATCCCTGGGTTGGCGCTATATAAATCTTGCACCCAAAACCTTTGTCATCTACAATTTTGTGATGTACATATTGCACAAAAAACTTTTGTGCTCTACAATTCCTCCAGCTCGCAAGTTTCAGTCTACCCGGCTTCACAAATATTTCAAAGCATTTATCACTGCCTTACATCCCCGCTACCTTCGTGCCCTTCCCAATGCACATGGATTATGCTTTTACTAGTGACAACTCAACACACATGTTCGAAAAAGATTGACACTTCTTTGCTCAGTGAAAACTCACCACACAAATTCCAAAGGATTGGCAATGCACATTAATTATTAATTTACTATTCATTGTAATTTCAATATACCTTTTAATATTTACAATTTTTTTTATCATTTTATTTCTAAAAAACAATTGAACATAACTTTTTAATATTTTTTAAACATTTATTCTAATTACAGTTTACTTACCATATTGTTAATCTCTATTTTTTTAACAATATTACTCCACTCTCCCCATTTTCCAAAAAACACCTTATAAACTACTTGGCAGGAACTACGTTGCACAACACTTGTTGTTATCGTATTGCAAAACATTTTAATTTGGATCAAAAATTGATTGTTTAAATTGTAATTTGGATATTTTGAGTTGATTTGGAAGCTCAAAAGTATTTAGAAAATACATTATAATTTTAATATTTTTAGTTGACCGGAAGTCCCTAAAAATATTTAAAACACACACTTCTCTATAGGTGTATTTGTAATTTCTATTTAATGAGATTGAGATTTTGTATTCCAACGAAATCATTATGGGGCTAAACTATTAGGATTTTTACCTTCTCGGGTGTTCCATTACCTAAATTTGATCTCAATAACTTTATTAAATTTACAATTTTGGATTTTGTAAAATCTTATATTTAAAAGAAAAATGGATTTAGCACCTTTCAAATATCTTTAATTCATTTTGATTTTGTAATATTGACAATTTATATATACAATTTCATGAATTTAAAATATTTTTTATTAAATTTTAAGTAAAAATACGAATTACTTGAAAAAAATAAACCAATTCGAACATATAACAACATACTAGGTTTTAATGTTTATACACGGACAAAGTAAACTATCTTATTTAAAAATATATTTTTAAGAAGAAATTATTTTTATGTGATAAGGATAAAAGATAAAAGATTAGAGGTCTTCATAAATGGGACTCCTCGTACCAAGTTTTCATAAACAAACCCCAGAAGACCCATTGCCAGCCTCATCTACAATCGTCTCACTAAATGTCACGGGCTGCACATTTTCCTTGATGAAAAGGACATTCACAGGGGAGATACTCTCTCCCCTGCAATCATCGGCACTATTCAGAGTGCCTCCGCTCATATTGTCAGTTTTTCTAAGCGTTATGCTTAATCGAGTTGGTGCTTCGATGAGTTGAATTGGATTTCGAGATCATATCATAAGCGCAACACCAATATTATTCCTTTGTTTTCTGATGTTGAGCCCAGAGACCTTCGGCACATTGAGAGCGGGGCTTATGCAAAGGCCTTTGAAAAACACCAACACGAACAAAGAGTCGCCATGGAAGTCTTGGATAAAAGGAAAACAACCCTCAACGAAGCCTCACATATTTCTGGCCTGTCGTTCCAATCAAATGAAAGGTGAGTACTGTAAAACAACCGGAGGTCAATCACAATTCGGAATTCGACAATTACAAATGCCAGACACAAACAACAAAACGCTTCACGAAATGCGAATATACTGGGCCCAGCGATGCAAAAGCAAAATAAAACAATAAATTCTGAAATGCTAAAATGTGTACAGACCTTGGGCCCCACTACTTTGGGTGAGAATAAAGAACTCCACACACTTTAATAAGTGAACTCCGAAATGCGAAATAACAAACTTTTAATTAAAATGATTTTCCAAATCATATACGCTTCAACAAATAATCTTGGGATAAATGTAAAACCGGATTCCCAATTGGTAAAAACAAGAAATTACTGCATTTGTTCAAAAACGAATTTTTATCAAGAGATAAAATGAGTTTACAAACTCAATGAAAAAACAAATTATATACACAGAGAAAACCTCCAAACACAGAATAACCAATTCAATTCAATAAATGCTTTCAAGCTATCTCAACATATTACAATTTCGACTCTGGTATTTAAACACAGAAAATTGCCCCTTCGATCTTCTAAAGGATTTTAATCAACGTGGTGTTAAAATACGGTTGCCTTGAATGGTTAAGGTGGCCACCAATTAGAGTAATTAAATCTTTGAGTCTTGAAGAGTCAAGACCGCAATCGATTTGCCACTATCTAGGCGGTGAAATGATTAATCTATGACATACTCCCTCTTAATCATTTCAGAACAAAAAAAAACAAAATAAAACATGTGAAACAAAATTGTTGTAAACAATGTATTATAGCTTACAGACCCCAATGTTTCTTCTATGGATTTTAAACAATTCATTTTTCAAAGGCTTTGTAAATATGTCTGCAAATTGTTCTTCAGACCTACAGAACTGAACATAAATTTCTTTGCCATTTATCAGTTCACGAATGAAATGATACCTTGTATCAATGTGCTTACTTTGTTTGTGAAAGACATGATTCTTTGACAGTGCAATGGCAGATTTATTGTCACAGACAATTTGAGTTGCATCGTTCTGGTCATGAAATAGTTCATTCAAGACCCTTCTCATCCATACAACTTGACATGCAGCTGCAACTGTTGCAACATACTCTGCCTCAGTGGAAGACAGAGTCACAATGGGTTGTTTCTTTGATGCCCATGCCACTGCTCCAAATCCAAGACTGAAAACAAACCCAAATGTGCTTTTCCTGTCATCAATGGAACCTGCAAAATCACTATCAGTATATCCAATCAGCTCAAAGTTTAAGCTCGATGTGTATCGTATACCAAAATTAGTTGTTCCAACAACATATCTCAGGATCCTCTTTCCTACTTGCCAATGAGTACATTTCGGAGTCTCCATGAATCTGGAAATCAAACTTACAGCAAACATAATGTTAGGTCTGGTTGATGTTAAGTACATAAGGCTTCCAACTAGCCTCTTATACAAGGTTGGATCAACATATGATCCTTCATCATACTTGCTCAATTTAATACCAGTTTCCATTGGTGTTGCAGCTAGCTTGCAATTCAACATTCTAAACCTTTTCAGCACTTCATTTGCATAGTTAGTTTGACAAATGAAAATGCTATCACCAAATTGATCCACTTCAATTCCAAGAAAAAATTTCATCAAACCTAAATCAGTCATCTCAAACTCTGTTTTCATGGCATTTTTAAAATCATCTACAGATAGATCTCCAGTAAAAATCAGGTCATCAACATACAGACAGACAATCAAAATTTTACCTTTCTGATCTATCTTTGTATACAGAGTTGGTTCACTTGGACTTTTGTTGAATGCAACATTGATAAGGTATCCATCAATCCTACTATACCAAACTCTGGATGCCTGCTTCAATCCATACAAGGCTTTTCTCAACTTATAAACTTTATCTCTGTGCTTATCAATCTCATAACCCGAAGGTTGTCTTACATAAATCTCTTCTTCCAAATATCCATTCAAGAATGCAGAATTGACATCCATATCATGCATGATCCATCTATTCTGAGCTGCAATAGCTAAGACCATCCTCACTGTGTCAATCCTTGCTACAAGAGCAAAGGTTTCATTGTAATCAATACCGGGTTGCTGACTATACCCCTGAGCTACAAGTCTTGCCTTGTATTTTTCAACTTGACCATCTGCATTCAACTTAGTCTTATAAACCCATTTAACACCAATACTTTTCTTACCTTCAAGTAAATTAACAAGATCCCAAGTGTGATTTCTTTCAATGGAATCAATCTCCTCATCCATTGCTTTTATCCAGACATCCTCTTTAGCAGTTTCATCAAAACTTACAGGATCACATGCCATTAATGCAAAATTTGAAATCTGATCTACTTCATCATTTTGATCATACAATTCTCTTAATCTTCTAGTCTTCCGTCCTTTAAATCTGTTTCTTAATGAAGCTAAAGTGGGATTTGATTCACTACTTACCTGTGAATCTGATTGATGTCCACCATATCCAGATGGCTCACCACGCTCATGAGTTCTTGGCATTCTAAATTGAGATGGGCTGAAATTTGTGCTAGACTTGTTGGACTTCTTGCTACATGCGTATGTGCATGTGGAACCATCTATCCATATTCTTCGGCTTGCTCAGCTCCATCATCATCTTCACGGGGTAACACAGCTCCCTCTGAAATTGATTTGTCAATACTTCCATCCCAAGTTTCATCTTCTTTAAACTGAACATCTCTACTGATTAAATATTTCTGGGTGATGGGATTGTAGAGTTTATATGCCCTAGATTCTTCACTGTATCCAACAAAGATACATCTCTCACTTCTGTCATCCAACTTTCTCCTCATATCTGTAGGTACATGCGCGAATGCAACACATCCAAAAATTATGAAATGAGAAACATTGCAAGGCTTACCATCCCAAGCTTCCTAAGGTACACAATCCCTCATGGTCTTGGTCGAACGTCTATTCAAGATAAAAACAGAGCAAAGAATCGCATCTCCCCAATATTCATTTGAAATATGCTTCTCTTTCAATATGCTTTGAGCCATATCCATGATGGTCTGATTCTTCCTTTCAGCCACTCCATTCTGTTGTGGAGTATATCGAGCAGTAAACTTCGTTTTAACTCCATGAAGATCACAAAATTCAATGAATTCATTCAATTTATACTCACCTCCTCTGTCAGACCTCGAGATCTTAATGGTTCGACCACTGTCATTCTCAACCATAGACTTAAACTTCTTAAAAACATCAAAAGCTTCAGATTTCTGCTACAACAAATACAACCAAGTCTTCCTACTGAAATCATCAATGAAAGTCATGAAATAAACACAACCATTCAAAGAAGGTGTTTGCATAGGTCCACATAAATCTGTGTGAACGATTTCTAATGGAGTTGTTGCTCTGTAGGAAACACCTGAAACAATTTTTTCTCTATGATGTTTACCATGTATGCAACTCTCACTAGAGCTTGCAGGTTGTTGAATACAAGGTAACCCCTTTACCATATGTTTCTTCTATAACAGATCTAAACCACCAAAATTTAAATGCCATATCTCAAATGCCATAACCAAGATTCATCTAGACTTCCAACCTTATAAGCATTCAAAGAACTACTCAAATCATTTTTCATAACAAGTGGAAACATTCTATTCGTGGTCATCTCTACTCTTGCAATCAATTGTTTGTTGGGTAATTTATCATAGATAGTACATACCTTATTCTTAAAGAATACTCTATACTTTTTCTCCAGCATTTGTCCAACACTAATAAGATTGCATTTTAGACCAGGCAAGAAATAAACATCATCAATATTTCTTCTCTGATTATTCTTAGTGTAGACTGGAACTACACCTTTACCATTAACTGTAACCTTACAGTCATTCCCCAGTTTTACTTCACACTGAATATTAGTATCAATAGAAGAAAATAAATCCTTATTACCAGTCATGTGGTTATTGCAACCACTATCTAAAAACCAAATATCACTAGCACTTTCCTGAGTGACATTACAAGTCAAGAACACAAGATTTTGATGATCCTCAGACTCATTTGTGATATGTGCAAACTACTTTCCAGCATCTATCTGTTTCTTCCAACATTTATTAGCAAAATGCCCAAACTTCTTACAATAATAGCATTGTACTTTAGTTTTATCATACCTCTGATTTTCTTGCTGCCAGGGTTTGTTGTTGCTTCCTCTTAAATTAGGAGGATCTTGCTGGGACTTCTCCTCAGACTCTGATTCAGTTCTGTTGTCCCTTCGACCAAAAAATCGACCTCCTCTTCCACGATTATAAAACCTTCCTCTGCTTCTGCCTCTGGTAACATGCAGTTTGGATTTGAAAGCATGCTCCATTGATCCTTCTTCATATCTAGATATCCTAGATTCATGAGCAACAAGAGAACCAATTAACTCATGAACTTGCATTAGACTTAAATCTTTAAATTCCTTTATGGGAACAACAACATGCTCAAAATTCTTGGGCAAACTTCTCAGCACTTTCTCAATAACTCTTTTATTCTCAACATCATCTCCATATTGCCTGAGCTGGTTCACAACACTCATTACTCGAGTCATAAAAGTATCAAAACTTTAATTATCCTTCATCTTCAAATTTTCGAAATCCCTTCTTAAATTCTGCAACTTGATTGTCTTCACCTTGGACACACCTTGATAACTAGTTTGACGAATGTCCCAAGCCATCTTTGAAGATGTAGCACTAGTAATCTTTATAAAAATGGATTCATTCAATCCTTGCTGGATTAAACCAAGAGCTTTGTTGTCCTTCTTCTTGTTTTCCTTCAGCAAAACACGGTCAGCATTAGACAGAGCCAATTCTGCTGCAGCATTAGCTGGCTCAACAGAACCATCAATAACATAAGTCCACAAATCCTGAGAACGTAAAAGCATCCTCATTCGAATATACCAAGATTCATATGACTTCTCACTCAGAACAAGAACTTGAATTTAAGAAGCACTGCTACCAAACGAAGCCATTTATAAAAATTGAAGGAAATCAAATAAACTCTTTACGAAGGAAAATAAGAGAATAAAATTTGGCACTAACAGGAAAAATCTGTAATGAACTAAGCAATTGTCGGATAGACTAATGGCTCTGATACCAAATTTAAAACAACCGGAGGTCAATCGCAATTCAGAATTCGGCAATTACAAATGCCAAACACAAACAACAAAACACAACGTGAATTTCTGATTTGCGAAATGTGAATAGACTGTGGAACCAACAATTTCGGGTTTCGTAATTTGCATACGCGCGATGCAAAAGAAAAATAAAACAATAAATTCTGAAATGCGAAAATGCGTATAGACCTTGGGCCCCACTACTTCGGGTTCAGGGTTTTGAGACTAAAGAACTCCACGCACTTTTAATAAGTGAACTCCGAAATGTGAAATAACAAACTTTTAATTAAAATGATTTTCCGAATCATATATGCTCCAACAAATAATCTTGGGATAAATGTAAAACCAGATTCTCAATCGGTAAAAACAAGAAATTACTGCGTTTGTTCAGAAACAAATTTTTATCAAGAGATAAAATGAGTTTACAAAAACAATGAAAAAACAAAATATATATGTAGAGAAAACCACCAAACACAGAATAACCAATTCAATTCAAGAAATGCTTTCAAGCTATCTCAACAGATTAAAATTTCGACTCTGGTATTTAAACACAAAAAATTGCCCCTTCGATCTTCTAAAGGATTTTAATCAAGGCGGTGTTAAAATCCAGTTGCCTTGAATGGTTAAGGCGGTCACCGTTTAGAGTAATTAAATCTTCGAGTCTTGAAGAGTCAAGACGACCACCGGTCCGTCACTATCCAGGCGGTGAAATGATTAATCTCTGACATACTCCCTCTTAATCATTTCAAAACAAAAAAAAAACATGTGAAACAAAATTGTTGTAAACAATGTATTACAGCTTACAGACCCCAATGTTTCTTCTATGGATTTTAAACAGTTCATTTCTCAAAGGATTTGTAAATATGTCTACAAATTTTTCTTCAGACCTACAGAACTGAACAAAAATTTCTTTTCCATTTATCAGTTCACGAATGAAATGATACCTCGTATCAATGTGCTTACTTTGTTTGTGAAAGACATGATTCTTTGACAGTGCAATGGCAGATTTATTGTCACAGACAATTTGAGTTGCATCGTTATGGTCATGCAACAGTTCATTCAACACCCTTCTCATCCATACAGCTTGACATGCAGCTACAACTGTTGCAACATACTCTGCCTCAGTGGAAGATAGAGTCACAATGGACTGTTTCTTTGATGCCCATGCCATTGCTCCATATCCAAGACTGAAAACATACCCATATGTGCTTTTCTTGTCATCAATGGAACTTGCAAAATCACTATCAGTATATCTGATCAGCTCAAAGTTTAAGCTTGATGTGTATCGTATACCAAAATTAGTTGTTCCAGCAACATATCTCAGGATCCTCTTTCCTGCTTGCCAATGAGTACTTTTCAGAGTCTCCATGAATCTGGAAATCAAACTTACAACAAACATAATGTTAGGTCTAGTTGATGGTAAGTACATAAGGCTTCCAACTAGCCTCTTATACAGGGTTGGATCAACATATGATCCTTCATCATACTTGCTCATTTTAATACTAGTTGCCATTGGTGTTGTAGTTGGCTTGCAATTCAACATTCTAAACCTTTTCGGCACTTCATTTGCATAGTTAGTTTGACAAATGAAAATTCCATCATCAGATTGATCCACTTCAATTCCAAGAAAAAAATTCATCAAACCTAAATTAGTCATCTCAAACTCTATTTTCATGGCATTTTTAAAATCATCTATAGATAGATCTCCAGTAAACATCAAGTCATCAACATACAAACAGACAATCAAAATTTTACCTTTCTGGTCCATCTTTGTATACAGAATTGGTTCACTTGGACTTCTATTGAATCCAACACTGATCAGGTATCCATCAATCCTGCTATACCAAACTCTAGATGCCTGCTTCAATCCATACAAGGCTTTCCTCAACTTATAAACTTTATCTCTATGCTTATCAATCTCATAACCCGGAGGTTGTCTTACATAAACCTCTTCTTCCAAATATCCATTCAAGAATGCGGACCTAGCGTCCATCTCATGCATGATCAATCTATTCTGAGTTGCAATAGCTAAGACCATCCTCACTGTGTCAATCCTTGCTACAGGAGCAAAGGTTTCATTGTAATCAATACCAGGTTGTTGACTGTATCCCTGAGCTACAAGACTTGCCTTGTATTTTTCAACTTGACCATCTGCATTCAACTTAGTCTTATAAACCCATTTAACACCAATACTGTTCTTACCTTCAGGTAAATGAACAAGATCCCAAGTGTGATTTATTTCAATGGAATCAATCTCCCCATCCATTACTTTTATCCAAATAGCCTCTTTAACAGCTTCATCAAAACTTACAGGATCACATGCCATTAATGCAAAATTTGAAATCTGATCTACTTCATCATTTTGATCATACAATTATCTTAAGCTTCTAGTCTTATGTGCTTTAAATCTATTTCTTAATGAAGATAAAGTGGGATTTGATTCACTACTTACCTGTGAATCGTATTGATGTCCACCATATCCAGATGGCTCACCACGCTCATGAGTTCTTGGCGTTCTAAATTGAGATGGGTTGAAATCTGGTGCTAGCCTTGTTGTACTTCTTGCTGTAGGTGTATGTGCATGTGGAACCATCTATCCATCTTCTTCAGCCTGCTCAGCTCCATCATCATCTTCATGGGCTAACACAACTCCCTCTTAAATTGATTTGTCAATACTTCCATCCCAGGCTTCATCTTCTTTAAACTGAACATCTCTGTTGATTACATATTTCTGGGTGATGAGATTGTAGAGTTTATATGCCCTAGATTCTTCATTGTATCCAACAAAGATACATATCTCGCTTCTGTCATCCAACTTTCTCCTCATTTCTGTAGGTACATGGGCAAATGCAACACATCCAAAAATTATGAAATGAGAAACATTGCAAGGTTTACCATCCCAAGCCTCCTGAGGTACACGATCCCTCACGGTCTTGGTTGGACTTCTATTCAAGATAAAAACAGAGCAAAGAACCACACCTCCCCAATATTCATTTGAAAGATGCTTTTCTTTCAACATGCTTTGAGCCATATCCATGATGGTCTGATTCTTCCTTTCAACCACTCCATTCTGCTGTGGAGTATATTGAGCAGTAAACTTCCTTTTAACTCCATGAAGATAAAAAAATTCAATGAATTCATTCAATTTATACTCACCTCCTCTGTCAGACCTCAGGATCTTAATGGTTCGACCACTCTCATTCTCAACCATAGACTTAAACTTCTTAAAAACATCAAAAGCTTCATATTTCTGCTTCAACAAATACAACCAAGTCTTCCTACTGAAATCATGAATGAAAGTCATGAAATAAACACAACCATTCAAATAAGGTGTTTGCATAGGTCCACATAAATCTGTGTGAATGATTTCTAATGGAGCTGTTGCTCTATAGGAAACACCTAAAACAAATTTTTCTCTATGATGTTTACCAAGTATGCATCTCTCACTAGAGCTTGCAGATTGTTGAATACAAGGTAACCCCTTTACCATCTGTTTCTTCTGTAACAGATCTAAACCACCAAAATGTAAATGCATTTGTCCAACACTAATAAGATTGCATTTTAGACCAGGCACGAAATAAACATCGTCAATATTTCTTCTCTGATTATTCTTAGTGTAGACTAGAACTACACCTTTACCATTAACTGTAACCTTACAGTCATTCCCCAGTTTTACTTTAGACTGAATATTAGTATCAATAGAAGAAAAAAAATCCTTATTACCAGTCATGTGGTTACTGCAACCACTATATAAAAACCAAATATCACTAGCACTTTCCTAAGTGACATTACAAGTCAAGAACACAAGATTTTGATGATCCTCAGACTCATTTGTGAGATGTGCAAACTTCTTTCCAGCATCTGCCTGCTTCTTCCAACATTTATTAGCAAAATGCCCAAACTTCTTACAATAATAACATTGTACTTTAGTTTTATCATACCTCTGATTTTCTTGCTGCCAGGGTTTATTGCTGCTCCCTCTTAAATTAGGAGGATTTTGTTGGGACTTCTCCTCAGACTTTGATTCAATTCTGTTGTCTCTTCGACCAAAAAATCGACCTCCTCTTCCATGATTATAAAACCTTCCTCTTATTCTGCCTCTGGTAACATGCAACTCGGATTTGAAAGCATGCTCCATTGATCCTTCTTCATATCTAGATATCCTAGATTCATGAGCACCAAGAGAACCAATTAACTTATCAATTTGCATTAGACTTAAATCTTTAAATTCCTCTATGGGAACAACAACAGGCTCAAACTTCTTGGGCAAACTTCTCAGCACTTTCTTAATAACTCTTTCTAAAACACAACCATTCAAACACGACTGAAGATTTCCAAAATGACACAGTCATTCAAATGCGACTGAAGATTTCCAAAATGAAATTCTGAAACACATCCATTCAAACACTACAATGATTGTAGGGATTGCAGGAATGGTGGCTTAGGAAAATCAACTATCGCTAAACACCTCTGTGACTTTAGACGCCCAGACTTTAACCGATCAAGTATTTTATGTGAAGTCAGAAAAAGTTGTTTACGATCACCGCGGAAGAATATCCTTTGTGATCTGCTGGGTAATTATGATTTGCAACATATTGACACTATCTACGAAGGGAAACGTATTTTAAGACATTTCTTACCACTTCATCTTCCCCCAGTTTTTATCGTTTTGAACACCCTTGGAAATCGGTACATTTAATGATCTTTTAAGTATAAATTATAATCTTATGGCTAGCAATTGAAGATGTTGGCATATTTTTGGTTGTCCTTGTTGGACTAACCGCCGCACCTCTCGTGAACTAGGGGTGTTGGACTAACGACCGCACCTCTCATGGACTAACTGCATGCTAGGAACATGGGACTAACCGCCTACTCAAGGTGATGTTGCTGATTTGGAATTTTACTAACACCCGCGGGTTTTGGTGTAATGGAAAATCTTAACATGGTATCAAAGCCTTGGACCAGGTTCAATTCCCTCGAGCTCTCGTGAACTAGGGGTTTTGGTGTAATGGAAAATCTTAATAGTCCTTTCAATTAATGAATGAAATTTAATGTTCATAACTTCTTAACATTAGGTATCATTTAACCTATTTATTTTTTCACATTTACTTAATCATGTTAAGAAATTATTGTGTAGCCAAATGATTAGCAAAACATTAAACATTTACTTTCACTATTAACATTTTATCTTTTACAACATTAAATTTAAATTTTTGCCCAGTTTAGTCATATCTCCCCGTACATCAACACTGCATTTTTTGCATGTACATGGTAATGGAGGATGTCGGGCATGGTATTTTTTGGAGTTTCATATTATGAGCTCATTTCATATTTTGGTGTTTTCTTTCACTACCCACAACACATAAATTTATTAATTCTTCATCAAATTTTCTTCACCTCGACCCATTCAGCCTTGAATAAGATATCGTTCTTAGTATATTATAGAAGATTGAAAAAGATTGAAAATAATTGCTTACTTTGTCTCTTTGATTTCCACAAAGGTACCATGTGGCCAAATTCTGAATTGTTTCACAACTGACCCATTCAACCTTGAATAAGATATTGTTCTTAGTATATTATAGAAGATTGAAAAAGATTAAAAATAATTACTTACTTTGTCTCTTTGATTTCCACAAAGGTACCATGTGGCCAAATTCTGAATTGTTTCACAACTGAAAATCGATTAGGGGACAATGGAAATTAGGGCGAGGCAAAAAAGAAAATTTTGGCAATAGGCCATCGATTAGAGCCATGTTTGCGGAGAGTGGAATCATAGTCTTTATGCGGCAGACGATTCTTGTTGTCATGGAAATTGACTGTTTGGCTTGGAAGCTCATTTCACCAAAGACATTCACAACCCTTCTTCATGTTCTCTATCAGATCAAATTGTATTCATGCATGGAAATTGATTAATTATATATATTTTGTGGTTATAACAGGGAAGCTTTGGTTTGAAGTTGTTTCAGTGGTTTAATCCAAATCTAAAGTTGCTTGAGTAATTGTATCTAAATCCCCTTTTGTTTTCTAATGAAGGATCTCTAACAATTTCTAACAATATTAATAAAGAAGAAGGGAAAAGGTTAGCGAGAGCTCCATTATTTACATAGAAGAGATTGGAAGCTGAATTGGAGGCTAAAATCTGCTAGTCACAATCCCAACAACCGATTGCATGTAAAAATCGAATATGTTTTGCTCCCTCCTGAAATTTTTCAAGGTCCCTTTCATTGGTATTATAGTTTCATTTTTAAGAAATTATGACATTTTACATGTATTTGTTGACAGGGAAAAAATCTTAGTGATCTACTATGGCTCTTGAGAAGCATTGTTCTTTGATATTCAATTGAATGAAGAAGATAAATCCTCTAGAATGTATGATTTGGACATAGCAAAGAGATGAATGATCTATAAATATTAACCGTCACATGGTCGACATGTTGAATGTATTGCTCTATTTCTTTTTTCTTTTGAGGTGATCAACTATTTAACGAATATACAATTTTAGGAATTCCTAGAATATCAGTGTTGTCTTTCGCCATTATACAATATGATACAATATATAGTTCATCCTCCTCCGAGCAAAGAAAATGAATAGAATTATAGATTGAGAGCTCTAAAAATTTAGTCATTGTGGAGCAGGAGAGATCTGTGCATGTTTACTTCAGCGTGCATGATGATGGACTTTAAATATCCTCCTAATTCCCTCACCTCCACATATATATTAATATCAGCGATGAGACCCTTAAACAAATGCTAAAATCCCCATCATTATAGCTATGGAAATCACCACCCTCACCAAGAATAGTCGCCTTCTGTGCATGGATAATCACATTAGCTCTTGATAGTGGATTAAAGGACGATTAATAGTGAGGTTCTGATTGTAAAAGTTTCTATATCTCAGTGCTTGATATGATGTCGTCGATCAAGAATATTTGTCACCATTGATTGATAATCTTGCATTAAAGAAATTATTGATTGATAATGTTGGATTAGAAGAATGATTAATCTGTCCAATGTTCATCATCGTAGATTGTTTATTGTAACTAGCACAATAAACATATCACTCATATCACTTCATCGAACATAACACTTCATATCACATACACTTGCCAATTGAGGGGCTTATAAATAATAATTTATTAATAACTACATTAATACATAATAATATTTTATTAAATTTATTAATAAAGTATCAATATTATTTTATTAATTTATCATTATTATTAGTCATAATTATACTCATTAATAATATTATAAATAAAAAATTATTAATATTTTATTGTTATTATACGTAATACATTTATACTTATTAATTTATAATTATAATAATAATTAACTATATTATTAGTTATTATTAATATACATAATTAACTATATTTTGATGTGAAGCAATGGTGTCGCTCTTCCCCTCGTAGCTAGGGTTTAACCCTATCTGTTCGCGGTCTCTATGGGAGTCGGGCTTGTAGCCGGTTCCACTCTTATTCGTCGGTCATGGACGCGACTGAGTCCATCTCTGCGGGTGCCCCGGGCGGTGGGGCCTTTCTTTCCATCTCTGTGTCCAGGCCAGTTTTTGTTTTGCAGTCTCTTTTTCGTGATGTTGTGTAGCGAGACTCTGCTCTTTCTTTGTCTCTTATGGTTCAAGAATCCCCTCCTCTTGTCATTCCCATGGGACAAGATACTAAGAAAGAGAAAGAATACTATAGATCCGTGAGTTTGGTCTGCGGTTCAATGGTTTTTGGCCAAATTTAGATATAATCCCAACAATTGAATCTCGGCTACATGGATCCCTATTATACAACATCAAGCTTTCATTCATCCTTGTGCTAAAGGATTCTTCATTGTTGAGTTTGACATTGAGGAAGATCGGGATATGATTTTCAACTTAGGTCTATGGTTTTGGGGTAACTCAGGTTTGTGCATGAAACCCTAGACTCCTTCTTTCAATCCAACTACTGACATTCTCTCCTCAGCTCCTGTTTGGGTGAGGCTTCCCAACCTTCCCTTGCATTTCTGGGGTTTATCCTCTCTTGAATCCATTGGTTCAGCATTGGGAAAGTTCCACTTTGCATGATGTTGTGAAACTAAAAGACACAACACTTCCACTTTTGCTCGTATCTGCATGGAAATGGACTTCAGTAAATGATTCTTAGTTGAAGTTATCATTACCGATAAAAAATATTCTTGGTCTTGAAAACTAGACTATGAGAGAGTTTCCTTGCATTGGAGATCTTGTTTTGAGATGAGACATTTTGCAACCCATTGTCCCAAAGGGCCCAAGAAAAACAGAAAGCCTCGGAAATCCACTTGGTGGGTGGGATCAAATGACGACCATCAAGTAATCTTGAAGGAATGGAGACAACCCCCTCAAGTCAGTGAAAAGCCATCTCAGCTAGATCCTCCTCTTCATCCAATTCTATATCTCTAGACACAAGCCCAGAATCCAATCAAAAATCATAGAAAGAGGCGTCGTCCCCTCAAGATTCAGATGAGAGACTTTGAATTCAGTCTTCTCCTCAACCATCAGCTAGTTGTGCAGATTAGGCTGATAATGCTGGTGTATCGGATGAAGAAAAAATAGAAATTCTAGATCAAGACAATCTAGGAAATATAGGCATCACAAGTACCTCAACATCTGCAAATGAAGGTTGGACAGTAGTCAAAAAGAAGAAGACATCACATGCCACAACACAACCAATGGTAACATGAAGTCAGGCCCATAAGTTAGCCAAATAGGCGAGCTCCTCCCCAACATGTTAATTTAGATGCAGGTGTCTTCACTTTTATCCTCAAAGTCCTTTTTTGAGTGTATTCAGTAAGGTTGTTCTATGTGAAGTTTTTGTTTGAGAATTTGAAACAATGATTAGTGGCTTGTTATAGTGGTTTAATAGATGTCTTAGATTGACCTTAATTTTGAAAGACTTTGTAACTCCAAAGCGTTTCCACCAGGCCTTTTTGATAATACAATTTTTCCATTTTTTTGTTAAAAACAAATATACATAATTAACTATATTATATTATACAAGAAGTACTTTAAAAATATGTATATATATTATATATACATATTTTTTATACAATAATAATTAATTAATAATATAAACAATAATTTATTAATAATATATTAAGATCTATGGTTATTAAGATATTATTGTTGTTAAAATTTAGGTTAGGGTTCTTATGGTTAATTGATATAATTATTATTAATATATTAACAACAACTACTTTACTTTATAAAAGTGAACTGTGGAGTGGCTGATATAACTAATTGACACCATTAGGAAAGGTGAAAAATGACGCTGGTATTAGTGACGCCAATAGTGGTATTAGTATATCTACCACTTTTATTTTGCTAGTACTAACTACATAAAGCCAAAAATGTCATTACCAATGTCAAGTTGCAAAAACCTCAATCAATTGGTACATGATACGCGAACAGTCTGGTACAACAGAACAAGACTTTTATTTTTCTTTTGCTGATTCGAAATACCATGGGAACAAATATACGTTTATGCACATGCCATTATGAACTCTCTGCAGACTTGTGAAGCATCCGTCTTCTTATCGACCATCACTATCCATCCCCTCACTTCCTCCATATTATTACTACTGCTTGCCTCCTCAGTCTTGCTGTGGAGGGAGAAAAATACACGGACACTGTCCTCTTTAAACAAACGAGACTCTTCTCTCCACATGAATACATGTACGCCTCTTCCACCTCCCTTTCTAGTGAGGCTTGAATACTCCAGACTTAAATTATTAAGATTAATCATCGGTGTAAATGTGACACGTAACCGCGACTTGACATTGTTGGTGATAAAGAACATCAATATTGCACTGTGTGAATGGAAATTTTTTAGAAACTGCAGAAAACCCGTTGCTCTGTCCCTTAGTAATAAAATGTCTCCTATTATTTGAAGATTAAACTTCTTAGCAATCCGCATCATATCTCCTTGATCAAAGATCTGCACAAATTTCATAAATTCTTTTCAGTCGATTGAAAGTAGCGATTATTATTTCAATTATAATATCTTTCCTGCCTTCCTTGCTTTCAGGGAAACTGAACACCCACCTTGTAATTATCCGCTGTTCCACTAAAGATGGCAGTTGATGGTTTTTGGTTAGTGGGCGATCTCTGCACATATTTCACAAATTCGATTTCATCATTCAACGATACAAGTATAATGTATTGCTTTTACATATTCAAATTGTGATATCCCAACAGTAAATAAATACTAAAATTACACACTCACCCTTGCACCCCCTCAGATCACCCGTAACACGACTAGATTAGTCCCAGGTTTCTGTTGGTAATTGATGCAGTCTTGTCAACCATCTGACATGATGCAATCCATCAATCCATTTGCAGTTTTCTTTTTTTTGTCTATTAGTATTCAGATATAGATTGTCTGACTAAATAATGCATGCAAAATGCATGATTAGTTTTCTAAAATCAATTGTTGTAAGCGTTCAATCAGGAGCTGCTAACTGTGTGTTCTATGAGGCTATGTATTGTTATAAATATCAACATTGATCACAGTGAACACAACCTTTTTGTGCAATTACAATTCTTTCTTCTTTCTATGATATTTTGATTTAATCATTTAGTATTTAGTATATTGTTATGCTATTTCATTGAATGATTATCTAGTCCATAGATAGGCCCACATAGATCCTTCATTTGGTATCAGAGCTGGTTGTTGTTTTAGGGTAATCATGTCAAACTCTAATTCATTGCCCATTCCAGAATTTAATGGAAGTGATTATGATTATTGGTGCATCAAGCTGATGACGTTTTTGATAGGGAAAGATCTATGGGAGATTGTAGAAATGGGTTATGCAGAGCCAGAAGATTGGACCACTCTAAATGCAAATGATAGAGTAGCTAAGAAGGAATCTAGAAGGAATAATGCTCAAGCTTTATTTCATATTCAAATTGCTCTTGATAAAAGCTTGTTTCCAAGAATTGCAGGTGCAAAGACATCAGCGGATGCCTGGAAGACTCTACAAGAAGCTTACCAAGGCAGTTATCAAGTCAAAGTTGTCAAGCTACAGACATTGAAAAGAGAATTTGAGAATTTGAATATGCAAGAAGCTGAAAATGTAAGTGATTATTGTGTGAGAGTAAAAGATGTAGTCAATAAGATGGCTACACTTGGAGAAACTGTGGACAAAGAGGTTTTGATTAAAAAGGTGTTGAGGTCTCTAACACCAAGGTGGAACCATGTTGCAATAATCATTGAAGAAAGCAAGGATTTGTCTACTCTTCAGTTTGATCACCTAGTTGGATCTCTTATGTCTCATGAAGAAAGATTGATAGATTCATTTGGAGAAAGTGGTGAGAAAGTTTTTTCTTCAAAATTGCAAATTACAAAGAATGAAGATGCCAACACTAGCAACAAAAGAAACCAAAGCCAAGGTAGAGGTCAAAATCAGAATTATCCAAAAGGAAGAGGTGGTTCAAGAGGAAGAGGCAGAGGGAGATTTGATAAAAGAAATATCCATTGCTATTATTGTAAAAGGTATGGTCACTTTGAAAGGGATTGTAAATTAAAAGAAGGCAATAATAACAAAGGTGTTAATTATGCTCAAGAAGGTTATGAAGCCTCTTCAAACAATTTATTTTTATCTTATGACAAAGCTGAAAATGGCACTAAAGATATTTGATATTTAGATTCAGGGTGTTCTAACCACATGTCAGGAAATAAGAAGCTATTCTCTACAATGGATGAGAGTTTCAAATCCAAGATAAAGCTGGATGATGACAAAGCATTGGAGGTTTCCGCAAAAGGAGCTATGGAAGTCCATACTAAAGAAGGTATGAAAAGTGTTAAAGACATTTATTACACTCCACAATTAAAGCATAATTTATTGAGTGTTGGCCAATTGTGTGAGAAAAATTATAAGGTGGTGTTTGAAAATCAACAATGTACAATTTATGATAAGAATAGAGGHAATARGRTGGTTACAGTTGTGCCTATGTCAAAGAATAGGATGTTCCCATTAATGTTTGGAGAACATAACAACCATCTTGCCAATATGGCATATGAAGAAAAAAGTTGGTTGTGGCATCTCAGGTATGGACATTTGAATTTTCATAGTCTGGAGCTTCTAACATCAAAAGAATTAGTGTATGGTTTGTCTAAGGCTCAAGAACAAAAGGATATTTGTGAAGGATGTGCTAAAGGAAAGCATGCAAGAGAGAAATTTTCAAAAGGAAATGCATGGAGGGCCCATTATCCACTTCAGTTAGTTCACTCAGACATTTGTGGTCCTATGCAGACAAATAGTTTGGGTAAGTCATCATATTTTGTTACTTTTATTGATGATTACTCACGGAAGTGTTGGGTTTATTTTTTGAAGACTAAGGATAAAGCCTTTGATACATTCAAAAGGTTTAAAGCCCTTGTGGAAAATGAAAGAGGTAGCAAAATCAAGTGCTTAAGGACTGATCGTGGAGGAGAATTTTGTTCAAAATCTTTTCAGAATTAGTGTGATATGAATGGCATCAAAAGACAACTCACCACTGCTTACACACCTCAACAAAATGGAGTAGCAGAGAGGAAAAATCGTACAGTGGTGGAAATGGTAAGAAGTATGTTACAAACAAAGGGATTAAACAATTCTTTTTGGGGTGATGCAGTTGCTACATCTGTATATATTCTCAATAGATGTCCCACAAGTGCACTTGATATGATGACTCCATATGAAGCATGGTATGGAAAAAAACCTAATGTTAATCATTTTAGAGTCTTTGGTTGTGTAGCTTATGTCCATGTAGTTGATCAAAAGAGACAAAAGTTAGATCCAAAAAGTGAGTTATGCATTTTTGTTGGATACAGTGAACAAAGTAAGGCTTACAGATTGTATAATCCCCTCACTAATAGCATTGTTGTGTCAAGAGATGTAATTTTTTATGAAGGGGGAGTTTATGGTCATAAAAAATGCCATGATGACATGTCTAAATCTGTTTTGGATAAGGATATTATTGATGATATTGATAATGAGCAGCCCACTAATATTTCAGTTCCAAGTGCTACAAATCCACCAAGTAGCCCCTCATCTAATTCTTCAGTTCCAAGTGCAAGCCCAACATCAAATGCAAATTTTGCAAGGAAGGTAAGAAGATTAAGTGACATTTATCAAAGGAGTAAAAGTCCAACACATGAAGAAAATCCAATAGGGGAGACAATAAATTTTGCTTTACTTTCCCAGGCTGATTTTGAACCATCATGTTTTAAAGATGCATGTACTAATGGGGTTTGGTTGCAAGCAATGCAAGAAGAGATAGATTCTATTCACAGGAATGATACTTGGGAGCTTACAGAACTTCCACATGACAAGAAAAAGATTGGTACTAGATGGGTCTACAAGACTAAATACAATAGTGATGGGAGTGTTGAAAGACACAAGGCAAGATTAGTTGCTAAAGGCTTCACCTAGAGGTATGGAATTGATTATGAAGAAACATTTGCAGCAGTAGCAAGACAAGAGATTGTTAGAATGATGATTTCATTAGCAGCTCAGAAGAAATGGAGCATTCATCACATGGATGTGAAAAGTGCCTTTTTGAATGGGTACTTAGAAGAAGAAGTGTTTGTAGAACAGCCATAAGGTTTTGAAGTACAAGGAAAGGAACATCAAGTATACAAGTTGAAGAAGGCTTTATATGGCCTCAAGCAAGCACCAAGAACATGGTATGCTAGAATTGATGGATATTTTCAGGAGAGTGGCTTCAATAGAAGAAAAAGAAGGAAGTAGAACTAATATATATAAAGACCCAAGAACAAGAAGGAAGTAGAACTAATATATATACATTTTCACTAAGGGAGTTGCTAAAGTACAGTTTTTGAAACTTCGAGATCAGATTGTGAGCCCTCTCAGCATCAAGGGGGAGTAGGTTGGTAATTGATGCAGTCTTGTCAATCATCTGACATGATGCAATCCATCAATCCATTTGCAGGTTTTCTTTTTTCTGTCTATTAGTATTCAGGTATAGATTGTCTGACTAAATAATGCATGCAAAATGCATGATTAGTTTTCTAAAATCAATTGTTGTAAACGAGCAGCTAACTGTTTATTCTATAAATATCAAGGTTGATCACAGTGAACGCAACCTTTTTGTGTAATTACAATTCTTTCTTCTTTCTATAATATTGTGAATTAATCATTTAGTATTTAGTATATTGTTAGGCTATTTCATTGAATGATTATCTAGTCCATAAATAGGTCTGCATAGATCCTTCAGTTTCTCAAATAGCACAAAAATATCGATGATTTTTGTATGAAGGAATATTGATGTAATGAAGAACAAATACTCACCCAAAACCCGCAAATGTCATTCCAGATAACTCTATTGTCTGTTGAAAAGTGGAAACAATTCAGTCGTTCCTGCTTATTCAATCCACCCGTAACACGACTAGAATAGTCCCAGGTTTCTTAATGAGCACAAAATATCGATGATTTTCGTATGAAAGAATATTTCGATGTAATGAAGAACAAATACTCACCAAAAGTAGGCAGATGTCTTCCCAGAAAATCGTATTGTCTGCTGAAATGTGGAGACAATTCAGCCGTTCCCGCTGATTCAATCCTTGTATCCTCTGCAGCTCCCAACATTCCTCCGCTTTAATCTCTTCCAATGATGCAAGGCCTTCCGTATTGAGGGTTTTCAGGTTAAAACACCTATTTATGTTGAGGAATTTAAGATTTACTAGATTTAAAAGGCTTGTTAATGTCTTCAATCCACAGCAGTTTTGCAGGTTTAGCCTTATTAGTGATGATGGCAAGGCATCAACGCTCATTAGCTGAATGTTTTTTGAAAGATCAATAGTTTCGAGCCTGGGGAATACACAATCAGGAATAGATATCTGGTATATGGATGTGTTAGTCAAAATGAGATCTCTTAAGAAATTCACTCTCAAACTTATGTTTTGAGCATCCAAAATCCCCTGATCCTGAAAACTAAAGTTATCTATGGGACAACTGTCTATAACCAAAATTTTGATATTTGGCGCTGCAATTCCTTCTGGTGAGATTCGCTGTAGACCGGAGCATTCAATCAGAAACAGCTCTGCTAAGCCCTTCAAATTGGCTACAGTAAGTGGTATCTGTTTTAACGCTGAGCTCCCTATTGTTATTTGTTCTAGCTTGTCGAGTATTCCCAAGTTGTCGGGTAGTTGTAATAAACCGGTGCCTAGTAAATTCAAATATCTTAAATGCCTTTGATACGGGATTCTCTCTGGCAAGCATACCAATTTAGCACAGCCTTGGAAGTCAACATACTCAAGTGTGGAAATTTCTCCCAAAATATTGAGGGGGATTGATAACCTGAAGCAGTCTTGCAATGCTAAATATTGAAGTTGCAATAACTCAGAAAAGGTATTGGGCAATTCAGTTAGTTGAGAGCAGCCCGAGAGATTTAAATGTCTAAGGTTTCGAAGATGGGAAAAATCTATGGGAAGTGATTGGAGGAATCCTATATTTTTCAACGCTAGCTTTGTCAAAGTTATCATGCTCTGAACCCGGTTTTCTAGAAAGCTAGAAAATGAACGTAATAGTCCAAAATACCCAGACTCGGAACCTAAAGGTCTCTGCCGTGAAGATTCTGGTTGCCCGCCCTTAGTGGACCAGCGTGGGATAGTGTAGTCATGTGGCGGCCGACCCATCAAAATATTTGGTTGCGGGTCAAGAGGATCCCACTCATTGAAGGACCATTTCTGCAAAGCACATATAATCTATTAATTTAATTTAAGGTGAAACAAAATGAACGGCAAAATGCTCACTAAGATGTGTTTACCTCGCCTGGATTGGAACCGTGAATTTCCAAAACTCTTAATCTCCGCAAAGACATCGAGCGCAGAAAGCGCGAGAATGAGGGTCTGCACAAGCGAAGCCATACCAAATCTCCCGACATTTGCTGCCTCCGGCCATCAAATATTCTTTCAAAACTTTCATGTTCAACTACAAAAAGACGGACACCTTCCACTTCCGCACTAATCCATATGGAACGATTCTCATCTTTCCAAGACCGGATTCCGCGTATCTGGAAGATTTGTTCGGCCTGACAATCACATTCAATGCAAGTGAAAATGACGATCTTTTCAAAAAAAGATAAAATAAAACATGACCAAATACGCATACCTGCGATCGCAACATTTCCATATCAGTTGAGGAGCAAAGGCGTAGCGGATTCCGCGTTGGAAAATCGCGAAACTCTTCCCGGGCAATATGTCTTGCCAATTCCCTAATTTGATTGTGCATTGTAATCGATAGGTAGACATAATTGTATCCAATATTCTGAAGGAAGAAAAAAAACAGTTATTGCAAAGATAAGAATCCACAGGGGGAGCATTTTCTTTAGCGCGACAAAGATTAATGAACACTGGTGTTACTACGCTAAAAAGACATAATTCTTACCGGATATTTCCGTTTTCTGCATTCAATTTGGTCATCTAACTGCACGTCATAATCAAAGTTCACAAGGCATTTTTTACGGAGACTTTCCAGATGGTCCCCAATTGTGCTGCTGTCATGTAATCCTTCCAAGACTCGAATAGCTAGTTCCTTCTCTTCTCCAACTAAGAAACAGCCTATGTCCAAAAATACCTCCTTCTCTTCAGGATCCAGAGCCTCGTAACTCACTTTTAACGAGTTTATTATTTTGTTTGGCTGTGTTGTGGACAACTTTTCCAACTGCCGCTCCCAGTAGTCTTTGTCACAGCGACCAGATAAGAGTCCTCCCAAAACTTTTAAGGACAAAGGCAACCCCCCGCAAATTTTCAAGAACTCCTCAATTAAATCGTCGAGTTCTTCAGGTGGTTTAGATTGAAAAAACGCATGCCGGCAGAAGAGCTCTCGGGCATGATTTTGATGCAATGTTTTTACATCATATACTACAGTTTTTGCAGAAGAGCGTCTGAGTACATCCTTATCACGAGATGTGATCAATATCAGACTTCCAGATGCCACGGCATCCACATCCAGCAGACTCGTTATTTGATCCATATTA
>ML793761.1:134645-144859 GCA_009831015.1 Picea engelmannii
ACTACTTGGTGTAGTCAGATTGTCTTTTCTATCTCCTTCATCTAAAATCTACAGACAAATAAACGTTGATACCTCTTGATGATATCAAACTATATATTTCATCTCTTTTCCTCTTTTTCATGTTGTCTACAAGAAAAAATTCAACTCTGATACCACTTGATGCAGACCCCACCCTGCTCTCCTCGGAGCTGAATGACCATCCAGTCTAGGATATTTCTTCCTTATGAGTCGGATCGACCCTTCAGGCTCCTTATTGAACCCAAAACAATTATACATAGGCCCCCTTTTCTCCTAAGGAGCAGGTCCTGTGATATATGTGACCTCTGTTTACGCACTTCTGAAACGTCAAGTTTCAGGCGCTAGCTCCTTTTTCATTAGCCCCTTCATACGTCCCTGGGTTGTGACCTTACAAAAATATGCGATTACGGGCGTGTCCAAGGGTGGTTTTAGGCCAACCCGCTTTTCTCCCCGCAATTCACTACAAAGCGCCACGTATGCCTTCGACGATACCATGGTTTCAATTGTGGCATGCTCAAGGAAAATTAAGATCCAAGTATTTTCTGGCCCCACAATTCTTCCCAACCGTCGATCTCTCACTTTTGGCGATGATTTGTGATCAACGGTTGTTATTTATCCTCCTTTCCTATCTTTCACGGTCTTTCCCAGACCTCCATGATCTATCAACACGTAGCTCTCTTCCAAACCAAGGGCTACGATTGATTCTGGATTTCCAACTTCGAGAGTTTCTATTCTCAACTCTTTCTTCCTCCTCATTAGCTATCTACCTGAGTGGAGTATCTGCTGACACCTGTCAGTAAAGATGTGCGGCTACAATTTCCTCCGTGAATCCGACCTTCGAGAGTTTCAGTTCTCAACCTCTCGTTTCTTCCAGAGATATTTCTTCGAAATGGAAGATCGTCTTCCACGCATCCTTCTAAATTGACGGCTCTGCTCCTTCTTCGGGACTTTAGTCTCCTCAACCAGATCAATGGTCCTTCATGTCCCCCCTCGATCAATGATCAAAATCTTCTTTGGGACTTCGATGTTTTTTCCCTCTTCTTTCCTCCAAAGTTCTAGATCTGGTGCCACACGTCCAATTTCAAATCAACGACTGTCCTCCGCTTCAGGACTTTGGCCTTTGGGATTATCAAATCTCAAATTTCACTTCCCTTCGAAGTATGCATATTTTTTCCATGTGTGCGCTTGAATCAGATGGTTGAAACTTACTTCAACTCTTCATGTTTCAAAAATTTCAAACTTTTGTGCGCTCATTCCTCTCGGAGCGCCTTCACCCGAAACTGATGGATTTCCGCCATGCATCCTTCCAGACGATGGATGGTCCCAAATCACTTCAGAACTTCAGAACTTTAGCAAGTCCACTCAAGCTCCGTTACATTCAAGACTGAGAGTGAAACTCCCAGATCTCTTGCGATCATTCAATTTCTGAGCGTTTTTCTCTTCTTCAATCATCCATTCAAAATGGATCTGTAGAATAAACACCAACTTTTAGATTCCAATTAATTTAAAAAGGCACACTATGGCGTTGAGTTGTCCCTCCAAGTAGGCTTTGCTGATGATGTTTTTGCATCATAATTATTCTCATAGTTCCAGTTGAATGCATGAGTTAACCTGCTTATTGGTGAATGACTATTGGAGCTTGAAGTTTTTTATTGGCTAAGTGTTTTTCTAGTACTTTCAACATGGTATCAGATCTTGGGCTCTGAGGTTCAGTAGACAGAGTTTGGCACTAGCATAGTAGTGATTTGTAGGGGGGTTTTCTTGGAACAAGAAGGTAAGAGAGGGTCTTTTCCAGTTGGACAAGGATGACTTCTAGTCTCAGGCTTGAGGATAGTTTGGAGGGTACCTCCAACTACCTGGAATGGAAGGTAAGGATGGTTGTTGTTCTTAGGCAGAACAAGTTGTGGGAATTCGTGAGTACCACAGTGACAATGCCTTCGTCAGATCCCATTTCCCTAGAAATCCATGATTTTAAGGAAGAAAGGGTGCATAAGATAACATTGGATGGAGTGAGAGACCACATGATTCCACATTTGGATGAGAAGATGACAACTAAGGAGATGTGGGATGCACTGAAAAAATTGTAGAACGAGAACAAGAACATGAATATGGCCCTTAGGGACGAGCTCCATAGTACTAGGATGGACAAGGGAGAGAGTGTGGCCTCATACCTCACCTGGATTAGATAGGTGAAGGATGAGTTGGTAGTTGTAGGAGAGATTATTCCAGACTTGGAGTTGGTGCGCATAGCCCTAACGGGCTTCACCAAAGAGTGGGATTTTTTCATGAAGTGTGTGGTGGGGAGAGAGAGGCTCCCATATTAGAGTAGAGTATGGGATGGCTTTACTTAGGAGGAGGTCCAGGAGGTTTCTTAGAGTAAAGATCGAGAGAAGGAAAAGGGTGGTGCAAAAGAGAAAGATGTTTCTCTTCTGGGAAAGAGCAAAGAAAAGAAGAAGGACATGAGAAAAGTGAAATTATTATCATGTCATAATACAGGACACTACGCTATTCAATTTATGAACAAGAAGAAGAAGAGGGATCCAGAGGTATCAACATCAACTGAGGTTGTTGAGTTTACTGAGAAGTTTGAGCGGGAATTTCCTATGATGACTAGTCTTTCAGACAATGGTAGTGCATAGTTTAGGGACATTGGAGTGTGGTTTGTAGACAATGGTGCATCTCGACAAGTGATAGGAATGAGTTCGATGTTCCTCATTTTTTCATAGATAGAATCAGATTGTTATGTGGGTTGTGGGGATAACACTAGACATGTAGTGAAAGGAGTTGGATGTGTGAGATTCCAGCTAGATTCATGAGGTTTATTGGAGTTGGCCAAGGTGTTGTTTATTCCAGAGCTTCTAGTAAATTTACTCTCAGTGTCATCTTTGGAGGTTGATGGATGTGAAATTGTGTTTTTTTGTGGATTGGTGTTTCTATATCCAGAGGGACCTACTCCAGACACAATTGCATTTCTTGGTGTCTAGTATGAGAGGTTATACATGTTATTAGGACAACCTATGGTCGTATATAGTGGATTCTTGGATTCAAAATCTATGTCAGTGTCTGAGAGTGAGAAAGTTTCTCGGAAGAGTGAATTGATATCAGGGACTGAAGATTCTTCCAATACTCTAAGAGGAATCAGTTGGTATGAGATGACACAATTTAATTCTCAGGAGAGTGAGGAGACTCCTAGGAGCATGCCTCATATGGACAAGTCTTCAGATCATAGTTCAGTGTAGGTAGCAGTAGGGGATTCTACTTCAGAGGGACCAAACACTTCCAGTTCAGAGGGAGCAACTACAGAAGTAGATAGGATGATGGGGTTGGAGGAAAATTCTGGTGGAGGTTCTAGAAGTACCTCCCTCTCTAAGAGGTAGTGTTAGTGTTTTGTAACTCAGAGGTACTTCTGCATTAGCGGTGCCCAGAATGCCAAAGTGACCAATCAAAAGTCTCTCTCTAGTGACCTGACTTTATAAAGTTAAGTTGGGTCTTTTATTATTTTATGGGTAAAAGTGACTTTATAAAGTTTGGGACACTTAAGTGATTTAAATGAACTCAAAAAAAGAATAATTCATGTCTGTTGATCTTGTGGGGTGAGGTTGAATCTCATCCACTGAGATCTAGGGTTAGGTAAATTACTCATTAATGAGTAAATAAAAGGAACTTATGAGAGAGATGGGGTGCACTTTTCAAGGGATATTGGAGGGAATGGGAAGAGGCACACTCTCCAAGAGAGATTGAGCTAAGAGGAAAAGAGTAGTAGACAACGAGGATTGCCACACATCCCATGGTGAATAGGAGGCATGCATCCCAAGAGGGGTTCAACATTTAATTATTGGTTGTACAACATTAAAGGAGGTCGTACATTACATATTTATCAGGTCTGTACATTTGCTTTTATGCACAGAAATTGAGGCAAGTGATGCACATATTTCAAAGAAGTTTTGGGTGCATTTATTGTTGTATCTTTTCCATGCATAAAAGGACCATACAACAAAGATTTGGGCGTAGAATTCAAGGCATATTTTGTTGTTGTGTTGACTGTACAAGGTCGTATAGTAAGTTGGAAAGTTTTTTCAAGGCAGTATGGCACTAAAATCGAAGTGGACTCTTGGCACATATTTCTAGATAAGTACAATTTTATTTGCTAAAAAAGAATGATATTATAAACTTGGAAATTTTCTTACGAGGTCAATAAGAAGAATCTCTCCTTGGCTATTTTTCCCTTCTAGGTTTTTCTAGGGGCATTGCCCAAAAATCCTTGTGTTAAATGTGTGGTTGAATGATGTCTGTTGTTTATATATTTGTCACTGCTAAGTTTCATATTTCTTAGTCATTTGTATTGCCTCTCATAGTTCCAGTTGAATGCATGAGTTAACCTTCTTATTAGTGAATGACTATTGGAGGTTGAAATATTTTATTGGCCAAGTGTTTGTCTAGTATTTTCAACAACCGTTAATGTTCATGATAAAGTGAATAAAGGGCCATTTCAGCATTTCATATTAGTTAGAAGGACTCTACAACAATCAGAACATTTCACAAAAAATTACATACAACAATCATATCTCATTACCAAATCTAGTTGTTCAACACATTTCATCAAGTACAAACGCAACTTAATTCATCACAAATTCCCATAAGAACTACCAAAACACATCAATTAGAAGTATTTTAATAGATAAATTGAAAGGCTATTGAATTTATAGTTTGGAAAATTTTTAATACAAGGGTGTGAGACCAAGGGATTTTAGTGGATGAAAGGATAAGGAAAAGATGGGCCAAATAAGGTAATTTTTGGCTAATCATACACCCTAACTAGAGGGTTTCATGACACTATGCTATATAATAGATACTTGTTAATCTTTCTCTTTTTCCTCTTTCTCTACCTATTGAGGACTACATTCCCTAGCTACTATATTATATATTTCCTTAGCCAGTGCATATTTTCCATTCTTCCCTCTAGAAGCTTCTCCTTCTTCTAAATAGACACTCCTTAAATCATATGATATGAGGTAGGTTAAGCCTTCATTGTGATAATAACCTAAAATTTTAATGATCTTCCCATATTTTTCACTCAATAGTAGGATTAACCTCTCTTTATCCCATATAATCATGAATCGGGTGTAGTAAGAGTGGAAATCAAAATTTTAAACCTATCCAGTTGTAGGTGAATCTATGGAGGCTCTCTGTATAAACGCTTTCCTTGAACATTTATGTCTAAAGTATTGGAATGAGGTTCTCTTATATGTTTCCTCTCTAGAATTTCATCCCATCGTGTTCTAGCACATTGTAACAACTTGTTTTTGGACTTCCCTATCATTATATTGTAATTTTCCATTGCTTATAATTGCCTCTTCTTTAGATTGGTTTTAGGGTCCACCACCATCCTAATATGATCCTCTTATAATTATACAAGTTTTTTATGTTATTCTCCAATCAATAGTTCAAATTCCATCTCTTTAGCCTTGTATTTCGTCATCTCTTCAAACCTATTCTTCTCATTTCACAAAAAGGAGATGAAATCCCTCAATTGTACATCTCCCACATAAGTATTAGGAAAGCATCTATATAATTTTAGTATTGCATAATTATGTGTATATAATTCATATCTCAACAATTTCCTTTCTAGGGTGCTGGTGAAATAGATATCATAGAAATCCCATGTATTATTCATGTCAAGAGGTAAATGAGAGGTAATTCTTTCAATAAAAATTGTAAACCATTGTCCTTTCAAGTATAATGAATATACCCTGGTCAATGTCTTGGAGGCTAATGTTTACGCTACCTATTCCAATGGCTTGTCAATTATTTATGTTAATATAATCACTTACCAACCTTTTCCCTAGTCTCTTCTATGTATTTCAACAATACCTTCTTCAGACTAAAGTTTTCATTCCTTACATGTTTCATATTGTCTAAGTATTCTATAAAGAAATGGAAAGTCATTCTTTCAATAAATAAAGTCCCTATTCATGATCATCGACTCAGACAACTCCTTGGCATTGTGATTCTACAATTGTTCTCCACTTAGCAATATCAACTCATGAAATGTGAATCTGTTTTATCTATTCTGCAACATCTCTAGTAGGCATAGTTTCTCGAGTAAACATGGTGGGTGCATCATTTATCTTCAATCTTTTGAAACCTAAACACCACACTCTAATAAATTACCAATTCTAGAGCAGGGGTTTTCGTTTCTCCCATTTATTCAACTATAGGTATTCCTAAACCTAGTGGAATAATAGGATCATAATGCTAGTGAGAGTCATCTATGTTAATTATGGGCTCAACAACCTATGCCAAGGAATCTACTTCACCAACATTGGGAAGTTTTACTCTATATTCATTAGCAAGCTTGGCCTCCTTGTGTTTCTTTTGGTTGCTTCTCTACAAAACATGGCTAATTGATTTGGGGGTTTATTTAACAACTATTTTAGCTTCCACATCCTCTAATTCAATTTGAGAAAACTTGGGATCCTTATTATGTGATATAGAAAATTGTTCCAAGATTATCGTAGGTTGTTTCTTCTATAGTGCATTTACAACTAGAGATTTGATTAATCCATGGTGTTAAAGGGAACCAATTCTCCTACTCTACACCTTTGTAAACATGTTCTACAATGATTGTAGAAAGAAGAAAGTATGCTGATGAATTTTTGGTATTTCAAATGTACCAACAATTTAAAATGGCAAGTGAGCATGGAAGTATGTCTCCCCTCAGATGTAATATAAGGCATGATATGTAGTGCAACCTCATCCTAGGGTGAAATCAATGCATCTCTTTTCACTCTCCGACCAATATATTACATTGATTGTCCAACATGCATAAAATTCCTTTTCATCTCATGGGATTTGATTCTATTTTTTAAGCCATTGTTCTCCTATGCCAAAATAGTCACCCTAGAAATGCAATCTTATATAAAATTTATGTCAATACCTTCCATTGTAGAAATATTTCCTCTTAATTGTTGAGAAAAATCCATAGAAATTAAGTCATAAAGTCACTATAACCTTAGAGTTTGTTTAATAAAATCATCCATCCCACTTGTTTAAAAATATGTAGCACAATAGGGTTGTTGTGGAGGAGTTCCATCTCCATGAGTTCTATTTTGTTTAAGCCACCTCCCATGTTTGTTGTAGAATCAAGTTCTATAGCTGGATACTACCATAGAAGTGTTGTATATGTTTTAAATTCTCCTCTTCTTTGCTTTTGTAATTTGTAATTATGAATTTTTAGCATTAGAATGCCTAGTTTAAAACTCACCAATACCCTAACTCTTTTGCAGCTTTTGAACTCTCACATCCAACTCCATCGTCGACATCAAAGTGAATGCAAGTCTATCAAATCTATCTCAAGATATTATGTTGTTAAATGATTTAGTTATCATAATTGCTCTTCACTCAAACTTAGCAATGAATCCTGATGTCACCCCATATTATGCAATAATTAAATTTGGTTATCCCATCATACCATCCATAGATTTGAACCAACAACTTTTACTTCAGTCATCAATTATTTACTCTATTTATCAATAACTTGCGTTATTATTTTTGTGGTATGCTTTGCAAAGTTTGTGGAGTACTCATGAACCCCCTAAAACTAAAGGGTTTTTCATCCTTGAGAAATGAATCCTAATGTCACCCCATATTATGCAACAATTAAATTTGGTTACCCCAATATGTAATCCATCAATTTGAACCAACAAATTTCATTTCGGTCATCAATTAGTTACTCTATTATGTTCTGTATTAATCAATCAATTACTTTATTGTTTGTGTTGTATGCTTTGTAAAGTTTGTGGGGTACTCAAGAACCCCCTCAAACTAAAGGGTCGGTCATCCTTGAGAAACTACATGCATGGAATAGATGAACTTGAAAAATAGTAATGATATGCTAATGTATGGGATAAAGGATGGGAAGCAATGCTAGTGAATGAAGAGGGTAAATAGTAGCCATCAAAATCCAACTAAAAATGAACTTGCAAAGAGAATTCACTAATATTATAGAAAAAGAGTGGATAATTATACCTAAGTTATCTATAACTAATTAAAGAGGTATAAGATGTAGGTTCAAATCTATAGATATATGGAATCAACTACTAAATCATGAACAGTGATGGAACATTATTGGTGGTAATGGCAATAGGTGTGTGTGTGACACTTTGGAGCAATTTCGTAGTGGCATTGGTATCATCAACATGTGCACACTCAATTTGGAGTAATTATGAACTATGATTGTTACTTTGTTAAGTCCTTAGCAACTCAAAGTTGTAGTTTGGTAAAATGGGAGAAATCAATAAAATATGTATGTAAGTGAAACATGATTGATAATTACTTATCACTAATTCTACAACATGTTGTTTCCCTAAAAGTCCTAGAAAACATAACAAAATCATTAATATGCACTAAATTTGGAGCAAGAAGGAATTGTACACTACTGGTAATAAAACTTCCGTGTTTGATGATCTTGCAACAATTATTATTATTATTATTATTATCATCATCATCATCTAGAGAGCTCAATACCAAGTTGGTTTTCAAATTGCTACCATATTAGGGCACCACCAAGGGGGATTTCACCACATGAATATATTATTCCCTCAAAAGAGAACTATATGACAAGATAGTCTTAAAGGAATCCCTTGTCTTATGATAGCCCATAGGGGTTTTCATCATAAGAATTATTATTATGTTTTCTATTATTTTATGTTTTTCTTTCTTTCTTTTTTCCTTTTTTAATCAATTTGTGGTGAAATTGTGAAAAGGTGATACTCTTTATTAAAATTAGTGATGCCTCCAATCACACTTAAATGAAGTGTTTGTATTTGCAATCTAGACACAAACTCCTCCTTGGTCAAATGTTTTTTTAAAGCTTTAACCCATGAACAAATTAAGTATGAACAATAAATTCAATGCCAATTCTCATATAAAAAAATGATTGACAATTCTCATAACACATAGATTCAACTCAGGACTCAAAAAACAAGGTTTCCAGTCTTCTTTGGGAATCTTTCATCAAATGACACTTAAAATGGTGGATACTCTAATATTATGATAGGATTTTGTGGGTGTGAACTATATATTATGGATTTATTGTTTTGAAAGAGTACATCATATCATGGAATAGATGAGAGCCAATAGTAGCAAAGATAATTTTAGTGTTTAGATGTCAAAGTCAAGTAGTGGGTGTTGAATCGTGAATCTTGATAACTATTCACATCCATCATCATCTAATTCTAAAAGTACAATAATCATTAAGCACCCAAGGGATGAGAGATGACTCATTGAAAATAAAATATAACATTTTTTTTACAATTTCATAATATTTTTAAATCGTTCATAAATGTTAAGTGAATTCAAAAGTTTATCCACTTTTGAAATATCCTTATAGAATGGGTTTGAACCCCTTGGAAGAGTTTTGGAAGTGTTCCATTTTAATCACTACTATCCATAGTGCATACTATGCAACCAAAATAGTCCGTTCCTTGTGAGATTGTCGCTACCGACTAATAGTTCTTTATGTGAGGGTAGATCATGCTGGCAAGAGTCTTCTTGATGTCTAGCTCCCTATGGTTTTTAAAAACTTGGTATGTTTCCAACACTAACATTGGCAGAGTCTCTAGCACTTACAAACATAGATAGGTAGTTAACTAGATTCTATAGAAGAGGTCGAAACACATCATCTGAAGGAGGAGATTGAGATTTTATGATTGTAAAAAGTAAGATTGACGACGCAAACAATTGCGAAAAGGGGAGAAAATTATGCAAGAACTAGAACTGCATATAAAGTATTTTGGTCTACTAATGGATACAAGTAAGAGTATATCAAAGATAACCCAAGAAAATAACCGAGCCACTGTCTTGATAGTGTCATGTTAAGAAAAATAACCCAAAAACTATTTAGTTCATCTCTTTACTTGATCCTTTGCTACTCTCGGGTTTGCAATTAAGTGACTTTGATACTCATTTTCTCACAAAATTGTGGTTGCACCAATGTCAACCAAGGATTCCATCTTCAACACACTTATTGTTGCATTCAAAAAGTAGAGTCCCTCAACTTCTTCACTTTGTGAATATTGTCCTCAACCTCTTTTCTTGAACTCTTGCATGCATTCCATTAATGTTTCCATGATTTATGTCATTTCTTCCATCGGTGCCTACTCTTGAGTCATCTCTATCAATGGTTTGGGATATTT
>ML793761.1:145402-172183 GCA_009831015.1 Picea engelmannii
CTTGATTGCATTGGACAATCCCACGCAAGATGATTATGTGAACAAAAGTAGCAATCAAACACCTTACCTCTCTTTTTTAGTGGCATGGGATGACCCTTCGTTGTTATGTTGTCTTCATGTTGTGTGCTCTCCTCCTTGAGTGCTTCCAACACAGTCTATGTCAAGGTCTCAATACCCCTTCCCAATGCCTTCAATTTGTTAATATTGGACTCTATCTATGCATTGAATTCATTCATTCTTCCAAAATATTCTTGGAGTTTTGTGAATAGATGAGTTACACTATCCCTCTTGATCTTCCAAGTTTTTCCACCTGCACTGTCCATCTTAAGCTTAGATTGGTGAGTACTTTTGGTTCTCTCCAATATTCACCTTTCACTTGTCCCAAAAAATCTCCCCACTGTTCCAGCTCTTTGTGGCACAATCCAAGCCACTCGCCCTTCCCAATAGTCTTATGCAAATCCTTGGACTATTCCAAGTCTCTTCGCATGAAATTACCCTGCTTTGTCACAAGTCTGAACTCAATTGTTCCCCAAGTATGTGATCAAACCATATGGGATGGAACAATCCACCTCACCAAACTATTCCCCAAAATTCTACAATTGAATTAGCGACAAGTCACATGATAAACTCTACGATGAGTTATGCAATCACCCACCCTATCCAAGTGCTTTGTTTCACCACAAAATATGTTCTCTGTCCATACAATATGTGCACATAGAATAGTGTTCCACCACATTTTCATCTGGTACCTTTGTCATAAGTTGGATGTTAATCGTCTCTATGATGAACCACTTCACCTTTCGACCTATTCACCAAGTCTGCAATGATGTTCCGACAGAACCGTCTTCGCAATGAACTTTGAAACCACCTGTGCTTTCTCACAATTGTAACCACCATAGTAATAGAGAATGCTTCAAGCTCTGATACCATCTATCATCGAGATAATTTTGAATATCTCACCAACTGTTCACAAAACCTTATTCAAAGTCTATGATGAATCTTCTCTGATACCATCTATCATCGAGATAGAGGTGAAGAGCTCACCGACTCTTCACCAAACCTTCTTCAAGTTCTGCATTGGACACGCTCTGATACCATCTATTATGACCCCCTTGGAGACCCTCCTAAGATGATAAGTCTCGGCCTCTCTCTGGGGCATGTGGGACCACAATGGTTCTCACTTGGCCTCTTGGAGTCACCAATGATACTTCGCCCAGACTACGCCTTTTCACCTAGAGTATACCTATACTTTGTTCTAGGATATAAACGAGTCAGACTCCTACTTAGTGAAACTCACTTGTATACTCAGGAAATTTGTGACCATCTTAACACTTAGTCATTGAAGCATACATTCACGAAACATGCGAGGCAAAAACAACACTTGTGAAACAAACAAAAGACACAATTTATAGTCTAGGTGGCACCAATGGTTCTTAACACCCAACTTAGTTATTTATATTGTGAAACAGTTACAATATGAGAACTATTGGCACGATTTAAAACTTCGGCAAAGTCATACAACTCACCTCACCTTACCAACTTATATACAGATTCGCCCCACCAGCTTCATTGTTGCAAAAAAATTTGCAACCTTTGTGGTGCACCTCGCCCAGGATAGACTTCTTGTCTCTTCTCTATCACAATGCTTCATCGAGCTATACAACCAAAATAGTTTTTTCTTTATCAAGTTGACATCGCGGACCAATCAAAAGTTTGTGAATCAAAATTTTGTGATGCGATGGTAGATGAGGTTGTTAAGAGTCTTCTTGACATCAAGATCCCTATGGTTTATACAAACTTAGTATGTTGTCATCACTAGCATTGGTAGAGTCCCTCACAGTTACAAACATAGATGGGTAGTATTTGATTCGATAGAAGAGGAGGAAACACATTGTCTAAATGAGGAGATTGCTCGATTTTATGATTGTCAGAAATAAGATTGACGATGCAAACAACTCCGAAAAGGGGAGAAATTTCTATTCAAAGTCACCTATAACTATAGAGGAATTGGTATAAGGATGCCAAGTCTTGGCTAAATTATTGGAAAATAAAGGAGGAAGTCACTATACAAGATATTAATACCATTAATACCATTAATAATACTATCACATTTAAGTTTAAGGAGGTATTGTGGTATGACAAGGAATTAGAGTATAAAAAAATTTAAGATATGATAAAGAGGTCATTAACCTTAATTTATAAAATCAAAAGTATATTTTTGTTATAGATAGCATCAAGAAAAAAATCAACACTGCTAAAATAGAAACTAAGTTTTACTAGCTCCATAACTAAATAGGGTGTTGGACAATTCCCAAAACGTGGTGGGATAAAAGAATTTGTCGTCTTTGTGATACTAAGGTGGAGGATGAAGGTGGACGATGAAATGCATTTTTTCCTAAAATGTTTCATGTATGCCCACATTATATCTCAATTTCAAAATAGTTCCAACAATACTAATGCACTAACTTATCAAAACTTTGGAGATTTAGGAAAGCTTATCTCCAATCTTTTTGAACATAAAAGTCAAATTCTAAAGAAAACTAATTAATTCTTTATCATTTTTCTTAATATCTAATAAACCAAAATTGATATCAATGGACAATAAAAATCAACATCATTTTATGACATATCTTTTTTTTAATGTTTCTTGTATAGAATTAATATTGAAATAATTAAAAAAATTAACACTAAATTTGTTTTTAAAAAACTAAACACTTTAGAAGAAATATTTCCGTTAACGATTATCTTAGTCATGATAACCTTGCATTTATATTACATTAGTACTATATAGTTTGTTGTAGCCAATACCATTTATTAATATAGTGTGCACGGGGAGAATGATATGAAGCATTATCTATGCGTTGTTAATATAGTGTGCACGGGGAGAATGATATGAAGCATTATCTGTGCGTTGTTAATATAGTGTGCACAGGGAGAATGATATGAATCATTATCTATGCTTTGTAGTTAGCTATTGCAATTTATTAGTCCTTACCAAAACCAACACATACAGACTATTGTAAATGGCCTGCCATTTTTCAATACTCCCGCACGTAAATTAAAAAAAGTTCACCCAAATTTTCTAAAGTACATTACTAACTTCTCACTCATTACAATACTTGTTGTTAAAGTACCTTATTCAATGTTTCTAAATGATATTTAGGGTCATGAATCTTCCTATGTAAGTGAAATTTTTTTTGAACGATGATGGTTGTCTTTCATCCATTAACATTTTTGAACGATGATGGTTGTCTTTCATCAGGAGAGGATCGGAGGCCAACTTCATATTATTGTATTGTCTACTTCATCGCCGCGGTAGAAGGCTCTCTCGACCAGTTTTGTCTTGTCTTCTTCCATGTTGGGACTTGTCTCTATTTTGATCTTTATCGTTTGGCGCTGTTTGATGGCAAATAGCTCACAGCATTTGAAATTGTAAATGAATTTATACACTTTATAAATTTGAGAGAATTTTTATTGGAAAAAAAAAAAAGTGAAAAAATTGGGAACTTGCATATTTCTTTCTTCTTATGATTTTATCTGGATTATTAGATTGACTACCATTGATTAAGTAAGTGTGAGAAGAACTTTATTTAGTGATCAAAGAATGATGTTTTTCGTTTTTCATCCACTGCTGGGATCCCAAACCAATTTCCAAAAACCAAAACAAATCTTTATTTACAAAAATCATTGCAATATTTTGATGATTCCCTAGATTTTCCTTTAGCAGTCAAGTGCGACTTTAGGAAATAACATCTTTTGGCGCTATTGCTGGGGAACGAAAACATATTCCTTGGGAAGTGTTACGAGGAAAATCTCTCTATGGCTAGTGGTAAACCACAATAGAAGAAAATGACTAAAGAAATCAACTCTAATCTCAAGTATGCTATATAAACAAATATGATAGCAAAACAACATAAAAGGCCTATCTCATCTAGACGTTCGATCAAGTCCTCCGTTGAACACTTGACTCAAATAAATACACCTGCAACTTGTCATCAACAACCAAGAAACAAAAGCGTATGGTGAAAATATATAATGTTAGCAAATTCAATAGCATAATCCATCAACATTCATAACAAATACGACCATGGAATAACAATTCAAATATTTGCAAGATATTAATTGGACGAGAAAAGAGTATTTCTATTAAAATGTAATCAAAAGAAGTGAATGAATTACAAACTTTCATGTTGGCACGACTCATAACCGAGAAACTAAGTTCCTTCCAGCTGGGCCTCCACCACTTTAATACTCCACCAAAGGCAATCTCATATAAGAGAGACAATGAGGTTCTCAATCAAGTAGGGAAGAGCTTGGGGGATGAACAATGTGTTCAGACTTAAAAGGACAAAGGGATGCAGACTCAATATGAAGTGAATAATTTCTCCAGAGTAACTTTGCTCTCAAAGTTGAATTCTTATCATTTTTTTCATAGCTCAGATTTGGCCCATTTATAGCCTTCAAGTGGAAATGAAGGGTCAATTCAGAGCGTTTCCATTATATGGAAGGTCAAGGATCATGGATCTTGTGACATCACATGGAAAACCGACACCATTTTTTAATTTTGGGCACAAAACCTGATGTACGCAGGATGTAGTAGTGCAACCTGCGCATATGCATGTTGTACAATAGGTAAGGCGTGTATATGTGGAAAAATAATAATTTTAACTCTAGGATTTTCAAAAAGGGACTTCAAGTTTGCATAGGGAAATGAAAAAAGGACTTTTGTGCAAGTTTGCATAGGGTGAGGAAAATCTTGCTATAACAGATGCCCCCTAATGTGTGAGGTCAGAGGAGTATATGCGATGGACGAAATACATTATAAGATCCAGAAGTGGAGTAATGGGGACCCAACTGGAAGAACTATTTTCTCACTATGATCTGTACTAAATTTTCACACATGGCTGCCAATTTGAATTACACTGTAGATCCATGTGAAAATATACCTTTTATCCCCTAGCCTAGGGATAACTAAGGAGATTATGTCTTGAGGCCCACAGGTCCTAGACATGGAGTATCGAGAGCTAGATCAACTTGAGCATGGCATTGGAGGGCCCATCCTTTTCTTCTTCAGCGCCTCCACTTCATCAACAACAACAACATCCATCACATCGGCCTAGTCCTATAATAGAAATGGGTCTTGATTCATGAGTTAATGAGTCTGGGTATCATGGTATGTGTCACTCTGATTCTCAAAACATTCGAATATGTGCATTTAATTATTTTTTCTTCTAATGTGTTCTTGGACCATATTCCTTTCCACTTGACCACTCCTGGGGGGAATGATAGGTTTCCCTAGTAAGATGATACCCACAGGATTTGAGTTTCCACTAGGGGGATTCATGAAAGGTCATCATTTGTTCCCACCATACTTACCACTTTCCATCATTTTCCCGCTCATCCATCCCATACACTAGTCCAGGCATTGGGTTGGACAAATATCAAAGGGTTGTACCTTACCTTGAGGGAAGAAGGGGATAAAGGATCGGAGGGTAAAAGTAGCTGGCAAAAGATAAAATCCAAAAGAATGAAACCTTGATATGCTTCGCCTAGGGATCCCCGCGAAAGAAATAATAATCTTCTCATCAAGAAACAGAGGGACCCATAAAAATAATAAATCAAGACCTAATTGGAGGATAGGGGCTCTCATCACGAGCCAGCCTATTAGCTCCATGGGCATGTAGTGGTATGACACTACCATTCAGCTAGTCACCACGCCAGGGTAGTGGCTCTTGGTGGCATAGATAAGAGAAAGGGGGTCTCATCACGAGCCAACCTCCTCATTTTCGTGAAATGCTTGTGGGTAACATTGCCACCACTGGTCACCATGCTAGGGTAGTGTCCCCCAATTAGTCTCTTGAAATAAAAAACAATAAAGAATAAAAGATAAAAGGCATGAATGGGCTTGGAAACATTTGCATCCATGACAAGGTGTAGCTCAAATGCTTAAGAGGCACCCACATGTAAACCATGTATTTCCCTGCTATCATTGCACCCATTGCCCAGATATCCCCTACCACCTCATCCATTCACATGGCATGGATTTGACTTCACCCAGGAACATCCCACATTGAATGAGAATTATCCCAATAGGACGTCCTAGCATCCCCTCCAAACTTGGTATGTATAATAACATAGCGTCTTTGAACACTTGTCCGGGTAAAGGGGGTTTCATCCACATGTTTAAATAACATTATGATTAGATGTGATTGACATTTCTATGATCCATGTGACTTATCAGCCCATGGAGGGCGTATTTGTTGATGTTGCAGGGCCACACCAGATGGACAAGTACATGTGGGGATATTATTAGTTTGGACCTCCATAGGGATGAAATCCCACCAAATGGATGTTGAGACCCCAACCAAGGGCAGAGACAGATCAGGGGATTGCACCAGAGAGAGAGGAGGATGCTCCACCAGGTATATCCTGGAAGGCCTAGACCTAGGGTGGTTGTTCCTTTTTCACCATGATGTAGGCCTTGGAAGGCCCATGACATCACCCAGGTCACCCATGATGTCACCTAGCATTTTGGATACTTTGGAGGCAGTTGTGTGCCAAGTGGCACGTGTGGCAAGATCTTAAGGCCTAAGAAGGCCTAACTTTTCTCTCTAGGAGGCCAACGTTGCCCAAAAAGGGCCTAACGCCACCCTAAAAGGGCATGATGTCACCTTTACATCTTGTTTTAGGGTTTAATTATGACATTTAACGTAAAAATTGGATATTATGTGTAACAGGCCATGTCGGCCTTTTTGACCTAATTTTGGTCATTGTAACTGTATAAATAAGGGGAAAGTCACTCTTATTTTTCATCATCTTTCACTCACACTTGTGAGTACTGAAATTTGCGCCCTCCTTAGGGATTATTGGTTGAAAGTTTAGGCTCACTTCTTGGAGGAAGCTTAATTTGGTGTTTCTTGGCATTTTTGTTGGTGGAAAATCTTCAACTAGGATTATTGCTAGATTATTCTTGGTGGATGTAAGAGAATTTATGCAATCCTTCTATGATTTGAATGGTTATGGTACATTTATTTTTCATTTATTCCAATATTATGAAATTTCTAGTTTAAAACCCTAGGAGAACAAACACATTTTATTGTCCTTGTCTTAACAATTTTTTACCTACTAGATTATGCTAGAAACCCTACCTTTGAAGCAATGTACTAGAGCCCTTCCATTGCAACACTCTAGTGTCATTTTCTTCATCAACCCATTAATTCTTTCAAGATTGAGCTAAAGAAGAAGGAAAACCGCTAGGGCCTAGGGTTACCTACTTCCTAGTAATCGTTTTCCTTCTAAGGCTTGTTGATTGAGGCCTTCGGTTACCAACACCTCAATCATCATCCTTCTTGGTCCTTAGCTCTTACATTACCATTTGTTTCCTTCAAGTTTTTCTGCTACAAGTGACTCCATTATCCCTAAAAGGAATTGATTTAGACCTTAAATGTTTTTGATTGATGAAACCAACCCTTGACTCCTTTACCTCGAGAAACCTATTAACATTTTCTGACCCTAGAATAACCTAACCTACTAACAATATTGTTGTTGTTACTAAAGTAATATACAACCATTAATTGCAGCATTAAAAGATTCTAAAAGCAATTGAAAAGGTTGATTTATACATTGCCTTGTTTGCTTCTAACAAATGCTAGTATTATGATTTCAATGGCTAATGATTCTTAGTCATTTGAAGCTATTGCAAGGCATTTAATGTGACGTATTGCCTTATAAATATTGCTGATATAATTTTATGTTTACTTCATTTTTATCATCCAATTTCTTTTATTGAGAAAGTCTATATTTTTATGAAGTGCTAACCAACAAGTGTACTTGAAAATATATATAGTTTCTTGTTTCTTTGTTCTGAGCATGTACACTTTTACATATAGTCTTTTCATTGGTTATAAAAATGGAATTTCTAATCGGTGGTGACTTGTGAGAGGGGATGTTTATCTAGCCACTTTGAATTTTCCTTCTCAAACCCTTAGGTCACCAGGGATGTCTCCCCTGGGCCTACCTCCCTCAATATAAAGAGACATCCTATTGAGGTGACAGTGATAAGATAGTCTCCAGTTACGCTAATTTTCTCTCCTTTAACCTTTTCTTCTATCAAAGTACAATTTGTGCGATAACAATACCAAACAGTTGTTCATGACCATGAATAGGCAATACAAAGGTGGTTACATGCCAAAGGTTGTCATAGTCATGAACAAAGCCCAGTAAAACCAGTCTCAAAATCAATCTGAAGATATTTGTATAAAATGAAGTAGAATCTGATCTCCCATCATCACTGAAGTCACATAGGTATTGGTCCAATGAAAGGTAGTAACAACTTAGGAAAGCTGTGAATATGAACTGATGTCTTTAATTCTTCTACACAATTTGCCAAAGGTGCAAGTCTACATCATATGAATAAAGGAGTTGAGGTCGAACACAATGAGACTTCGTTTGATTATCGGTTGTTGGGCCCGAGATATGATCAGTTTTATGACAGTAATTAGATACTTTTTTCGAATGTACATATGTGTTTTTCATGTTTTGGAGAAGCTTTTTGAAGAATGTTTATGCCAAAACGCTATGATCCACACCAGGTATGTAAAATTCGCGTTTTATGTTGATCTTGACTATAATTCATTACGTTTTTATGTTTCCAGGGATCTAATTCACGTTTTTTGGTGTTATAGGGAAAAATTGCATCACGTTTCTGCTTCCGACACTCAGTCTGGCACTCCATCCGGTACTCGATCCGGTACCTGGTCCGACACTCCGTCGAACACTCTATCCTGCACAAAAATGATGGGCGATTTGGCGGTTATGGTATTGACGACCAGTGATGGGCAAATCAGGAACATGGGTTTTGCTTGTGCTTGCCCCCTCCAGCTACTGAACTCTTGACAACTCAGTTTGAGTTGTTGAGATGGGCGATTATTGGCTCACTCCATTTCGACAGTTAGGGCACCATTAATGTAATTTGTTGTTTATAGAAGAGGTTTGACCCTCTAATGGTCGAACTCCTGGTATGTAAAGCTTATAAATACCACTTTTGTGGTCATACAATAGTTAAGCAGTAGAAGAAGTAGAGGATTAGAGGCAAACACGATTTTCCTCTGTTTTGCCATTTTCAATTGCCAGAATTATATAAGAGTATGTTTTTCAAGCTTTAATGGTGAAATCGTTTTGCTGAGCTCATGGTGTGCATTTGAGAAGTGACCACGACTTGCTGGGTGGCCCACCAACAGTCTGGTAACTGTTCTATGAGTTATTTATGCTTTTCATAGCTTAGATGTCTCTTATCTCATTTCTTGTACATGCATTGTTATTTTTCTTTTGTCATATAATTTGCTGTTATAGTCTAACTGTTTAGTTCTCTTTTGCAGGTTAGGATGAAGGCTTTTGTTAATATGCCTTGATTTTGTAGTTAGTAGGAACGAGTTTTCAAACTCATACACTAACCTCGTGTGCAATTAAATATTAGATTGTATTTTATTTATGCTTTTAAAATCAAGTTTAAAATAGAGTTTGAAATAGAGTAGAACAAAATTTTAGTTTGTAATTTCTTTAACGAGGCTTCGGTGGATGGATAGGGTTAGCTTCAATTTTTATTTGTAGATTGGCTATTTAATTGTTATTTAGATTTTTCTTAACTAGTATTTAATTAATTTCTTCATTAGTTTAATTTTTATATGGTAAGAATCACGTTTAATTTCTGTTTATACGCATTTTCCTTTCTGCAATTTGAATTGTTGAAATAGGTTTAGCTTAGTTTTACTTTATGCAATTTCTTTCCTAGATTTAGGTTGCAATTCTAGTTCTTAGTTAATGATTGAATGCAGTTATGAGTTTTGCTTACATAGCATAGAGTACAATTATAATCTTGTTATATTGTTGATGGTTAATGTATGAGTAATAATCACATGAATATGCAGGGTAATTAACGTTGTTTCCGTAATGGCTAAGTTCTCATTGGATTTCTTAATCCACACCTTTCACTTTGCTATTGAAATTAGTATTGAGATTATATAGCTTGAATTATCTTTCGTTTTCAAGTGTCAGCATTATATTATAAGACACCGGAGACATTCACATAACCACCAACACTATATTTGAGTTTTCATAGGTTAAAAGATAGTTTCTTTCTTTCATAGATCGGAAGATAGTTTTATTGATGTTGTAGGATAGATTAGAGAGCAGTTTTCTTATTATAGATTAAAGGTTAATTGTTAGTTCTTCTTTCTTTCAATTAAGTAGATTTCCTTTTGTAGACTAGAGATAGTTGTATTAAGAATAGTGTTCACTTGTCTTTTAGCTTAGTTAGTTGTTCAATGAGTACTCTTAATTAGTTTACTTGTAGTAGAGGTTATCCTAGGTTAGTTAGTTGTTTACTTGCTTTAATAGGTTAATTGCTTACTTGTCTATTCTTTCTTTGATAGTATAGTTGTTCATTTACTTTCTTTCACGGGATAATTGTTCATTGAGTTTAAGTAGGCTAGTCAAAGTAGTTTGCTTTTGCTATTTGTTTACTGTTATGCTTAAATAACTGCTTTTTCTTATTACCGTGATTGAACTAGTTTGCTTCAAGTAGGGTTTTCACCTGTTTTTCTAGAACTATCCATCGATCCTTGGCCCAAAATTACTTAGGTTACATAGTTTAAAGTTGCTTAGTAGGGTTTTCTTATTAGATAGCTTTGCTTGAATAGATTATCCCTTAGATATCCACTTCCTTAGTTAGACTATACTACTACCAACCCTTCTACCTTGGCATATATTTTGCTACAACTCTAAGTTTACTTACCTCGAGTTGACAATTTAATTGAGGGTTTTTAGTGTGTTTTTAGTGCATTTAGAACACCCATCATTTTTGGCACTGCTACCGGGGAGCTGTCTCAAGGTAGGAATTAGTTAGGAAATAGATCATTCCTAGACCTTAGCATTAGATTGGTGGCATGGGAACTTTAAGATGAGAGGTAAGAACCTGTGCATCTGCTATTGAAGGCTCCCCCAAACCCAATGGTATTTTTTCTTTTTCTTTTTGTTTTCTTTCATGAATAGACCTAGACATCCAAAAGGTAGATGCATTAAATATAAATCAGACATTTCAACCAAGGTTCCTTTCGATCTTTTTGGGGGAAGGGATGTTCCACTTATAAAATATGTAGAACGATACCGAAAAACAAGAGCTAACTCAACTCAAAGATCTAAAGTAGTCCCTGAAGAAATTAAAACGGGGAGCACTATAGAACAAGAAATTGAAGCATCAATCATATTGGGATAGGAGGCAAGACCACTCGATCCTTCCACATAACCAAACAATACAACCTTTGATTTTACACCACCACTAGGAGATCCTGATTTTGAGGACATCATAGACCCTGAACAGGTGAATATTTTGTTTGGTAGTTCAACCAATGTAATTATCTCTCAAACTGACATAGAAACTTTGGCACCAATAATCTCAACTGGATTGAGTAGAGTCCCATACATCCAATCAGTAGGAAGACCTTTCCATCAAAGGTAAATCTTGTTCTCTTCAAAGATAAAACCACCTAGGTACTCTCTTTTTGGAAACCAAACCAACATGGATGATTAGGATGATCATAACAATGTAATACATGGGGAGGAAGAATAAACTAGAAACCAAACTGAAACTACCTTCAGGTTTCCAATTTTGGACACCACTTCAAATGTCAACATGAAGAATATTCCTCTCTCAACACTGCCTACCTTTTATGGTAAAAACAGTGAAGATCCATACACCTTCCTATTTGAATTTTACATCTTGTGTAGGAGCTACAACTATGTACAAGATGCCCAGAAACTAAAATTCTTTCCTGCCACCCTCAAACACTCTGCACTAATATGGTTCATGGGGTTGGGAGAATCCAATATTAGGTCTTGGGAATCCATGAAGGATATCTTTATTAAAAAGTACCAAGACTACTGCAAGACCAAGGAATCTTGTAATGACATCTTTAAAATCCAATAGTTAGAAGACAATACCCTTGAATATTATATGGAGAAATTTGGTTATATCTCCCAGAAGTCAAAATACCATGACCTTCTTGAGGATGCAGTTAGGGATCTTTTCCTTAATGGAATTTCAAAAGAATATCTAGAGATTCTTAACCTGATGGCATCAGGTGACATATCCCATAAACCATTTTCCAAAATATGAGAAATGTGTAAAAATTACTCAAGGAGTAGAGCCAAAACATGAAAGAATGTTCGGGACCCTTATAATAGAAACTTAAGACCAGTTAGTTCAAGTGGTATCACAAGAGCAGAGATAGGGAACCTTTTAGAAAACTTCAAGACAAAAATATTAAGCACAATAGGTTCCCAGTTGGACACCCTTAAAATTAAAAAGAATCAGGAGGAGGAAAATGCATCAATGAGCATATATTTTCCAAGATGAAGGAGTAAGCATTCCTCAAGGGAATGCCCATTAGATAACATTTTAGTTTGTGGCTTCTATATAGAAGACCATTCAACTGATAAATGTCCATCATTGCTCGGTTTATTAGCCATCTATAGGAATGGAGATCCCGACGAGTCTTCTTATGCACCTAGGAGGATATGGCATCATAGGAACCAACCCACATACTTAGATCTATAATATAAAGTTCCACCTTATTATCAACAACAACAATAGTGGAACTCACCAGGTTGGAAAAACTGGTCTAGTCAGTACCAACATCCTTGGTTTCAAGGATGGAGAGGAGGACAAAACCAAGGAAACCCTCAAGCTCCACCTATCCCTATGTCCAACCATCATTATCCTTAGTTCCCACCAAACACTCCATAGCTTCTACTAGGTTTTGTTCCACCACCCGTACCTCCTATTCCACAACAACAACCGCTACAATATCAAAATGCAATCTCCTCGAGATCGACACTATTACCAGAAAAACCAGTGAACAAACCCAATAATAATCCCCCTCAACCTCTTCACAATGTTGAGATGCAGGCCTTCCTGACATATGTTATTACTCCTGTTTCATTACAGGAAATTCAACTAAGATCGGGAAAAGTTCCAGACAAGCAGAGACCTTCAGTAGCCATCGAAGAAGAAGAAGAAGAAGAAGAAACCACCAAACAACCCACAGATGACACTAGGTGGGAATATGTTATTATCCCTAAGAACCAAGAATCCAAGCTTCCCCAAAATGAACCTTCACAAATTATGAAGGTCCCTCCTTATCCAGACCGATTGGTAATCGAGAAACCTACCACCCGACCAAAATTTGACATCTTGAATGAATTGAATAATATTTTTGTCAAGCTTCCCCTACTTCAAGCCATTAAAGACATTCCAATCTACAGTAAGGTAGTCAAAGAATTGTGTATTAAGAAGCTAGGTAGGAAGCAAAAGGACCCTCCTACAGTACACTTGATAGGAAGACTTTCCGAATACATATCAGAGCAGCCAAAACTAGCAAAATATGGGAACCCAAGAAACCTCGTAGTGACCATAACTATTAATGAGGTTTCCATTGGAAACACTCTCATAGACCTAGGGGAAGCCATCAATGTTATGACCGCTACTACCTTGGAACAATTACAGTTACAACCTCTTCTTTGGCCTACCCCAACCATTTTGGAATTAGCAGATAAGACTAAGGTTATACCTGAAGGAATTTTAGATGATATCATGGTTACTTTAGCCTCATGGGAATACCCAGTAGGTTTTCTTGTCATTCACTCAAAGGACCCTACCAAAGGCCATCCTGTCATTTTAGGAAGACCTTAGTTAGCCACAACCAATGCATTTATTAGCTGCAGAGAGGGGGAAATGACATCTCAAATGGTCTCTCTATCTAGATGCTCACCATTTACCCTCCAGCTCAACCTATTATGGAGAATCTATGGTGGCTCGAATGTCCATATGAGAATGAGGACTAGAAAGAACCCATATTGCCAAGTCACCATGCCTGGGAACTTCAGGAGCACACAACATAAAATGTGCTAAACCAGTTTATTTATTCTATCACATGTGTGGATTTTCCACAGTCTTTTCCCTAATTTGAGTACATGTTTGGGGAAGAATTTCAGGAACAATTGGACCCATCCATTTTGTATTCGACATATTTTATCTTCGAGATAGATGAGTTGTCCATGTCTTATACTATTCCTTATGAGATTAGTCTAGGGAAATTTTTACATATAAATTATGGGCTAGATGCAGACCAATAGAAATAGTTAGTAGATATCCTTAAAGAACAATCATGAGCATTTTCCTAGGAATACAATGACATGAAGGGTATATACCCCGACACATGCATCCATCACATATATACCCAGGGGGAAGTAACACCTGTTAGGAAACCCCAGAGAAGGATGAACCCAACACTTAAATATATAGTCAAGGAGGAGATCCAAAAGTTGTTAAATGTCAGATTTATCTATCCCATCTCCAACAGTAAGTGGCTATCCCCACTTTTAGTGGTTCCAAATAAAGTGACCGGGAAATGGAGAATTTGCGTTGATTTCTGGGAACTCAACAAAGCCACTCTGAAAGATTACTTTCCTCCCCCTTTCATTGATCAATTTCTAGATACCTTGTCTAGAAATAAGTATTTTTCCTTTTTAGATGGGTACAGCAGGTACAGTCATATTCTTATAGCACCCAAGGACTAGGATAAGACTACCTTTACTTGTCCTCGAGGCACCTATGCCTATAGGTTCTTACCATTTGGATTGTGTAATGCTCCTGCCACATTTCAACAAGCAATACTAGGGATATTTGCCAATCTTATTCACGATTGTGTGGAGGTCTACATGGATGACTTCACAGTTTATGGAAAAACTTACCAGGAAGCCTTAGACAACTTAGAAAAAGTCCTCATCAGATGCCAAGAAATGAACCTATCTCTAAGTCATGAAAAATGAAAAATGTTGTTAACTAAAGGAGTGGTTCTATGACATCATGTTTCATCACAAGGGATAAAATTCGATCCTACAAAGATTGAGGTCATCGTTAGACTTCCACCCCCCAAGACTCAGAAAGAGGTGAGAAGATTTCTTGGACATGTTGGATATTACCTGCAGTTTATTGAAAATTTTACAAAGATCTTTTCACCTATGTTTGGATTACTAATAAAAGATGTTTATTTTGTTTGGATTGAGCAGTGTCAATTTGCCTTTGAAACCCTAAAAGCTAAGCTGTCTGTGGCACCATTTCTTAGAGGACCCAATTGGACTCTCCCATTTCATATATCCATTTATGCCTCTGACACCGCAATAGGAGGGGTATTAGGGTAGAAAGAGGACCAACAATCCTATGCCATTTTTTGTGAGAAAGAACTTGTCTCCTGCCGAGTTAAACTACACAGTTACCAAGAAGGAATTCTTGGCAGTTGTTCATGCTATCAACAAGTTTCATCATTACATTACAGGTTACAAAGTATTCATGCATACAAATCATTCCGCCATTAGATTTCTCATGAACAAACCCATAACTAATGGCCGAGTGACTAGGTGGCTCCTGTTATTGCAAGAATTTAATATCGCCGTGCTTGACTGACCGAAAGGATAATGTAGTAGCTGATTTTATTTCTCGAATAAAAAACAAGGATGATGATATCCATGTATATGATAGTTTCCTAGACGAACACCTCTTTTCCCTTTCTGTCAATACCCCATGGTTTGAAGATATGGAAAACTATCTGGCTACTAGGAAGTTACCATCTCATTTGTCACCTCATGAAAAGCGGAAAATTATTATGTAGAGTGCTAATTACTCTTGGGTTGGTCATGAAATTTTTCGCACAGACCCTGATTTGATTATTCGTAGATGTGTCCAAGAGGATGAGGTACCTGAAATACTACGAAGTTGTCATGATGGATCATGTGGTGGTCATTTTTCTGACAAACACACATCATATAAGGTGTTGCATTTGGGTTATTATTGACCTAGCATTTTCAAAGATGCTTCCAAGTATGTGAGAAGTTGTGATAGTTTCCAAAGGATAAGAAGACCTATGTCAGCTGAAAAAGTGCCTTTGCATGCCCAAGTTATGATAGAACCCTTCGAAAAATGGGCCCTTGACTTTGTAGGACCAATTTCACCCATGTCTCGTAAGAAGAACTATATTTTGGTTTGTACGGACTATGTCACCAAGTGGGTAGAGGAAAAATCCCTATTCAAGGCTACAAGCAAGTCTATTGTCGAATTCATCTATGAAGACATCTTTACCTGCTTCGGTGTCCCTCATGAAATTGTTACAAAACAAGCCACTCAATTCACTTCAAAGCTGATGAGAGAGCTAACAGAGAAATATGGGATTAAACACCCTAAATCTTCTCCATACCACCTGCAAGCCAATGGTCAGGTAGAATCTACAAACAAAGTTTTGGAAGCCATATTGACCAATACTATTCAATTACATCATTGGGATTGGGCAGATAGTCTCCCTGAGGCTTTGTGGGGATACCAGACCACCTGGAGGAATACCATTGGGCATTCCCCTTATGAGCTAGTGTACGGGAAACAAGTACTTCTACCAATAGAATTCCAAGTATGGACCTTCTGCATTGCCGTAGAATTGGGATTGAACTTAGATGAGGCTAAGAAGCAACGAGCCCTACAATTGAATGAGTTGGATGAAATTATGCAAGATTCCATCCAATGGACGATATTAGTCCAAAACCAAAGGAGAAAGTGGCATGATAAGTTTATTGAGAATAAACACTTCCAACCTGGTGATAGGGATCTATTGTTTGATTCCCGATTCGAAACCTTCAAAGGCAAACTCACCACCCGTTGGTTGGGCCCTTACGAGGTAGACACTGTAAATGACAATGGAGATGTAAAAATTAAAACAATTGACGATGGATAAGTCTCCTTTGCAGTAAATGGACACCGAGTTGAATTTTATCATAAGCCCATTTCCAAAGAGGATTTTCTTTGGGTCATGTCAAACAACAGGGCATTGACCCTAGTAGATGGGGAAGTCCCCCCTTGTTCTTGAAAAATTTTCTGAATTTTCTATTGTACATATGTAAATAGTTTTTGAATTTTGTGAATAAGGAAATTCCAGAGATTTATGTAGGTATTTATTTCACCAGGAGTAAACAGTTTCAAGGAAATGTTTCAAAACATTGTTACACTTGAAATTTGTTGTCTTCTAAGCATCAAATGAATATTGACTCACTGTAATTAGCCATATTTTTGTAAAAAATTTTATTTTCTTAAGGCATTCCAAATAATTTTCTCTTGAAACTCTTCACCACTGTATAAGGAAGTGATAACATAACTATCAAGCTTAGAGGTCTCTCGTACAGTTTTTTCCAAGAAACCTGCGTAAGTGAGCAAAGTGTCTTTATTAAAGAGTAACAAGGAGGTATAATTAGCGGTTAGTCATGGAAACATCATAATAACTACAAAAGAAGAAAGTGAGTTGAGCCTAGAGATACCTTTATGTTCTTTCTCAATGGTACCATCCACTACACACCAAACAGCTTGGTTATATCATATATTTATATAGGCCACATCCGCTTAAGTACCCCTTACATCGGGACAATCACTAAGTAATATAACGGAAAGTTATCCTCTAACATAAATACCATCCCAATTAAAAAAAGAGAGAGAAAGAAAAAGTTGTTTTCAGAGATGTCCCCCCATCTTCTTGCATAAAGCAAATCTTATACTAAAATCTCTAAATATGGAGGGCCAATATCTAAGGGTGTAAGAGGCTAACCTACCGGGATACTGAACAGGTTTGTTGGCAGCGGGTACTGGCATGTGGTATGACTAGGTAAACCCACCGGAGTATTGAACATGCTTGTTGGTAGCAGGGCATTCTACCTAGACAGGATGGTAAGCTAACAAAAAATATAATAAATTTCAACTTGTCCTGATGTATGACATTACTTGCAGACAAAGCTGATATGAAGTATGTATGGTTAAGCTAAGGTTAATTAACTCCATAAAATTTCCATTGGGAACTAACTCCAAGACTATATTGAAACTATCTTGTCTACCTCTTCTTATCTATATATAGGATCTCTTATCCTATAGGTGGGGCCATCTCCTAACCATATTGTCAGGCCAATCTTTGAAATTTATCTTTACACTTAACATACTATAATTCTTCGGCTATTGGAGGAACTGACTGGTTTCCTATACTTTTGATTGTGAGATGTCACAATACTTGGTTGTGGGGGAGGAGTTCATGAGCTGACAAATGATCATTAACTGGAGAAATAAATCTTTGCAAGAATTTTTGTATTATTTCCATGATATAGGTTATTACATTAATAGTCATTTTATTTTTGAAATGCTAAACTCCAGTGTGCTATAAATTACTGAACATATACTTAACAGACCACTTTATCGGTTCATTTCGCATTATAAGTTGTACATTGTAGGATTGACATTACATGTCTTATGCTTGCTATAACCTGTTCATTATAGGTTTGACATTATATGTCCTATGCAAGAGGATTGAATGAACACAATGGAAAAATCAACAACAAGGGAGCATTTTGCCTCTACTCATTAACCACTGTGATTGTCAAAAACATTTCATTGCAGGCTATCCATTAGAGGAGGTGAAAATGTGTTTAACACAGAGGTGTCGTATGAAGTGTCGTATGAGGTTCCATATGAAATTCCATATGAGGTGTCTAACAAAGTACCATATGAACTACACACTAGTAACTGTCCACAATTCCAGGTAACTAAGAATCAATGATATTCAATTGAATTGGTTGAAGGCAATTGATTGAAAATGCTTTAGATATGTTCATGATCAAATGTCCAAGTCAAAAGACTTGGACATTGATCTAATTGCGCATCATTAAAATTTCCCCCAAAAATGTTCCTTCGAATTTGAAATTTCCCACACATGGCAGCTCATGCGCACATGTGTGCAACCAACTCCACCATAGGCGCATTCAAATTCAGGCTGGGTAGCCTATTATCCCAATTCACCTTTCCATTTTCCTTTCCCTATGTTAAGAAATCGCGCTCAGCCTCTGCCATTTCTTTCCCTGTTCAAATCTCGTTCAGCCTGTGCTCAATTTGTTCCATTCCTTGGCCCGATCACATCCCATCTTGGTGAATTTCTCCTATGTCCATATCTTCACCTCATCACAATGCCAAAGAGGTATGAACCCTCTTCCTATGCATATATTTTTTCCATTCACAAATTTGCACAATGCAGAGAGGTGTTTTTGCATGTAGGCTCGGGGCCATTTTTATGTAACTTGCAGGGCCACGATGATGGCCTCTCCATGCAATTTTCCCTCAGTTTCGATGGGAAGACAACACGTGTGGGGTCTCTTTCCTTTGGGGTCTTAGAAGAATCCATTGTTGTAGCCACAAAGCTTCTAAGAATGGGAGATAGATGGTTCAAAAACCACCAGTTGTCGCGCTCAAGTTATAACAGGGTTTTTAATCCTGAACTCCAGAACATTTCAGGATCAAAAGGATATTCTAAGGAATGGATAAAGGATGAATTGATAAACCCTCTCATCTTCATCACGAGGTTGATCACATGTGAAGGTATATATTTCACTTTCAAAGCCTGTCATTTCAGATTGCTAGCTCATTTTCAGTTCAACAAACCTTTGAATTTTCCCTTCTACTTTCTAAAGAGCTTGGAGAATATGTCCTCTCAAGTGAGGAAGAATGTAACTAACCCCCACAAAAACCTATTTCACCATGGATTAATCAAAATTATTGTTCTAGCTGAATTAGAGAAACATGGGCAAACTTGGGATGCATTTATCTATCAATTTGCAAACCCTCACTTGACAATTAAGACCGGAAAAAAGCCACTTGGCCCAGGGACTATCTCTCCATCCAATCCCCGCTCTCCAAGAATTCCAAACCCCCTTGCACAAGCCATCTCTTTACCGAAACAATACAAAAAACTTGTTGACATCCCTGCTTCTTCATTGGGTAAAAAGACTAAGAGTAAAGATCAAAAGAAGCCTATTGTTAACCCCCTTGATGCCTTCAATCTCTCTTGATCCCACAGCTAAAAATCTCTAAGAAGTAATTCAACAAGACTTTCCCATCGTTCCCACAAATAGTGGGACCTGCAAAATTGTAAGTGTGGGGGTAATGTTGGGCCCGAGATATGATCAGTTTTATGACAATAATTAGATACTTTTGCCAAATGTACATATGTGTTTTTCATGTTTTGGAGAAGCTTTTTGAAGAATTTTTATGCAAAAACGCTATGATCCACACCAGGTATGTATAACTCACGTTTTATGTTGATTGTGAGTATAATTCATTACGTTTTTATGTTTCCAAGGATCTAATTCATGTTTTTTAGTGTTACAGGGAAAAATCGCATCACGTTTCTGCTTCCGGCACTCAGTCTGACACTCCATCCGGTACCCGGTCCGACACTCCGTCCAACACTCTGTCCTGCACAAAAATGGTGGGCGATTTGGCGGTTATGGTATTGGCAGCCAATGATGGGTGAATCAGGAACATGGGTTTTGCTTTTTCTTTCCCCCTCCAGCTACTGAACTCTTGACAACTCAGTTTGGGTTGTTGAGCTGAGCGATTATTGGCTCGCTTCATTTCGGCAGTTAGGGCACCATTAATATAATTTGTTGTTTATAGAAGAGGTTCGACCCTCCAATGGTCGACCTCCTGGTTTGTAAATCTTATAAATACCACTGTGGTGGTCATACAATAGTTAAGCAGTAGAAGAAGTAGAGGATTAGAGACAAACATGATTTTCCTTTGTTTTTCCATTTTCGATTGCCAGAATTATATAAGACTGTGTTTTTCAAGTTTTAATGGTGAAATCATTTTGCTGAGCTCATGGTGTGCATTTGAGAAGTGACCACGACTTACTAGGGGGGCCACCAGCAGTCTGGTAACTGTTCTATGAGTTATTTATGCATTCCATAGCTTAGATGTCTTTTATCTCATTTCCTGTACATGCATTGTTACATTTTCGTTTGTCATATTATTTGTTGTTATAGTTTAACTGTTTAGTTCTCTTTTGCAGGTTAGGATGAAGGATTTTGTTAATATGCATTGATTTTGTAGTTAGTAGGAATGAGTTTGCAAACTCATACACTAACCCCGTGTGCAATTAAGTATTAGATTGTATTTTATTTATGCTTTTAAAATCAAGTTTAAAACAGAGTAGAACATAATTTTATTTTTTGATTTCTTTAATGAGGCTTCGGTGGATGGATAGGGTTAGCTACAGTTTTTATTTGTAGATTGCCTATTTAATTGTTATTTAGATTTTGCTTAACTAGTTGTTAATTAATTTCTTCATTAGTTTACTTTTTATATTCTAAGAATCATGTTTAATTTCTATTTATATGCATTTTCCTTACTGCAATTTGAATTGTTGAAATAGGTTTAGCTTAGTTTTACTTTATGCAATTTCTTTCCTAGATTTAGGTTGCAATTCCAATTTTTAGATAATGATTGAATGTAGTTATGAGTTTTTCTTACATAGAATAGACTACAATTATAATCTCGTTATAATGTTGATGGTTAATGCATGAGTAATAATCACATGAATATGTAGGGCAATTAACGTTGTTTCTGTAATGGCTATGTTCTCATTGGATTGCTTAATCCACACCTTTCACTTTTCTATTGAAATCAATATTGAGCTTATATCGCTTGAATTATCTTTCGTTGTCAAGTGCCATCATGATATTATAAGACATCGAAGACATTCACACAACCACCAACACTATATTTGAGTTTTCATAGGTTAAAAGATAGTTTCTTGCTTTCATAGATCAGAAGATAGTTTTGTTGTTGTTGTAGGATAGATAAGAGAGCAGTTTGCTTATCATAGATCAAAGGTTAATTGTTAGTTATTCTTTCTTTCAATTAAGTAGATTTCATTTTATAGATTAGAGATAGTTGTATTAAGAATAGAGTTCACTTGTCTTTTAGCTTAGTTAGTTGTTCAATGAGTAGTCTTAATTAGTTTACTTGTAGTAGAGGTTATCCTAGGTTAGTTAGCTATTTACTTTCTTTAATAGGTTAATTCCTTACTTGTCTATTCTTTCTTTGATAGTATAGTTGTTCATTTACATGCTTTCACAGGATAGGTTATCATTGAGTTTAAGTAGGCTAGTCAAAGTAGTTTGCTTTTGCTATTTGTTTATTGTTATGCTTAAATAGTTGTTTTTGGTTATTGTCATGATTGAACTAGTTTGCTTCAAGTAGGGTTTTCACTTGTTTTTCTAGAACTATCCATCGATCCTTGGCCCAAAAGTACTTAGGTTAGATAGTTTAAAGTTGCTTAGTAGGGTTTTCTTATTATATAGATTTTCTTGAATAGATTAGCCCTTAGATAGACACTTCCTTAGTTAGACTATAATACTAACAACCCTTCTACCTTGGCATATATTTTGCTATAACTCTAAGTTTACTTACCCTGGGTTCAAATTTAATTGAGGGCTTTTAGTGTGTTTTTAGTGCATATAGAACACCCATCACCGGTCTTTAAGGTATAACGTTAACAAACATGAGACAACCTACCGATAATGAAAGTAGGTATCAAGGCACCGAGTACATTCTTACAAGTGTGAGTAAAAGTGTCGAGGTCAAACACTCGAAGAATCCATCGATCAAGAGACATTGATGTATTCCTAACTGTTGATGGAGAGAGAACCTTCCACTAATGACTGCAAGCCTCTAGGTACTCATAGGACTCTAGGTCTCATCTCCAAAATAGATGAGTTGAATTCGATGGGAGGAGACCCCCTGAAAGGGGAGAATTAAGGCATCTCTCATCATTCAGCACGAGGTACAAAGCATGAGCTTCATGATTTGGAGGAAATCAGATGAAGAACAAGTTCATGAAGCAGTGAACCTGTCCATCTTTCGTGTGTGCCAGATGCAAGAAGTACACAAAAAATACCCTTTGAATAGCAGCCAATAAGAAAAACTGTTGACAAAGGTTAGGAAACCACAAATAAGGCTAATGGCATCCAAGACACTGCACGAATCCCAATGTGTGAATAAATGTGTTGTTTTTGAACCCAAGGGAAACCTCCCAGTCAGTGACTGATGATGAAATGTCGACTGTTGGGTTCAAGGTTACCTACCAATGAGGAAAGTAGGACTAGGGTGCATAATAGGACTACAACTTCATGTGATTTTGAGACACACTAAGGGTATGGCTGACATGAAAACTCAAGAGTTGTGAAGAATGGTCGGTGTAGGTTGATAGACATCCTTTGAACAAGAGCATGAGATATATGGAGGACTTTGGAAGCATAGACTCAATGATGAAACTTTGAGATGTAGGAGGCATTAATCAAAATCTCCATAGGGACTGGAAGAGTAACAAGTCGGGGGAGTAAATTCTTTGTAACGAGCTCAGCTTCCTAAGGTCATGCTAAGCCCAAAATTTTGACAACAAGTGGACTAAAACATTTTGTGCTATGTTCAAAGGCGACACAACTCTTGCCACAATAAGATAATATTCAATTCCCTCCCATCTTTTTTTTGTTTTTTCATATTCAAATGAATTCTATGATACAGAGGAGTGAACAAGTGTTACAAGTAAGAAAACTAGTTCCAACAATGGACCATACATATGCTTAATGCAAGGGGGTGCATGCGAGAGATGGACACTCGGGGGAGTGTTTCCTCCTCGGTATAGGGTGTCAATATGCAAAGGATATAAACAAGGCTCTGCTTGGCTGATGATGCAAACTATTGAGGTGAAAGGATTATAACGTAAAAGCGAGAATCGATAATAGGCTCGATACTGCAAGCAAAAGAATGAGATGCAATTACAACTTAATGCCAAAAAATGTTATTTTTCGTAATCTTAGTCTACTTGGTTTGAAAAAGGGATAATCTTACACCACATAGATGTCCTTTCAAATCCAATTTATGAGTGTGAAAGAGACAAGTTCACTCGACAATCTTTTCGCTTTTTGAAACGAGTTGGAAAAGAGCTTAAATTAGACTCATTTGGGAGTCCTCTAGGTATAGGTCAACATGTTTGTGAGTAAGAAATGAGGTACAACATAAATTCATGTATTAGCTATAAAGGACTCCCGGTCCTACAAACGAAAATCTATGCATGGGCACCGAATGAAGAAGAGGATCTAACTAGGGTACCCATGTTTGGTAAGTCTCTACCATTTGATAATGACACTTCTAGTTGCAGATAGAAATTTTTGTGTCGCTATGAAATGGGTTCGTACCTAAGGCATATGAGTGAAAGTCATTGGATGATGCAAGTGTGCACGATGAATTGGATACCTATCCTATATGTTGGGTAATGAAAATACATGTCCAAAGTTACGAATGGGCGACATGGCGCTGAAAACCGCAAGAATCCTTGGATAAAACTACAAAAACTAACTCCATCCATTGTCGTATTAGTCCATTAGGCCAAAATATTGGATAAAACTATGCAAAGTGGGTAATGTTTTTTTACAAATAGTAAAAAAAAACAATTTTACTATACCATTTGTATTTTTTTACCCAAATAGTGGATTTTGGACCAAATTTCCTCTGAACTTCAACTGGTGTTTGCAGGAGCTACGAGTAATGGAATTGACAACCGTCTTGACCAAGTAATTCATCTTGCTCTCCTCTTTCTTTTCAGTGGATTAAAATTTGTAGTTAGGCTTCCTTTTCTAAGTTATTTAGGGCACAAATTCAAAAATTAGGTGTATGCAGGCTACAGTTTATTGGGTCACATATACACATACTTATATGCTATTTTTTGAAAAATGACCAGCATATAAGAAGCCCTATACGCGATTGGGTACACTAAAAATCATGTATATGTCCATGGATAATGATTTTTAAAGGTTTCTAACTGAAAAAATGGTTTGACTCTTGCAGGATGGTGCTAGAGTGGAGAGAAAGAGAACATGAGGAGGTGGATGTTGTAGTGGAGAGAGATCAAGGGGCCCAAATGGCCTTAAAAATATGTGGGCTATAAAACTTTGGGGCTCTCAAAGGGATGAGGGATGAAGTGAGATTGCTACAGTTGTTTATGGACTATTGGGATACTGGTAGTGAGAGCTTCAACCTTGATGGACAACCATTAAGGATTGAAGTTGAGGACTTCTATTTCTTGACAGGATTGTCACGTCGGGGTGAGGTGGTCAACCTCAAATCTTGGGGATCTAGGAGTGGCATGAAAATCAAGGAATACATAGCCACTCATTGCATTGTAGTAATTGAGAAGTTAGGGAGCCAACTCCCCATCAGAGTGATAAAAAATCTAAGTCTCAAGATTGTTGTCCTAGTTTTGACACAGATCATAGGATCGACCTCTTTTCAGTAGGCATCGGGGTCATTTATGTTATACTCAGTAGAGTGCTTGCGAGCCATGGTGTACGACTGGTGCACCTCACTTCTCGCCAACATGAAGAACCAGTTGACAGAATGCAAACTGGGTAGTAAGAGGAACTTTGGGTTTGCTTATATCCTTTGTAGTTTTTTCTTCGAGCAAGTTCCAGGCTTGGGACCTACATGGACCTCGCGATCCATCCATGGCACAGTGGACCGAGGTGATGAGGGAACAGGGGGGTGGTAGGGTGACAACACCCTACAATCATGACTTATTCTTCTAGTGGAGACGACAGGTGATAGCTCTGGATGAATACACTTATGCAGGGATTGACTTCAGAGGAGATCCTGACATGCCATTACCACCAGGGTCCGCCTACGAAGACATAGGTATGCCAAAGGTTTTTAAATATTTCATGTTTTTTTATATTTTTGTATAGGAGAAAAAAAATATTTTTGGATTATGTTAAGTATTAACTAAACATGTATGTGATGTAGACGTAGGTCCACGATGGTCGGACGGACTTCCATTACATTGTCTGAGGCAGCGGGGAGATGAGGCAGTGGGAGGGGACACAAAGAGAGTGCTTCAAAATGTGCAGGGCAACCTGTCGCGTTTGATGCAGAGGATTCCCATGGTTCAGGTGGAGGATCTATCAGAGGCTATGCAACGGTAGGTGGTAGGTGTGCCCCGTGCTTGGGTACGACTCTTTCGACATCTCACAAACATCGTAGTCTGCTATCATGACACTCATCCGGTGCCATAGACGTAGATGTCATGACTATTGTATGGTTGGTTGTATATGTATATTGAGGGTGTTAATCCCAATTTTGTACTATAAAATCAAATGTTTTGAAATATATATAAGAAAATGGTTCTTCGGCTTAACTTATGTTACAATGTGTACCTTGATGAATTTTTTTTCTTTGCTTTAGTTATGTGACAAATTCCAATCTAAAACAAAATTAGTATATGCATCGGATACATAATTAGAACTTCTAGGTATGTGATGATAAGTAATAAAATCAAACTGTCATTCCAAAAGTCATACCTGTAGGAATCGTCGGAGTAGAGTAGGGTCACACACATGGTAATTGTCATTCAACTGACATACTACTAACTAGGAGTCTAGGCAAACTTCTAACGAACGAATACCATGTGAAATGGTGTCACGCAACAGTTCTATAACGATGCTATATTCAACCACATTATTCATGGATGGCCTTAGGAAAACGACACTTAAAGACATGAGTAGACCCTCGGGTGAGTAAACAACCCAAGCAGTGGAATCCAAGTTCCTTGTATGACGATTGGTCCCGTCTATGAATCCTAAGTAGACTGAAGACTCCGTTGACATCTTCCAACCAAGGGAAAACTTGATACGAAAGTTTAAGGTAAAAATAAAGGGAAAATATATATACACTAAAATACATTAGTATACAAAAAGTTACACCCAAGCTTGGGGCCTAAGAATAATATCTTTTCAAATAGATCCCATTCCTGGGCTCAACCA
>ML793761.1:214743-233601 GCA_009831015.1 Picea engelmannii
CTATGCTCACTTCTGTATTATTAAATGAAGAAGGATTACATCCTTATATAGGAAAAGACTCTCCCGAGTCGGTTACATGCAAACCAAAGACAACTAGACTCTTAACTAAGAACTGACTCTTAACACGCCTACAACTGACTCTCACAACTGAAGCTTATAACTGGTGCTTATAATTGGCGCTTACAACTGGCGCTTTCTCCATTATTTCCAAGTGAAACTCATCAAGATCAAGAGACCGCCACATTGATCTGATCAAGTATCTCGTCGACTGTAGGGAAGGAAATACAGATGATAAGGAGTTTATAGTTTTTCCTCTAGTGCCTGGGCTTGCAGAAGGTTTTGGCAGTGGAATTAAAAGCCTGGTTGCTTGAAGTGATCTAAGAGACCTACTTTTGCAATATTGTGCAGATGAAGCTATTGATGTTAGTCAAAGTTCCCTTGCACTATTTGGTGACCTTGTGAAAGTTTGTACAGTGCACTCACAACCGCATTTGCCTAACTTTATTAACCTTGACTCCAAACAACCACAAGCTGTGGAAATGAAGAAAAATGTTTCTGTTGCAAATCATGCTTGTTGGGAAAGTGGGTTTTACTATATATATATCATTTTCAGAGCTATTGCCTCTAATAGAAATAGGGTTTTAGCACAGTCGACCATGGACCTGTCTCATAAAGACTATCCTAACAATGACATTTACAGGCAACCTAGAATGAGTAATGAAGAGATAAATTGTGTGTGCGGGTGTTTTTGTTGGGGTATTTTCTATTAAGGGACTCAGATATTTACTTACCTAATACAGTTCGTCGAAGACTCTAAAGGAAGTTTCATTCTCAACTACAATAACTGACAATCTCAATTATGGAGCACCAAAATTTGTGCTCGATTGGTAGTGACAGAGCATTCCCAGATTTTCAAGGATCAAGATTTTGTTGAGTTGGAACACCTGTCAACAAGAAGATCATTCCATGTTCGATTGCTATGGGTGGCAAGAAGATCATTCCATGTTCGATTACTATGGGTGGCAGATTAATTCGAGATCCAAAATTTTATGGATTTAATTAGTAATTTCAGGCAACATATCTTGAGCATTTAAATCAACAATTGAACATAGACAAGAATGTAGACAACATGTATCAGCTAGCAGCCAAAGGTTGATCAGGATATTAGTTCCAGATTTCATTTATCACATATCAAGCAAAAGATCATTTTAAACCAAAGCATTTGACTCTCAAAATTCCAATATTTGAGACACCTTACAGTGTGTCTCGGATATTGTGGTTGAGATTTTTCATAAGTGTTATTTTCTAGTTATTTGTTAGCAATTGGCTTGGGCCACATCGACTATATATTTTGTAAATTTTCAATGTAAAGGAGAGGCATGAGAGGGTCCAAAGGGGGGTTCAAGTTGGAGTGGTGGTACCGAGAGACTCTGTTTTCTGATTGTACAGTCATGGACTTGTTTCATTCTACACTCAATGCAAAGGCCTATCTGATAGTCAGACCATCTATTATTGTCTCTTATTCCTCCTTTTCTTACTTTAAAAACACATTATCTTTGCAAAGCATTGAATACATCTTGTTGTGCTGGTAAGACAATGAAGATTTTACTAACTTCATGCTCATTACAATACTTGTTTTTAAAGTACGTTATTCATTGTTTCTGATATTTAGGATTAGGAATCTTTCTATGTAAGTGAACAAATTGGGAACTTGCATATTTCTTTCTTCTTATGATTTTATCTAGCTTATTAGATTGACTACCATTGACTAAGTAATTGTGATAAGAACTTTATTTGGTGATCACAGAATGAAGTTGTCCTTTTTCATCCACTGTTGGGACCCCAAACCAATTTAAAAAAACCAAAACAAATCTTTATTTACAAAAACCATTGCAAGAATTTGATGATGCCCTAGCTTTCCTTTAGCAATCAAATACAACTTTAGGGACTAACAGTAACGACGAGGGATATTTGGTAAACTTGGTCCCTTTAAATGTAATCCAACATTGGGCTCAAGCAATCCTTCATGTTCCATCTAGAAAACTTAGCATCATTTGGAATCAAGTTATTGACAATCTTTTCTAGTTCTTTATGTGCTTCCTATTGGAGTTGTGAGCATCACCATTCAATCCCTGATTTGATGGATCAGGATCATAGTCAAAGTTAGACCTATCCATCTTTGACCTTTACCCTTCCTCGATGCTTTAGAACATGCCAAGCCTTGATTCCCAATTATCCGACCCAAGGGAGTCACTAAGAACTGAGGAAGTACATAGACAATACCTTGAGGGTCTTTTTCTTGTGCACTCCCAACCGAACACATTTTCTTGTCCACTGCATGTTCTATTAAAGAATTGCTAGGGAGAAGCTCTGAAACTTATCCTTATGAGCTTCCCTACGTCGAACATAGGTTTTTCATTACTAAAACTTAACTTGTTGCATTGTGCATCAATTAAATACTTAGGAACTCGAATAAAGTTCATGGTGTGAATCATCATCATGTTATGTCATTGTGCAAACATAGCTTCATTCAATGTCGTATTCTTAAGTACTTACCAACCGAAAGCTTGTGACACAATGGTAGATGAGGCTCGCAAGGATCCTCTTGATGTTAGTTCCCCATTGGATTATATCAAACTTTTTATGTCACTGGCTTTAGCATTGACACTATCATTATCACTTACAAACATATATAAATAGTATAGGATTTGAAAGAAGAGGAAGAAAAGCTTCATCTAAAAAAGGAGATTGAGATTTTATAATCATACTTCACAATAAATTAACTTTGTAAATTAGATAAAGAGTTAGCTAAATTGATTGTTATCTATGTTCCTCGACATTTGACTCATTCTGAACGAGCAAATGCCTAGTTCGAATCTCATTAAATGAAGTGCACGATCCATTTTCCTTTAAAAAAAAATTGATTTTGCAAGCGAATCTTCAACCTCGAAGCGAAGTCCCTCTCTTGTGCCCTAGGAGTTACATCATAGAGTCGACCTTGCGAGAGAGGTTCCTAGGTTGTCGCAATTGGGAGTTATATGTCATGGGATTAAACTATATAAAAATCAAGGTTACAATAGTATCATGGAGAGCGTGGGAAACACGTATTGGGACACCGCAACTACGAGAAGGTGACAAAATTGCGCGAGAACTAGAACGATATGTAAAGTCTTTTGATCTACTCATGGATACAAGTGCCTATCAAAACTAATTGAAGAAAAAAACGTGTATTGAGCTTGATGTGTGTTATGCCACTGCCATGAAAGGGAGTAGGCTAATCTACAACAAATTGTTCCGTTTTCCCTGTTATTTCCAGGAGATTTTGTTCAAATTTAGCGGTTATCCAAATTTAGTAATTTCAAATTTACAATTTCATCAATTCAAATTAAACAATGTTAACAATCTAAACATGTGTTATGAATTCTGAGTAAACTTAAATTATCAAATTTGTGATTTGAATATTTAATTTTTTTTATTTTTTTTTTATTTTACAATTCCATCCCTTCAAATCTACAATCTCATATGTGTCCTGTATTTTGAATCGACTCAGATCTTCAAAATGGTCCACCAGAATTAAATTTAAATTAAAAGATTTTTTGCCCACCAGAATTAAATTTAAATTAAAGGATTTTTTGCCCACCAGATTCTAGCCAAGGATGAGGCATTTATTTAGTCGATAAATTATGACCGTTGTGAGCATCTTAAGATATCTTATATCTCTATATATTATAATTTTTATTTTTAATGGTAACTGGGTAGTCTGGTCAACCATTCGTTCGTGGAGGAAGAAGTTATCCAATGGTTGGCACTACAACTCCATACAACTCCAGAGCGGTCAATTTTATACAACCCCTTTCCCACCACCGAAGGGTAAGGAAGACTTTAGCCGGTCATCTGCCCCATTTTTTAATAAAAACAATACAATTAAAGACTTCGCCCGGTCAATTTTATACAACCCCTTCCAACCAAGGGTCAGGGAAGACTTTAGCCGGTCATCTCGCCCATTTTTTAAAAAAGCCATTACATCTGGAGATGTCATTTTATTCTTTCATAGAAAGTATAAAAAATGAGCAAATTCGTTCTTTCTTTAAGATTTTCCAAATATATAATATAAACGAATATAAAGGTATGATCAGCATAGATTATTTTCTATATATATATTAGTAGACTTTACCAGTGAAATCGGTGACCTAAAGAGTTTCCATACACTAATTTGATGTCTTGCTTGGCCATGACCTTAAAAATAGATTATTATTATTATTATTATTCAAGTTACGTGATCAACACATAAAAATAATATTTTAGTTGAATTGACAATGTGAATGAGAGTCATCTCTTAAATTCAACTACAAGCAGCCCCATATGGCTATGCCAATGATATGGAATTTTTTTTTATGTTTTGTTATTTTATATAGATGTGTGAAGTTTGGTTTTGTTATTTTATATGGATGTGTGAAGTTTGTCGATACAATTTTTTTTTTTAAATCATCAAAATTGAGTAAATTTAAAAATATATTAGAATTTTAAAACTAAAAATAATATTTTATTCTATTATTTTTATAAAAGTTGGTCTTCTATTAAAAGTATGTTTATGGTTAGGTACTTATTGTATAAGCACAAGACAATCAACATGAAAGACAAGAGGCTTTTTAAGATTGCTTTAAACTCTAGTTGACTCCACATGCCTCTAAATAGATATTGACATAACAATGTGAAATATTGGTTAAATTATTGGAGAGTCTAGATCACTGGGATGTTCATACCATTAAAAATACTATCAAATCTAAATTTAAGGAGAAATTGTGGTGTGATAAAGAATTAGAGCATAAAAGAAATTTAAGATACTATGAAGAGGTCATTAACCCTAATATAAAAGATCGAAATATATTTTTGTTATAAATAGTGTAAAAAAACAGTCAACATTTTTTTTTTATAACTGAGTTGAGATTCTATATTACTGTAAAACTATAGTACAAAAGTAGCAACAAGGAGGGGTCCCTGAATCTGCCAAAAAGGAAACCAGATCAGGGCCCTCGTAGACGCACTATCAACCAAAAACAAGGGAGCTGGGTCGCCACCCTGGGAAACCGACCCAGTCCTCTTAATCTAGTAACAGATATCAGTAACAATAAGTAATGGATAATATATTTAGTAACAGATAACAATAAGTAGTGCATAAAAACCATGGTTGGTGTTGCGCTAGTCCAGGATGATTGGTTGGCTATCATCTCCTTCCTTAGTTGTTTCTTTTTCCTCTTTCTTCTCTACCATGCGTGTCCTTTTGATGTTGGCTGGAGTTCTGCATCGGTCCTCAGGAATTATGTCCAAATGGTGGACATAGCGGAGATAGATGTGAAATTGTCCCGCCAGTTGCTCCAGTATTTCGTTTTGACTCCTCTGGTCCTCCACTATTCCTCTGGCAAGAGTCTCCAAGTTGTTGAGTCGGTTCATGATTTCTGTGAGCTCCTTCTTATGTCCCCTAGTCGCTTCCTTGCTGGTCTCTTTCCTGTCAGCTTTTAGCTTGCCTATCAACATTTTAGTGCGCTAGGCTTCTTCCACCATTTTTTGGTAGAGGGTCATTCTTGGTTGGGTGGTCCTTGGGTCCTTAATCCCGTTGGCTTCTTGAATGAGTTCATCCCATTCCTTTCCCTGGCGTTGGTTGTTGACTTCTCTTTCCCATCTATCTATGACTACTTTCCCCTTAGGGTCGACCTGCTTGAGGAAGGTTTCCTTGGCCTCTTTGGATGCCTGTTCCACCTTTGTGATCTTCTAGGCGCTTTTTGGATGAGCCTCCCCCTGGGGGCCTCTCTTGCTCTGGGTCTTCTTCAGTCTTATCATCTCTGCTTGTTTTGGGTGGTTCTTGTCTTGAGTTCGTTCTCCACTTTTTTCCATTCCTTCTTGGTGCTTAGTATGGCATTTGTAATTTCTTCCCTCTGATCTGTGGTTTCCCCTGATGATGCTTCCTTTATTGGGTTTCCCCGACTGCTGGCTTCTCTTGGGAATTATTGATCTCCCGTAGAGGTGTCCTTTCAGGTTTTGTCGCATTGATTTGGATCGTGTGTTCTTGGAAAAGTTGTCATCATCCTTGCATCGCTCCCCTGTTTTGTACATTGTATGCCAATCATTTCCTCCCCTCATACCTGTGTATAGGTGATGCGTACTCAACCCTGTCCATGTCCAACCGTTTTGTTTTGTGTACTTTTCCTCCTACTGGATATCCCTTCTTTTCTCCCACGAGCAGTCCATGTACTCCTTTCTAGTGATAGGGCCACCGTATAGTATCTCCTTCTGTGGTGTGACTTGGGTCTGTATTGGAATTTGCATTGGCATGTTGGCCTTTCGGGTTCTGACGGGGTCCTACGTGCCTTTCGAGTACTTCTGCTTCTACAATCTTGTTGTGGTCGCCTGTACTTCAGCTGCCATCGTAGTCCTTTACCGCTATTTGAGTGCAGTCAGTTTGGAACTGACTTCTTGGTATGTTACTCCATATTGTGTCCAGTTCTGGTCTTGCTCTGTCTGCACCTTCATTAGCTATTCTGTCTGCTAGGCCATTAGCTGACCTTCATACCCAGCACAACTCTACTGCGATCCCCAACTGCATGTGCTCCTGAATTCTTTGCAGGGACTGCGCTAGGCACCAGTGTTTCTGGATTTTGCCCATTCTAGTACCATTTTGGAGCTTCCTTACTGTGTTGATTACCAGCATGGAATCTCCTTCAACTATAGTATTGGTTATTACTTCCCAGCGTAGAATCTCAAGGCCGGTCTCCAGGGTTACAAACTCCACTGCATTGTTAGTTGAGTTACCCAAACTCCCAGTATACAACCGAATGATATTTCCTTGACTGTCCCTGGTAACTCCTCCCAACCCTGTCCGGCCTGGGTACCTTTCGACGCCCCGTCAAAATTCATCTTGAGGGAACCCTCTGGTGGCGGTTTCCAGTTGCGCTCACCTATTTGGAGTTGCGCTGGCCATCTCACTTGAAAGGGGTTGTGCCCTTCCTTCAGTATAAAGGCCTCAAGAATTCTGAGATCCTGGGTTGTGAGTTGCACACTGCTCGGTTGGTAGTTGCGGCTCTGTACTGTTTCTCTTGTCATGGAGATGATGGTTTCCTTGATCTTTTCTACCATCCATTTTTTGTTCTTGAAGATGCGTCGGTTCCTTTCTTTCCAGATTGCCCAAATGATCATTCCGGGAATGAGGATCCAACTGAAATTCACCTCTTCATTATCGTTGTAGTTCTCTTTCCAAGTATTAATAGTTGCAGATATATCCCCTCTGATCCTGTTAGATTGTCGAAAGATGTTGGCCGCCCAATCCCAAACTTCTGCTATGAGGGTACATTCATCCAGGAGATGATTCGTTGTTTCCTCTTTTTCTTCACATAGGGGACATCTGGAAGGTCCTATGAAACCGCACTTCCTGAGGTTTTCCCATGTTAAGATTCGATTGTGGAGTATTAGGCACTGGAAGATTTTTATTTTTGGCCACTGTGGGCTATTCCAGAGCTTAACCCATTGTTGCATCGGGTCTTCTTGGTCCTGGTTCGTAATGTAGTGGCATACTTCTTTGAGGTTGAATTCCCCTCCGTCCTTGTGTCCCCATCTCAGCTGGTCCATTCCTTCCGTAACTATTATTTTTAGTTTCCCCAGTTCCTCCTCCACTTCTTGTATTGTTGTTGCGGTTTGGTCTCTATTATGTGGGGTGAGAGTGTTCCAGATTCTCCATTTGTTGCGATCTTTCTCTTGCTTCCAGTATTGGTAGACTCTAGTTTTGCCTTGCGCAAGCATCTCCTGTTGGATTTCCTCCCTTCCAGGTTTTTCCAATCTAGGTTCCTATTGCCAGGCGTCCTCCCAGAATATTGCGGTTCTGCCATTTCTCACCTCCCAAAAGCTGTGTGATTGAATCCAAGCCTTGTTACGCCATGCTAGGTTCTAGATAGCAGACCCTGCCTTAGTGCCTCTGAAGCGGATTTTGTCCTGATCGCTTATGTTCGGGGCATATTTGGCCTTCCATAGGTTTACCCATGGCGTCGTGGTTTCTTTGACCCGTCGCCACTAGAGCTTCACCCCATAGGTGTCATCAGTCACTTGCGGGTCATGTAGCCCCAGGCCTCTCTTTCTTTTTGGTTTACAAATTTTCTCCCAAGCCACCAGTGCCCATTTTTTCTTTATTTCCGCTCCTTGCTAGAGGAAATCTCTTTGTATTGTCCTTATTTTTTGTAGTATCCCCTTGGGGGTTGGGAATACCAACATCATAAAGGTTGTAATAACTTGCAGCACTGACTTGGTTAAGATGAGTCTTTCGGCTAGGTTGAGGGATCTGTATGTCCAATTTTTGACCCGATCTTGTAGCCTATTGATTACTCCTTCCCAAGTAGACATTTTGTAAGCTTTATCTCTTAGTGGGATCCCCAAGTAATTGTTTGGAAGTGTTTTGCGTTCAAAGCCTAGAATGTTGGCCATACTTCTCTCAATTGTGGGGTTGGTATTAAAGAAAAAGATCATAGATTTTGACTGGTTTATCTTAGCTCCCGAAGCTTCACCAAACTCATCTAGGATTCATTTGTAATCTTTCACTTCCTTGACCGTGGGTATGCCATGAAATGTGTTGTCACCTACAAATTGTTGGTGTGTGGAGGTAAGATAGGTCGCAAAGGGTTTGATCCCAGTTATTTCCCCTATTGCAGTTGCACTCTTTATGCTTCGGCTGAGACCTTCCATCATTAGAATGAAAAGGAATGGGGATAACGGGTGTCCTTGCCTGATGCCTCTAGTGGGCCAGAACGGTTTGGCAGGGGCTCCATTGACCAAGAGTGAGTAGCTTGTAGTTGAAACTAGGCTTATTATCCAGTTGATCCAGTGTTGGGTGAACCCAAAGGCTTCCAGGGTCTTGACCATATAATGCCAGCTAATTTTGTCATAAGCTTTAGCTAGGTCTAGTTGTATTATCATTCCACCTTGTTTTAGAAGCTTCAGGGTGTGGATGAGTTCATGGGCGTGGATGATATTGTCCATTATTTGTCTTCATTCCGTGAAACCAACCTATTCTTGTTAAACCAGTGTGGGTAGGAGGGGTTTCAGTCTATTTGATATGACTTTGGAGATTAACTTGTACACCACATTACATAGTGCTATCGGTCGATATCTGTCCGGGGTTTTGGCTTCATTTTCTTTTGGGATGAGTGTAATCATTGTGGCATTTAGCRCTTTGAGAATAGAGGCTGGCCTTCTAGAGTCTTCCACTACTCTATACACATCATGTTTGACAACTTCCYAATAGTCTTTGAAGAACTCCACTGTGAATCCATCCGAGCCTGTGGCGTTCCCATTGGGCATTTCCTAGAGTGCTTGGTCGATTTCCTCCTCTGCTATGGGATTGTTCAAATTGTTATTTTGTTCTTCAGTSACCAGTCGCGGGATATGCTGTRTTATCCTTTGTATGGTCGTCGTTCTGTCTTGGTTGGGTTCCTGGGCTATCCCCTGGAAGTGGTTTACCAAAGTTGTTTCTATGTATTTATGTGACTCTCTCTCGATTCCATCCTGATCCCTGATCTTCATGATTTTGTTGTGGGCTCTTCTGGCCATCATTGTTCTATAAAAAAACTTGGTGTTATATTCCCCTTCCTCTAGCCATATGATCCGGTACTTTTTTCGTCAAAGGGTTTCTTCTTGCTGACATCGTTGTTCCCACTCCTGGTTCAGTTGAAGTTCTTCCTTTTTCCATTCCTCTGTGTAGCCCTCCAAGATGCAGGTTTCCTGGAGTATTTTCATTTTTCCTTCTATATTGTTCTTTTCTTGGTTTATATTCCCGAAGGTGTCCTTGTTCCACTCCTTGAGCCTATGTTTGATGTGTTTGAGTTTTTTATAGAGTTTGAACATCCTCGTCCCTTGCTATGGTTGCTCCTCCTTCCACCATTGTTTTATTCTTTCTTGGAAGGTCGGGTGTTCCAGCCAGAACTTCTCAAATCTGAAAGACCTGTTTTTTGGTGTGGTCTGGAATCCTGCTTCAAGTTGTACTAGCCAGTGATCTGATCCCCCTAGGGTAGGATATTGTAGTCTAAGGTCAGCCCTTGCATTATGATTGACTCTGACACCAGGAATCTATCAAGTCTTGTTGCTACCTGGTGTTGATTCATCCGTTTATTATTCTAGGTGAACTGGTCGTTATTGGTTTTCAAATCTACCATCTTCGTTGTGTCGATGAAGTTTGAGAAATCCTCCGCATCTCTATCCAATCGTCTTATCCCTCCTTTTTTCTCCGCAAGTGACATGATGATGTTGAAGTCCCATGCTAGGATCCATTGGAGGTTGTTTGATCTGGTTTTGAGCTCTTCTAGATCTCTGATCATTTCTTTCCTTTCCTCTGATGCCTGGGGTCCATACACATTAGTGCATATAAGCTCCTCTACGTTCCCAATGATTTGCATGCATACTGTAAGAGTGTGCTTGGTTGCTTCAGCTCCTATTAGGATGAGTACTTGAGGGTTCCACAGGGTCAAGATTCCCCCTTCCATTTGTTGGCCTCCAGTGGCCATCATTTTGTACTTGCGCCAGTGTTGTTGACTGATGGTTTCCATTATGTCTGTATTACACTTTGTTTCTTGAATAAAACAAAGATCTGGTTGTTCCCGCTTTAGTCTATTTCTAAGGATTCGTTGTTTTCTTGGGTTGTTTAGGCCTCTTATATTCCAGTTTATGACCTTCATTTTAAACATGTGTGGGGGAGTTAGGGAAGAGTTTCTTGATCTTACCCGAGTTTATCAGTAGCCCTTCGAGCTCCTGCAGGGCTACACTATTTGATTTCCTACATTTTTTCCTCCGCGTCTGCTTGGGCGATAGTTGTGGTTGTCCCTCTCTTGCTTTAACTCCTAGGTGTCCAGTCTCCTCGTAAGTATTCTTTTGGCCATGAGATTTGGCGTCCTCCCTTTGTAGGAACAGGTATTAGATGCGGTCTAGTTGCTCTGTTGGTACATTCTCTATAACCCATTTTTTCCATTGTTCCAGTATATAAGATCTAGATCTATCCCTTCCTTTTCCACAAGGTCTTTGAGATCAAGATCTTCTGTGCCTACTTTGCTTGGGGTCATTTCCGCATCTCCATCGGTTTCTTGCATGGGGGTGTTGTCATCTCTGATTTTTCCCTCCATTGGGGTTGCACAACTTCTTTGTCCCTTCTGAGTACTTGGTCGATCGTTGGGCTCATTTAGCTTTTGTTCTCTAACTTCCTTAACTGTTGCCTTATCTTGATCACCTTTTTCTTCTTTGGTAGATCCGTCCTGTCCTTCTGTTTTGTTATGGGCCTCGGGGTTCCCTGCTGAGGATTTTCCTTGCTTCTTGTTTTCTCTACTCCTGGGGTTTGGTTTTACAAAACCTTCCTCATCCGGTTTTTTTTTGGGGTTTTCCGTTTCTTGATTTTTATTAAGAGGGCATTCCCTGATCAGGTGACCATGTTCATGACATCTTCTGCATCTAAAAGGGATCTGTTCGTAATCAATGTTTTGGATCCATTCCTTGTCTCTGAATTCGAGGTTGATGACTTCTGGAAGTGCTCCCGAGACATCCATCTCTATACATATTCTTGCGTAAGATGTATATCTCCCTCTCAAGGTGGCTTCTGTTGTCTTTATATATTTCCCCAGTTTGTTTCCTATAAATTAGAAAGTTGAGGGTAACTAGTAGTCTAAGGGTAGGGAGTAGAGTCTCAGCCAAATCGGTACCTTTTTGAAGGTTTCTTTTTCAGGGGAGAAATTTTCCTTCCATGGTTGCATGTATAGTCCTGCTGATGCATGGAAGTATGGCCCTCCTTCAAAGATTCTATCCCTATCCTCCAAGTTTATGAAAATGGATGTGACGAAGCCTTTCGATCCCAGATGAAGTTCCACTTCCCCATTTGGCTTCCAGTGGTATTTAATCCAGTTGCGCAACGTTCTCTCTGTTGGCCACAATCCCATAAACTTGTAGATTAGCGCATGCGCTTTCATCTTATCTTTGTAATGTTGCGTCTGCGGACCTACCAGTACCACCTTTGGTATCATTGTTGTTTTGGGCGTGCATGGGTTGCACCCTTCCGTCTGGTTGGTCTTCTGTGTGTCTGGAATTTCGCTCTGGGTTTCCTTGGCTTCCTCTTCCATGCTCTCTTTTGTGCCCTGGTTTATTTCCGTACCTTTCCCTGGGTCTGATCCCGAGGTGCCTGTCATTGGTGCTTTGAAAAATACACTCCTTAGCCCCTTCCCTCTGTCTACCACTACCTGTTTGTATGAGGGGGTACCCTTACCCCCCCCCCTCTGGTGCTCATGCCTTAATCTGCTATGGCCGCCACTGTATGAACCCTAGCTTGTTGGAGCTCGTCTCTGAGTTCACAAAGTCAATGTTATTAAAATAAGAATGAAGTCTCACTAAATTCGCAAGGAAATAGGGTGTTGGAAAATTCCTAAAAAGTTGTAGGATGAAAAAAATTGTCATCTTTGTGATACTAAAAAGATGGAGGATGAAAAAGACTTCTTAAAATGTGCCATATATGCCCACATTATATTTAAATTTCAAAACATGTGTTGAAAATACCAAGCTTTCTAAATCAAAACTATGAAAATTCAAGAAAGCTTTTCTTCAATCTTTTAAAAAAAAAAAAAAAATTATTAAACAAATTAATTAGTTTCTTGCTATTTTTCTTAAAATCCAATAAATCAAAATTGATCTTGATTAACAATAACAACAATCATCATCATATTACATTTGCTTTTATTAATATTCCGCTTATAAATTTAAAATTAAAATAATTCAAAAAATAAATATTAAAAAAACTAGAAGATTCCATCAAAAATAATCTTAATCAAATTAACCTTGCATCTATATTACAGTACTGCTTTGTAGTAACGAATACCATTTATTTAATATATAGCGTGAGAATGATATTAAGCATAATTTTGTGAATGTTTTCTAAAGAAAATTAATTCTTTTAAGTATTAAGTTGATTTAAAAAAATATTAAAATTTTGAAAATTATGAATCTTCATATTTTTTTATTTTTTTAACTCTAGACGCATCACTATAACCAGATTAATGAAGCATACTAGCAAAAATATTTTACTAAAACATTTGTCTTATTCTTGAAACATTCTCTGTAAATAAACAAGAAGAGGAATTATAAATAAACAAGAAGAGGAATTAAGGAGAGGATTTTTTTTATAAGGTTTTAGAGGAATTAAGGAGAGGATTTTTTTTATAAGGTTTTAGGGGAATTAAGGAGAGGATTTTTTTTACAACGTTTTAGAAACCCCTATTAAATAATATTTTCGTTGTATATTGTGAATTCATGCAACTTAAGTCTTAAGTGACAAAGTTTCTAAATTTCAAAATTCAATTATTTTAATACATTTTATATTTGAAATTAAAAAATGTTAATGTTAAATAACACCTTTATATAACTTTTTTTTTTTGTAAATAAAAAGTATTGTACTACCTTGTTTTAACAAAAATTACACATGTCGAGTATACATTAGAGCATCTTATTTGTTCTGTTACAGCAGTGGAAACCAGAACGCGTGGACACTATTGCTCATAAACCTTAAAATAAACAACTGTAAAAAACATGGGGACTTGCTACCTGTTTTGCCACAAGCGTGGAAACCAGAACATGCGGTGGACTGAGTACCCCGACCAACTATCGATCCAGAACCAGAGTCTGTGGTGCGCAAAAAACTTAACATTAAGACCAGAGAAAAAACCTGTAAGAGCATTAGACATGAGGCGAACCCGGGCGTTCATCCTGGTGAAGTCGGGAGACGAAAGGCTAGCAGCAAGTCGGGCATCGACTTTTCTCAGGCTCGGTTGATGGGGAGTTGTACAAGACGTCCAAACGCTTGTTGAGGGTGCGTTGGTTGTGCTGTTGCTCTACCAAATCCTTGCGCATATCAAAGATCAAGACCAGGTGGTCTTCTGTAATCCTGTAAGAGCTGGGAGTTGGGTGAGCCTTCTCTTCAGCATCCTCATCATCCTCATTTGTTCCAGGGTCCTCATGCATGGTAGCAGCGGAAAAATCATTAGCAGTGGCGAAATTCGTGGCAGGGTCCTCTTCCATAGTGGAAGCATAATTATGTCTCGAGTGTTCCTCCTGAAGAGGGATTTCCTCTTCCACTAGACAACCTCCATGGGGACCCTCTGTTCTTGAAGGACAGGGCTCTAGTTGAGCCGCCTCATGCCAATTCTGATAAGAGGAGGGTGAGTGGTCCGAGCTTCTTCCTGGGATGAGAACGAAAGAGGCTGGCATGTGTTTGTGCCTGCCAAATCCGTTGTAATAGGATGGCCCTCGTTAGGACTTACCTCTCTCATGAGGCATGGCTAAGCAGAGTGTAGGGCGAATGGAATCAACATTGGTGCGAGAATGAGATAGAGGGTGGAATGTGAAGGCATGGAGCAAAGAAAGAAGAATAAGACCATAAACTGCGGTTGATTGCCCAATATAGGACCCTCCACGAGACGATAAGACCAGGAGGATAGAGGAGTTGATGGCTCTGGTAGCCATTAGTGTAGGAGTAATGGCCATTAGTTGTTTTGTACTGATGTCGAGGAGCCGAACCTGAGTCTCCATTAAGACCAATCGTACTAAGCCTTGAAAAACATGTAAACTTGACATCACGACTGGACAGAGGAGGAGAGTGGAGGCGAGAGGCTTTAACTACCCTTCTATCTTCCCCAGTCGTTGACATGTATGCTCCATGTGTCTCTCCATCCAAGGATACACCCTCATATAACTTGATATCACCACCCAAATCCCAATATTATTTCCAAATTTAACAATTTGGAATGGATTTTTTTACATTATCATTTAGAATCTATAAAATTTGATAACACCCTATAATTATTTGATGTCATTCTTATTCAATTTAATATTTTTAATTTGATAACACCTTAGTATAACAATGAGATGTGATTGATATTAAATTCAATATTTAACATTTAAAAATATTTACATTCAAAATCTTAAAATTAAAATCTAATAACAACTTCAATTGAGAAAATTACACTCAAATACCTAAATTCTACAACACCTCTGCACATTGTATTGATTTACCGCATCTTCAAACACTATTTATTTCATTACCTATCATGTGTCTTGGCGCTCCTCACATTGTAATGCAATGTCCTTTCATTTTGTTTAAACAATGTAATCGACATATGGTACTCTATCTTAATTTTACATATCATGAGATCTTCTCTCACATATTTCGTCTTATTTTTACATATCACAAGATCTTCTCTCACATGTTTTTTAGTATCCGTTTACAAATTAAGTATTGATTTTTTTTACATCACCACTTGTCATGTGTCTTGCCTTTAACTTATCTTGAAGTCACATGATATGTCTTTTTCTCATTTTTATTTTACTTTAGTCTCCTTTTCTTCTTTTTACTTCAACAATATGGGTGTCACATTATTAGTCTTTTCCGAAGGTGTAGAGGGACTATAACGATCGATAATTCATTGACTTCATATTAATATGTCCTTTGACTATAAATTTTCGCATCATCTGTATTGTTCGTACTATAGAAGTAAAAACATTATTATATATATATATATATATATATATATATATATATATGTCATCGTCTCATTGGAGAGTATATTCGAGGTCTTATTGCTAGCTTCGTTGTTCCCAATGTTGTAAATGTGTAGATATCCAAATTTTTGAGCTTAGATGCTCATTTTTAATTTTTATTACATTTGTACTGAAATGTTTACATACCAAAAGTTTTGAGCATGGACGTTGTTTTTTAATGTTTTCTTATTATTAATCCCTGCCGAATGCGTAGAAGGACTATAGTGATCACATATTAATATGTCCTTTTATTATTATTATTATTAGTCCTTTACATACCGAAGGTTTAGAGCATTGGCACTTTTTTTAAGGCGCTTGAATAGGCTTGACAACTTAAATTTTTACATAGCGCGAGGTCCTGAAATAGGCCTAACAACTTAAATGTTTGCATACCATGAGTCCCTTAGACAACTTGACAACCTTAAATGTTTACCTAAATAGGTTTCTCAGAGTACATTTTTCCTCAAATTTTTCCATACAATGTTGCAGTGAATTTGGACAATATTGTTGTCCACCACCAGTTGAATAGGCATTGTATGTTTCATACTTCTTCTATGCTTGGAATGAAATTTGGTCATCGTTGAAGTTACATACATTGTTTATTGGTTCGGTGGGTGCTTCTTTTTCATTGGTTCGTCGGTTGTTGCTTGTTGTTGTTTGGTTCAACTTTGCAAGGTTGGGGACCTACACCTATGGTTGGCCTGTTGGTGCATGTTGCTTTCTTTTGTTTACTTCAACTTTGCAGGGTTGGGGTCCTTTATTCGTAGTTGGATCTATTTTTTTTTTTTACTTTGCGGGGTCCAGGTGCTGCAGCCACAATTCAACATGCGCTTTTTTCGTTCATCATTTCATAGTAAGTTTCGATGCCATAATTTCATTTTTTATTCGTTCTTTGTTGTTCACTGTTTGCAGTTTGCAAGTAATAATGTTCGATTATTTCTACTAGCGTGCTCATCATATGTTTCTGATTCCTTCTGTGCTTCGACTACAGTTTGCTAATCGTTGGAGATACATATGTTGTTTACTAGTTCGGTGGTTGTTTCTTGTTCGTTGGTTTGTCGGTTGTTGCTTGTTGTTGTTTGGCTCAAGTTTACGAGTTTGGGGCCTTGGGGATGCAGTTGGGCCTGTTCGTGCTTGCTCATTGGTTTGTTGCTTGTTGTTTTCTTTTGTTTACTTCGACTTTGCAGGGTTGGGGTCCTGCGTCGATAGTTGGAGCTGGTTTTTTTTTTTACTTTGTGGTGTTCAAGTCCTGCACCCGCGAGTGGCCCTGTGGTTGTATTGTTTTCCATGTCTGGTGAAGTTGAGATCTGGTGCCTGTTTCGTGCCAGCCTGTCCTGCTGTTAAATTTTTCTCCAATTCTTTTTCTTGGTTCTGGACATACCTACATGTCTTTTTAAAATGTTCTTATAGAAGAAAATGATATTGAAATGGTTCTACCAAGAGTGGTGTTCTGTGGATTGAAAATTGCAGTATTAAGTTTTTATGTTGTTTGGCATGCAACATTTCTAGCAGAATCAATGTGTTCTGAAATGGATCACACCATTTACATTTGGACGAAACCATTATCATTCTAGGATACTTTAGTGTTGACATGATACAAAATAGTGGCATAAGAAATGATTGAACAACTACATGTGCAATTAAAATGTAGGTTGTCTTATTGTTAAGATAAAACATGTGCAAAATGGGCTTATTAACCATATATGGTGAAATGTGACCATATCACAATACAACCTCTTTATCCTCTACATAGACTGGTGTGACCACGATACAATTTGTCTTGTACTTGAAATATGATATGTACACCAAAGATACTACAAAATTATATTTCCATGTCTTGAAGCATGTCTGGATACTTTGCTACAAAAAACCAAAATCATTTAGCTATGGCCATGCAATTTCTTAATATTTTGTGGCTTGTAATATATTTTGGGCAAGAATTTTTTTTATATATTTACAACCATGGATGGAGAGAAGCAAAGGTTCATGTTTCTAACTATGTTTTATTCTATTCGTTGATTCTCATTTAGTGTATGTACATATTACTTGTTCTCTGTTGCATACCATATTCCATTCATGTTCATTGTATTTTGTGTGTTCCCACATTCAAACAAAAAGAATAGTTGGAGAAAACGAAGGAGTCTTAACTGCAACGGTGGAAGAGGAGATACAAAGGTACATGCTTGTACTATTGTTCCATATTTTGTTGTTTCGTATTTCATTTATTATCTGTATATGTGTTCACCTAATTTATTGTATGTAGATATTGCGTACCTTCCTACATAATAATTTATCTTCATTCCCTTTGTATTTCTTGTGCCGCAACATTGAAAAAATTCGAACTTTGTTTATTTTTTTTTACATGTCTTCCTACATACTAACTTCCTTCACGTCCATTGTATTTTTCCTGCATTGCTACATTTAAAAAAATAGAGTGGCTGGAGAGGACGATGGACTCTTTGGCGTGAATGTAGAGGAGGAGTTACATAGGTGCATACCTGTACTCTTATTTCATATTCCAGTGTTTAGTATTTCATTTATTGTCTATGTATTTGTTTTACTTGTTCTATTGCTTTGCACCTTTTTTATTGTATGTATATACTACGTATCTTTCTACATAGTAACATATTCTCATTTGAATTGTATTCTCTTTGTTGCTACATTGAAATAAATAGAAGTGTATTTTATTCTTTTACATGTCTTTCTGCATACTAACTTGCCTTCATGTCCACTGTATGTTCGACATTGCTATGTTGAAAGAAACAAATTGGTTGGACAGGAAGATGAATTCTTATATGCCACAACAAAAGGGTCTTTGATACAATCTTTGAAAAGGTATACCAATTGTGCTAGTAAATCAAACATACAAAATGGGTGGGGGAATATAATATTGGACTAGAAAACGATGATTTGGCAACAATGGGCCTTTGTTGAGACTTCCCGCTTCCAAACATTTTCCTCCCCATTTCTAATTTTTCCACTTTCTATTATCCCTTTTTTTTTTCCCTCTTCTATACTTTCGATGCCATAATTTCGATGCCACAATTTCATTTTTTATTTGTTCTTTGTTGTTCATTGTTTGCATCTTGCAAGTAATAATGTTCGATTATTTCTACTGGCGTGCTCATCATATGTTTTTGATTCCTTCTGTGCTTCGACTGTAGTTTGGTAATCGTTGGATATACATATGTTGTTTACTAGTTTGGTGGTTGTTTCTTGTTTGTTGGTTTGTCGGTTGCTGCTTGTTGTTGTTTGGCTCAA
>ML793761.1:255066-276760 GCA_009831015.1 Picea engelmannii
ATACTCTTACTACTCATCTCCCTCCGCCCAAGAGAAAAAAAGGAGATGGTCCCTTGGTGCACCGAGAGATATATTTCAAGCCAAGGAATTCCAAGGCAACCCTGCCTGCTTAGACAACCTGCCTGCCTACATTGATGGCTGGTGAAGGGGTTGATGCGATTGATTTCAAGATGGGAGAAGATGATGTGATGGACGATGATACAAAAATGGATGATGGAAATGAAGACCTTTTTCCCACTCCTACGCCCAAATTGAAATCAACCATAACGGGGGGCACTTCCTGGCTCAACGATGGCGGCCCTGATAACACCAAAAGAAGGGGTTTCAAAAAAGAAACTGACGTTGAATGCAATAGCCGCTTTGCAACTCGAAATTAGGAATTCTAGAGATCTAAATTATTATGTTCTGGGAGGAAGTCTTTCACGCTAAGGAAATGATATATTGATGCTCCCAGAGATATATTTCAAGCCAAAAAAATTATTTAATTGCGGAACCACTCTCCTGTTATCTGGATATACAATTAACATCTTAGGGGATGAGGACTAGAACTCCCATTGGTGCAAGGCATATTCCTACTACTCATATCCTTCCATTCGAAATGGACTAATTTGTGCCTCTAGAATTGCTCGTGCAACCTATGTCCCTGAAGTCTTCGACTGTGAGGAGGTGGTTTCTTGGTGTGTCCTAACTTTCAGTTTTGGGTTCTTTTGTTTTCCCTGCAACGTTTTTCGTCTTCTTCCTCACGGGAAGCTTGTGAGACCTATAAATTTTACCACAGGACTGTTGTTCATATGCTTCAAGCCAAGGATTTATTCCACAGTGGAACCACTCTCTTATTTCTTTGTCACCTCAAGTCTTCCGCAAGATATTGAGATTAGGGAAACGAACATTGACCCCCGAGGAGAAGACTGCAAGGATTTCCTTAAAAAATCATGGTAATAAGGTCCTGTGCCTATGTTTATGGAAAATATGTTCAATGTTTTGGTCCAAAGAACTCGATCCAATTTCTATGGATAGATATACACTATCCAATATTCTTTTTTTTTAATGGATTTACTATTAAAAAAAATTCCTTGGAATCTTGGTTGTTGCTTCTTTTCTGAATTTAACATCTCTTCTCATTGGCATGGTTCGATAGTCTCATAGTTCGTCAATATTGTATTGGCTCAAGTAATTTGATCTAAAATGGAGCATTTGACAATTATATGAAAATGCATTGTGTTGATCCATCATGCTTTTATAGAAACAAAAATGAATTTCAAACAGTGTCAAACCAACGTTCAATTCTATTCGTAATGCAGATAGAATATAGCAAGATCAAATCACAATGCGACAGTCTAGGCCCCACCATAGAAATTTTGTTTTCATCTCAACCTTGCTAAGCAAACAATTTCTTATTTCCCTTTCGCTTGCTTGATTCCTTTAGTCCGAAAGGTAACATTTTATTAGTTGTCCATCCCCTGGCCTCTATTTGAGCATTTTTTACTTTATTAATGAAATTACCAAATTTCTTGTTCACAAATTTAAAAAAAAATAAAAATGATATATGGTGGTTGTAGTCAAATGAGACTATGAAATCAACTACAATATTAAAATTCAAGATTGTCATTGTTGTTTCTAGACATGCAATTATTAAGATTTAATGTTAACAAYCCATCATGCAAGAAGTTTAATACTTAAGTTAATATGTTAAAGTCATGGAAKAATGTATCAAGAACACAATTACTCCCACAAGTTGCAATAAAATCTAATCTTCAACAAAGCATTTGCTCACACCCTTTTTAATGGTACAAGCACAATAGAAAACRAATAAGTGGATAAAGTAATGGACTAGAAAATAATGGTTTTGCAACAATGGGGATTGTTTGAAACCAATTCCTKCTTATGAAATTTTCCCTCCGCCTTTCTATTTTCCCACTCTTTTATCCCCTGTAGTTTCTCTTTCTGGTTACTTAGTCATTTTTTYTGAAAATGTCTTACTGAACAGGTTGGCGGATTCACGCATTCACATTTTCATTCATTCTTTTATATCTCTATTCCGACCAAACTCTTCCCCTTTCTCTAAATTGCACTTCCATTGTTTCATGACCTACAAAGAGAACTCTGGCTTCTGTGATATGCAAATTTACTTCTAGACTCCCACATCATCCTCTCTTCCATGTTACACATTTTGCACTGAAATATTCTGATACATACAATTTGACAGTCGGGGCCTTACCTCTCCTTAGGAACCCTTGTCGCCCTATTTTGAAGCCCGTCCGACCACTTTCCACACTTGACCATTTCTTGATATCTCTTTCGCAGATCGTCAAGTTGGCGGGTTCGAGAAATTTCTAATTTCTAGTTGTTGTTTCCTGTGCCCACTACCTTCAGACTTCTTTCCAAGTATATGCAATAAGTACACAACTTCTCCAGAAACATATAGAAAAGATATTTCCAGGAAATGGGATATCTATTGCAAATTTGAATATATTGGACCTTATTTTCCCTCTTCTATACTTAACCAAATTCTCGTTTCTTTTTCCCCTCTACTTTCTCTTTCTGATTACTTAATCGTTTTTTCTGAAAATGTCTCAATGCATGTGTTGGAGGACTCATGGGTTCACATTTGTGCTCATGCTTTTATATCGCGACTCCGACCGACCGATACCCATTCCATGCATAGCCACTTTTCAAATCGCAGATTCCCGGGCAGGCAGGCTCTATATTGCATTTCCATTGTTATGTGACCTACAAACAACACCCAGACCTCCACGATATACAAATTTACTTCCACACTCCCACATCATACCCTCTTCTGTGATACACAGTTTGCACTTGAAAGTTCTGAGACTTGCAATTTGACCTTCGGGTCCTCACGTCTCCTGGGGAACTATTGTCACCCCATTTTGAAGCCAGTGCGTCCAATTTCCATATTTTGCCATTTCTTGGAATCTTTTTCGCGCCTCCAATTCCATACTTACCCGAATTTTTCTCTTGCGGTTTCCTGACAGGTGGACTTCACTTCCAGTGTTCCGTGACCTGCAAACATCCCCCCAACTTCTGCGATATACAAATTGACTTCTAGACTCCTACATCAACCCCTCTTCCATGTTACACAGTTTGCACTCAAAAGTTTCGATCAATACAATTTGACCATCGGGGCCTCACGTCTCCTCGGGAACCCTTGTCAGCCTATTTTGAAGCACATTCGACTGCTTTCCATATAGGCATTTCTTGCAATCACTTTCGTGGATCGTCGGGTTGGCGGGTTAAGAAAATTTCCAATTCCTAGTCATTATTTTATGTGACTGCCACCTTCACACTTCTTTCCAAGTATATGCAATAAGTATATAACTTCTCCAGAAACATGCAGAAAATATGTTGCTAGGAAATCAGATATCTATTACATATATGAATATAATAGCCCTTCTTTTTCGTCTTCTATACCTAACCAAATTCTTGTTTCTCTTTTCCTTGTACTTTATCTTTCTCGTTACATAGTCGTTTTTTTGAAAATGTCTAGTCGCACGGGTTGGCGGATTCGCGGGTTCACATTTGCACTCGTTCTTTTATATCACGACTCTGACCGATCGCTTCCCGATTCCATACCTATCCACTTCTCCGACTGAATATTCCTGGGTAGGCAGGATCTAGATTGCACTTCTATTGTTCTGTGACTTGCAAACAACGCCCTCACTTCCGCGATATACAAATTTACAACCAAACTCTCACATCATACCCTATTTTGTGTTACAGAGTCTTCCCATCATCCCCTCTTTCGTGGTACACATTTTTCACTCAAAATTTCTGAGACATACAATTTTACCATCGGGTCCTCACGTCTCATGTGGAACTATTGTCACCCCATTTTGAATCCCTTCCGTTCGCTTTCCATACTTCACCATTTCTTTGAATTTCTTTAGCGGATCGTCGGGTTGGTAGGTTCACGAAATATCCAATTCCTAATCATTGTTTCATGTGCCCGTGCCCTTTTCACTTCTTTCCAAGTATGCAATAACTGAGGTTTAATGCTAACAACTCACCATGCCTCGAGGAGACCGTCATAATAACTGTTCCTACACAATTTGTAAAAAAATATGCAGAAAATATCCCGCCAGGTAATGGGATATCTATTACAAATACTTACCGATTTTTTCGCTTGCAGGTTCCCAGACAGGAAGGTTAAAAATTGCCCTTGCATTGTTTCGCGACCTGCAAACAACACCCAGAATTATGCGATATACATGCAAAAAATATATTTCCAGGTAATGGGATATATATTACAAATTTCAATATATTAGTGAAAACGAGTCCAATCGACCGTTTCCCTATTCCATACTTACCCACTTTTTGGATTGTGGGTTCCTAGACAAGCAGGCTCAAAATTTCCCTTCCATTGTTCCACGAACTGCAAACAATACCTTGAATTCCGCAAATATACAAACCGTCCACTGCACTGCCCCATCATGCGCTTTTCCCTTTTACGCCTTTTGCAGTCAAAATTTCTAATACATGCAATTTGACCGTCGGGCCCTCACTGTTGATTAAGGTTGTTTTCATTGATGTCAACCCTTGAAGAAAGCCCGGTAGTGAATTTCGGTAGCACAAAGGTTTGGGTTATGGACCCAACGTTGTTTCATATATAATGGTATGAGTTTTAATATATTTGAAGGTAATACTATTCTATATGGATAGTACATGTCATGTTATTTCTAGTGGTATGTGAAACGTCACATAACTCCTCACGGTTTGAGGGTTATGTCCTTACGAATGTGGAGGACCCTCATATGTTGGCTTGAAGCCCCAAAAGGTCAAACAAGTCAAAGAGATTGCAAAGAAGAAATTTTTATTTAAATGATAAAGTAAAGTGACAAAGTGAATAAGGATTATTTAAATAATAAAGTGAAGTGACAAAATCAAAGAAGATTATTTAAATGATAAAGTGAGGTGACAAAGTCAAGGAGGAATATTTAAATAATAAATTAATGGAGAACTTTCTAATTATGGAAAGTGGTTAACCCTAAAAATGAGGAAAATAGTTTAAGTGACCTAGAAATGGGTTAAGTGATCTAGAAGATGCTTCTAGGGAAGATATTTGGAGAGTATAAATAAGAGGCAAGGCTCTCTCATTTTACGTCACACTTGAGCATATTTAATACCTATAGGTGACTAAGGTAACCAAAGGATATCTAAGTCGAATTTAAGAGGGAAGGTGAAGAAAAGAAGACCGAAATTCAAGGGAGGATAAATTCTTTTGATGATGCTTTCTAAGGTATGTTATTTACTGGTCATCTGACCATTTTCGCAATAACGTTTTTTTCTAGAATGATTCAGAGCGTGAAATTGATAGGCCATTGAGGAAACATATCCAAGTATCTGTGGTAAAAAATTTAGCTCGTGTGTCACTGTATTTTTCGAGTTACACTCTGTGGAAAATAGGGTTTGTGGCTAGTCCTGAAACTAGTCTAAAACAAGTGTTTCAGGTAAAAACGTCATAACTTCTTCATAACAAATCCAAATTTAGTAAGACCAAATGTGTTGATTATATTACAATCTTTAGTATTTTTTGTAACATTTTCAGATCCATTCAACAAATATTTCGTGCGGGGCACGCTCTACAAGGTCTCTCTCTAGAATAAGCCAGAATTCAGCAAGGTATGTCATTTTTGCTATAACTATTTTTCTGAGAGGTTCCAAGTAGTAACACCTGGATGAATTGCATAATACAAACTGAATAACATTGTGTACGATTTTCAAATCTTATTCATTACAGGTACATAGTTATGATTATTTCAAGTTAGGGTTTTTGACTAATCCCAAACTAGTCATGTGAGACTAAAGAAAAGTTTGATGAAAATGCTAGTCTCTTGTTGTGAAAGTTAAAGAAGGTTTGCAGGTATGTGATCATATAAAATAGGTCTATTACAGAGTTACATATCATATTTGGATTATGAAATTGATGAGGGATTTTGGTTAAGGTACATGTTGGGTACATGGTTGAGACAAGTAGTTGATGAGTTGGCACATACATGAGGTGTATAGTTGATGATGTTGGTACATGTTGATGAGTCATAGTTTATGAGTAGTTGACACATGATTGGTACATACTTGGTACATGGTTGGATGCACTTTTTTGTGGTACAAGTTTATTACAGGTTGTTTGGTACAGGTTGGTGCATGGTTGATGCACTTGTTTATGGTACAATTTGATTACAGGTTGAAGTACAGGTTGATGCATGGTTTAGGTTTATTGGTACAGGTTTACAGTGGTATATCTCACAGTGATAGTGTGACAGTGGTTCCATCATTCTTCTTCTACTTCAGGGTGGTTGGAAGGGGCAAGGATAGTTGGTTGTAGACACCTTCCGGTTGTAGCCGGAGAACATAGAGGGTTGTAGCCTCCTTCTTGTTGTAGCCAAAGAATATTGGAGTTGGATCTTCCTTTAGCTTGTAGCCTAAGAAACAAGGGGGTTGGAGCCTCCTTCCAGTTCCAGCTAGAAAACAAAGGAAGTTGGTGCTTCCAATGAATGTAATTCTTCAAGACATATAAGAAAAAGCATTATGTGATTTTCTCCCGCTTTGGGTTTCCACGTAAAACATTGGTGTACTGTGTATGTGTATGATTGTTCATTGTTTATTTACTCTGCAGTTATTGGATGATAATGCTACATTGATATAATACTTGGATTATATGGTTAAAAAGATTAAATTGCTCAATTATTGATTCACCCCCCCTCTCAGTAATCCAACAATTGGTATCAGAGCAGGGTCCTTCAGAAATCCATTTAACCAATGAAAGGTAGATCATGGAGAGAAACAACTTATATAAAAATAGAATACCACAGTTCAATGGACAAAAGTATGCATTTTGGAGCATAAGGATGAAAACATATATACAAGCACAGGGATTTCAAATTTGGAAATCAATTGTAGATGGATACACAACACCAGCAGTTCCGCTAACAAATGATAAAGCAATGAAACTAGGTCATAATAATTCCAAAGCCAAAAATGCACTTCTGAATGGTCTTAGTGAAACAATATTCACCAAAGTTGCACATTGTAAATCCGCTAAAGAGATTTGAGACAAACTTTAAAATATTTCTGAAGGAGATTCAAAAGTCAAAGTAGCAAAGCTTCAAACTTACAGAAGTTAGTTCAAACAACTTAAGATGAAGTAAAATGAGAATGTTGTAGCTTACTTTTTACGAGTTGATGAAACAGTAAATGCAATCATAGGATTGGGAGAAGAAATCAAAGAATCTGTAATTGTTCAAAAAGTACTAAGATCTCTTCCTATGATATTTGACCCTAAGATATCAGCACTAGAAGAAATATTAGATCTAAACTCAATAAGCATGGATGAATTACATGGAATCTTCACAGCATATGAAATGAGAACTGAACAGAAAAATCCAGATATAAAAGAAGCAACCTTCAAAGCATCCAAAAAGTCAAAGTGAAAGGGAAGGAAAAAATAAAAACATAGCAGCAGCAGTGATGTCTCGGAAGATGATGATGAAGTGGCCAACTTTGTCAAAAGACTGAACAAGGGAACCGACGATAGGTATAGAGGTAAGCTTCCTTTAATTTTTTTTAATTGTGATGGTATTGGTAATTTTGCTAACAAATGTCCTTATAAGAAAAAGGGAAATGATGAAGGTTACTCAAAAGGAAAACAAACATATAAAGGCAAAAGAACCACAAAGAAAGTTTTTAAGAAAAGCTTATGCACCAAAGAAGACATCTCATCATCAGATGAAGATGAAGTCAGTGACAGTGAGACAGAAAGAGTTCTATTCATGGCAATAGAAGACTATGATAAAGAATACTCCAAAAAAGAATATAAAGAAGTCAAAGAAGAAATTGAAGAGGCAAAAGTTGACTACCTAGAGGAATTAATGTGTGTCATAGAAGTTATCTTAAGAGAAAAGAATAAAAACAAGAAACTACAAGTAGAACTAGACAAGAAACAAGACACTCAAGAACTAGAACAAAGGATCATAAATTTAAAGGTTCAAATAGAAGAAGATAAAAGAATTGAAGAAGCACTCAAAGAACAACTAGAAGAAAAAGACAAGATCATTGGAAATTTGGAAGTAGAGATTGTCATATTAAGAAAGGATCTTCAAAAGAAAAATATGCAGAACAACTCAAAATTTTTGGATGACATTATCAACAGTAAAAAATCTCATCATGAGAAGTTCGGACTTGGATACAATCAGACAGAAAAATGATCAAGCTCCAAAACAACAGAGAAAGAAACATATCCAATAATCTATGCAAAAATAATCAAGGGGGATAGGAATATCTACAAGGAAGATTATAGGGACACTCCTCCACCGACAAGATTCAGATTTCATAATCAACAACCGATAGATAGGCCTCAGGAAGAAGAATAATTTATAAGAGTACCTCCTTTTAGAAGATCTTCAACTCCCAGGTATCAAACTATATTTTTTGGTTTATGTTATGCATGTAACAATTTTGGACATAAAGCTGTGAATTACAGAGCTAGCAATAGGAACATAAACAACTTTGAAACTCATACAAAAAGGGGTTATCCAAGAAGGCTTAGTGAAACACAGAGAAGAAATTACAACATGTTTGAATCTTTGAGCACTGAAGTGGAATGTTGCAAATGTAACAATTTTGGACACATGGCCAAAGATTGCAGAATGACAGTCCCTCATAGAGAACCGCAATAGAATAACAACAATCATAGACATGAACCTCGGAAAAGGACATCGATAAGAAAACATGATCAATATAGCAATGAAGAATGCACACTCATTCTACAAGCTAAGAAGAAGAAACGTGGTTGGTATATTGACAGTGGTTGTTCAAAATGCATGACAGGTGATAGAAACAGTTTTATTACATTATGAAAGGAAAGAGATGGATTAGTATCCTTCGGAAATGATGATTCAGCTAAAATCATTGGAAAAAGCACAATCACAATTGGGAAGAAGAATACCGAGGCTGAAAATGTTCTACTAGTAGAAGATATGAAACATAATCTTCTAAGTGTGAGTCAAATGTGTGACCAAGGTCATAAAGTTACTTTCGATTCACAAAAGTGCGAGATAAGAAAAGAAGGTTCAGGAAAATTGATTGCTACAGCTGCGAGAAATTCAAGCAACATATATGTATTAGGTGAAATTGGAAATGAAAAGTGTTTTCGAGGAAAGGAAGATGAAAGTTGGATATGGCATAGAAGAATGGGTCACATACATTTTGATAACCTTGTGAAATTCAATAGAGTAGAAGCAGCCAAAGAAATGCCCCGGATCATGAAACCAACCAATACTTTATGCAAGCATTGTCAACAAGGAAAGAAAACAAAGACCGTGTTCAAATCAAAGGAATATTAAATGACAAGACCACTGGAAATTGTGCATACTAATCTAGTTGGACCAACTACAACAAAGGGTTTAAAAGGTGAGAAATAATTTATGTTATTATCTAATGATTATACAAGAATGATTGCGGTTTGCTTTCTCAAGAATAAGTCAGAAGCTTTTGAAAACTTCAATATTTACAAGGAAATGGTTGAAAATGAAATGGATTCAAAAATTAAATTCTTGAGATCTAATAATGGAGGAGAGTTCACTTCAAAGGAGTTTATGGACTACTGCAGTAGTCATGGAATAAAAAGGAAATTCTCTATTTCTAGAACACCTCAACAGAATGGAGTTGTTGAGAGAAAGAACAAGACAATACAAGAAATAGTTGAAACAATTCTAATGGATTCCAAATTGACAGATATATTTTGTACACAGGAAGTGCATACAACAGTTCACATTCAAAACATATTAATGCTTCGAAACAATACTAACAAAACTCCCTACGAGCTATGGAAAGGAAGACCAACAAATGTGAAGCACTTAAGAGTTTTTGGAAGCAAATGTTACATCAAAAGAGAAGATGGAAAAATGAGAAAGTTTGACTCTCGTGTAGATAAAGGAGTACTTGTTGGTTACTCAAGTACAAGGAAAGCATACAAGTGTTACAATTTGATATTGAACAAAGTTGTAGAAAGCATCAACGTAACAATTGATGAAACAGGCATACCAAAATCAAAGGAAGAAGAAAATGAATCAATGGAACAAATTTTCGAAGAAAAAGCAGAAGATGAAAAGGAAGTAGAAGAGGAAGATGAAGAGAATCAGACAAGTTCAACAAATGCCTCCAAAGACACCTAGCAAACGAGTACAAAAGAATCATCCTTCAGATTAGATTATCGAAAACAAAGACGTAGGAGTCAAGACTAGAAGAAGAATCTGTTCACCAGAACAAACACAATTAGCACTCACATCTACGATTGAACCAACCTATTTTGAAGAGGCCAAAAATGATGAATTTTGGAACAAGGCCATGGAAGAAGAATTGGATCAAACAAAGAAAAATGACACTTGGGAATTGGTTCCAATACCAAAGGATAAGAATGTGATCGACACAAAGTGGGTATACAGGAATAAATTGAACGAAGATGGACATGTTACAAGGAACAAAGCTAGATTGGTGTGTAAAGGATATGCACAGATTGAAGGAATCGACTTTGAAGAGACATTTTCCCCAGTTACCAAAATGGAAGCAATCCGATTGATTTTAGCTTATGCATGCTCCAAAAATATTAAAGTGTATTATATAGACGTAAAATAAGCTTTTCTGAATGGGGAAATTGAAGAAGAAGTCTACATTGAACAACTAGAAGGATTTCAGTTGTCAGAGAATGCAGACTATGTGTGCAAATTAAAGAAGTCCTTGTATGGTCTAAAACAAGCTCCTAGAGCATGTTACTCTAGACTAGATAAATATCTACAACAGGAGGGGTTTAGAAAAGGAAGTGCAGACAACAACCTCTACATAAAGGTAAGTCAAAGTAATATTTTATTAATTGAATTTTATGTTGATGATATTATTTTTGGTAGTGATGATGACTGGTTAAGCCATACATTTGCAAAGGATATGCATAATGAATTTGAAATGTCATTACTTGGAGAACTATCCTTCTTTCTGGGACTTCAGATATGTCAAAGAAACCAAGGAATTTTTATTTCTCAAACTAAGTATATCAAATAAATGCTAAAGAGGTTCGGAATGGAAGATTGCAAACCAGTTATCAGTCCCATGCAAACCAGTTGCAAGTTAAGAAAAGATGATGATTCAAAATCTACATATCAGAGTCAATAAAGGTTAATGATTGGCGGCCTACTATGTGTGATAGCATCCAGACCAGATGTAATGCAGGCAATTGGACAGGTGGCACGATTTCAAGCAGCACCAAAGGAATCACATGTATTAGCAGTGAAGAGAATTTTCAAATATCTCAAAGGAACGTAAGACTTTGGATTATGATATCCAAAAGGAAAGGATCTATCTCTTATTTCCTACACAGATGCAGATTGGGTAGGTTGTATTGATGACCGACAAAGAACCAATGGAGAAACGTTCTACTTGGGTGAGTGTTTAGTATCATGGATAAGAAAGAAACAATCATCGATATCTCTATCTACAGTCGAGGCAGAGTATATTTCAGCAACAACATGTTGTACACAGGTTCTTTGGATGAAACAAACTTCGATAGATATATCGGTTGAGTATGATGAGCCCATTCCAATCTATTGTGATAATACAAGCACCATTAGTATCTCAAAGAACCCATTGATGCACTCCAAGATGAAGCACATTCCAATCAAGTATCACTTTCTACGGGAACATGTTGCAGAAAATAACATCAGAGTTGAGTATGTGGACACGAAAGAACAAGTGGCAGACATATTTACAAAACCACTTCCATGGGAATCCTTTGCGTATCTTCGCTAGAGACTCAGAGTTATTTCTACTCCAAAATGAATGTTTTTGAATGCTTATCTTATATGTCTTAGATGTACACAAGGAAGCACCATAAAGATGATAGTTCAATCAGGGGGAGCAACCCCGGATGAAAAGATACTTTTTCCATTGATGACAAAGGGGAAGATATTCATCATATGCAGAGGACAGAGGTGTGGTTCTAGGGAGAGAAATGGTCATAGAGGTGTAGAGGACATAAGCATGTTTCCAGGGGGAGCATGAGTGATATGACTTCAGTATTGCATGACATAATTTCAGTATTACATCAGAGTGTTTCCATCAATGCCAAAGGGGGAGATTTTTTATTAAGGTTGGTTTTCATTGATGTCAACCCTTGAATAAAGTCCGGTAGAACAAAGGTTTAGGTCATGGACCCAAGTTTGTTTCATGTATAATGGCATGAATTTTAATATATTTGAAGGTAATACTATTATATATGGATAATACATGTCATGCTATTTCTGGTGGTATGTGGAAGATCACATCACTCCTCATGGTTTGAGAGTTATGGCCTTACGAAGTTGGAGGACCCTAATATGTTGGCTTGAAGCCACAAAAGTCAAATAAGTCAAAGAAATTGCAAATAAGAAATGATTATTTAAATGATAAAGTAAAGTGACAATGTCGAGAAGGATTATTTAAATAATAAAGTGAAATGACAAAATCAAAGAAGATTATTTAAATGATAATGTGAGGTGACAAAGTCAAGGAGGAATATTTAAATGATAAATTAATGGAGAACTTTCTAATTATGGAAAGTGGTTAACCCTAAAAATGAGGAAAATAGGTTAAGTGACCTATAAATGGATTAAGTGACCTAGAAGATGCTTCTAAGGAAGATATTTGGAGAGTATAAATAAGAGGCAAGACTCTCTCATTTTACATCACACTTGAGAATATTGAATATCTATATGTGAATAAGGTAACCAAAGGATATCTAAGCCGAATTTAAGAGGGAAGGTGAAGAAAAGAAGGCCGAAATTCAAGGGAGAATAAATTCTTTTGATGATGCTTTCTAAGGTATGTTATTTACAAGTCATCTCACCACTTTCGCAATAATGTTTTTTTCTAGAATGATTCAGAGTGTGAAATTGATAGGCCATTAAGGAAACATATCCAAGTATCTGTGCTAAAAAATCAAGCTCGTGTGTCACTGTATTTGTGGAGTTACACTATCTGGAAAATAGGGTTTATGGCTAGTCTTGAAACTAGTCTAAAACAGGTGTTTCGGGTAAAAACATCATAACTTCTTCATAACAGATCCAAATTTAGTAAGAAAAAACGTGTTGATTAAATTACAGTCTTTAGTATTATGTGTAACATTTTCAGATCCATTCAACAAATATTTCGTGTGGAGCATGCTCTACAAGGTTGCTCTCTAGAATAAGCCAGAATTCAGCAAGGTATGTCATTTTTTCTATAACTCTTTTTCTGAGAGGTTCCAAGTAATGACACCTAGATGAATTACATAAAACAAACTGAAGAACATTGTTTACTATTTTCAAATCTTTATTCATTGCAGGTACATAGTTATGATTATTTCAAGTTAGGGTTTTTGACTAATCTCAAACTAGTCATGTGAGACTAAAGAAAAGTTTGATGAAAATGCTAGTCTCTTGTTGTGAAAGTTAAGGAAGGTTTGTAGGTATGTGATCATATAAACTAGGTCTATTATAGAGTTACAGATCATATTTGGATGATGAAATTGATGAGGGCTTTTGGTTAAGGTACATGTTGGGTACATGGTTGAGACAAGTAGTTGATGAGTTGGCACATACATGAGGTGTATAGTTGATGATGTTGGTACATATTGATGACTCATAGTTTATGAGCAGTTGACACATGATTGGTACATACTTGGTACATGGTTGGATGTACTTTTTTGTGGTATAGGTTTATTATAGGTTGTTTGGTACAGGTTGGTGTATGGTTGATGCACTTGTTTATGGTACAAGCTGATTAAAGGTTGAGGTACAGGTTGATGCATGGTTTAGGTTTATTGGTACAGGTTTACAGCGGTATATCTCACAGTGATAGTGTGACAGTTGTTCCATCATTCTACTTCTACTTCAAGGTGGTTGGACGGGGCAAGGATAGTTGGTTGTAGCCACCTTCCGATTGTAGTTGGAGAACATAGAGGGTTGTAGCTTCCTTCTAGTTGTAGCCATAGAATATTGGAGTTGGAACTTCCTTTAGGTTGTATCCTAAGAAACTAGGGGGTTGGAGACTCCTTCCAGTTCCAGCTGGAAAACAAAGGAAGTCGGTACTTCCAATGAATGTAATTCTTCAAGACATATAAGAAAAAACATTATGTAGTTTTCTCCCGCTTTGGGTTTCCACGTAAAACACTGGTGTACTATGTATGTGTATGATTTTTCATTTGTTCATTGCTTATTTACTCTACAGTTATTGGATGATAATGCTACATTGATATAACACTTGGATTATATGGTTAAAAAATCTTAAATTGCTCGATTACTGATTCACCCCCCCTCTCAGTAATCCAACAATTGGTATCAGAGAAGGGTCCTTCAAAAATCAGTTTAACCATTGAAAGGTAGATCATGGAGAGAAACAACTTGTATAAAAATGGAATACCACAGTTCAATGGACAAAAGTATTCATTTTGGAGCATAAGGATGAAAACATATATACAGGCACAGGGATTTCAAATTTGGAAATCAATTGTAGATGGATACACAACACCAGCAGTTTCGCCAACAAATGACAAAGCAGTGAAACTGGGTCAAAATAATTCCAAAGCCAAAAATGCACTTCTAAATGGTCTTAGTGAAACAATATTCACCAAAGTTGCACATTGTAAATCCGCTAAAGAGATTTGGGACAAACTTCAAAATATTTATGAAGGAGATTCAAAAGTCAAAGCAGCAAATCTTCAAACTTACAGAGGTCAATTCGAACAACTTAAGATGAAGGAAGATGAGAATGTTGCAGCTTACTTCTTATGAGTTGATGTAATAGTAAATGCAATCATAGGATTGGGAGAAGAAATCAAAGAATCTGTAATTGTTCAAAACGTACTAAGATCTCTTCCTATAAGATTTGACCCTAAGATATCAACACTAGAAGAAAGATCAGATCTAAATTCAATAAGCATGGACGAATTACATGGAATCTTCACAACATATGAAATGAGAAATGAACAGGAAAATCCAGATATAAAAGAAGCAACCTTTAAAGCATCCAAAAAGTCAAAGAAAAAGGGAAGGAAAAAATAAGAACATGGCAGCAGTAGTGACGTCTCGGAAGATGATGAAGAAGTGGCCAACTTTGTCAAAAGACTGAACAAGGGAATCGACGATAGGTATAGAGATAAACTTCCTTTAATTTTTTTTAATTGTGATGGTATTGGTCATTTTGCTAACAAATGTCCTTATAAGAAAAGGGGAAATGATGAAGGTTACTCAAAAGGAAAATAAACATATAAAGGCAAAAGAACCACAAAGAAATTTTTGAAGAAAAGTGTATGCACCAAAGAAGACATCTCATCATCAGATGAAGATGAAGTCGGTGACAGTGAGACAGAAAGAGTTCTATTCATGGAAGTAGAAGACTATGATAAAGAAGACTCTGAAGAATAATATGAAGAAGTTAAAGAAGAAATTGAAGAGGCAGAAATTGACTACCTAGAGGAATTACTGTGTGCCATAGAAGTTATCTTAAGAGAAAATAATAAAAACAAGAAACTACAAGAAGAACTAGACAAAAAAGAAGACACTCAAGAACTAGAAAAAATGATTACACATTTGAAGGTTCAAATAGAAGAAGATAAAAGAATTGAAGAAACACTCAAAGAACAACTAGAAGAAAAAAACAAGATCATTGGAAATTTGGAAGTAGAGATTGTCACATTAAGAAATGATCTTCAAAAGAAAAATATGCAGAACAACTCAAAAGTTTTGGATGACATTATCAGCAGTCAAAAATCTCATCATGAGAAGTCTGGACTTGGATAAAATCAAACAGAAAAATGATCAAGCTCCAAAACAATAAAGAAAGAAACATATCCAAAAATCTATGCAAAAATAATCAAGGGGATAGGAAGATCTACAAGGAAGATTACAAGGACACTCCTCCACCGACAAGATTCAGATTTCATAATCAACAACTGACAGATAGGCATCGAGAAGAAGAATAAATTATAAGAGTACCTCCTTTCAGAAGATCTTCAACTCCCAGGTATCAAACTATATTTTTTGGTTTATGTTATGCATGTAATAATTTTGGACATAAAGTTGTGAATTACAGAGCTAGCAACAGGAACACAAACAACTTTGAAATGCATACACAAATGGTTTATCGAAGAAGACCTAGTGAAACACAGAGAAGAAGTTACAACGTGTTTGAATCTTTGAGCACTAAAGTGGAATGTTGCAAATGTAACAATTTTAGACACATGGTCAAAGATTGCAGAATGACAGCCCCTCATAGAGAACCGCAACAGAATAATAACAGTCACGAACAGGAACCTCATAAAAGGACATGGATAAGAAAGCAGGATCAATATAGAAATGAAGAATGCACACTTGCTCTATAAGCTAAGAAGAAGAAACGTGGTTGGTATGTTGACAGTGGCTGTTAAAAACACATGACAAGTGATAAGAATAGGTTTCTTACATTATGAAAGGAAAGATATGGATTAGTATCCTTCGAAAATGATGATTCAACTAAAATCATTGGAAAAGGCACAATCACAATTGGGAAGAAGAATACCAAGGCAGAAAATGTTCTACTAGTAGAAGATATGAAACATAATCTTCTAAGTGTGAATCAAATGTGTGACCAAGGTCATAAAGTTACTTTTTATTCACAAAAGTGTGATATAAGAAAAGAAGGTTCAAAAAAATTGGTTGCTACAGCTGTGAGAAATCCAAGTAACATATATGTATTAAGTGAAATTGGAAATGAAAAGTGTTTTCTAGGAAAGGAAGATGAAAGTTGGCTATGGCATAGAAGAATGTGTCACATACATTTTGATAACCTTTTCAAATTCAGCAGAAGAGAAGCAGTCGGAGAAATGCCTTGGATCACGAAACCAACCAACACTTTATGCAAGCATTGTCAACAAGGAAAGAAAACAAAGACCAGGTTCAAATTAAAGGAATATTAAATGACAAGACCACTGGAAATTGTGCAAACTAATCTACTTGGACCAACTACAACAAAGGGTTTAAAAGGTGAGAAATACTTTATGTTATTATCTAATGATTATACAAGAATGACTGCAGTTTTCTTTCTCAAGAATAAGTTAGAAGCTTTTAAAAACTTCAAGCTCTACAAGGAAATGGTTGACAATGAAATGGATTAAAAAATCAAATTCTTGAGATCTGATAATGGAGGAGAGTTCACTTCAAAGAAATTTATGGACTACTGTAGCAATCATGGAATAAAAAGGAAATTCTTTGTTTATGGGACTTTAACAGAATGGAGTTGTTGAGAGAAAGAATAGGACAATACAGGAAATAGTTCAAAAAAATTCTAATGGATTCCAAATTGACAGATATATTTTGTACACAGGCAGTGCATACAACAATTCACATTCAAAACAGAGTAATGCTTAGAAACAACACTGACAAAACTCCCTACGAGCTATGTAAAGGAAGACCAACAAATGTGAAGCACTTCAGAGTTTTTGGAAGCAAATGTTACATCAAAAGAGAAGATGGAAAAATGAGAAAGTTTGACGCTTGTGTGGACAAAGGAGTACTTGTTGGTTACTCAAGTACAAGGAAAGCATACAAGTGTTACAATTTGAGATTGAAAAAAATTGTAGAAAGCATCAATGTAACAATTAATGAAACAGATAGACCAAAATCAAAGGAAGAAGAAAATGAATCAATGGAACAACTTTTCGAAGAAGAAGCAGAAGATGAAAAGGAAGTAAAAAAGGAAGATGAAGAGAATCCGACAGAAGAAGAAGAAGAAGAGAAAGTTTAGCAAGTGCCTCCAAAGACACATAGCAGATGAGTACAAAAGAATCATCCTTCAGATCAGATTATCGAAAACAAAGACGTAGGAGTTGAGACTAGAAGAAGAATTCGTTCACTAGAACAAACACACCTAGCACTCACATCTACAATTGAACCAACGTATTTTGAAGAGCCCAACGAGGATGAATTTTGGAACAAGGCCATTGATGAAGAATTGGATCAAATAAGAAAAATGACACTTGGGAATTGGTTCCAAAACCAAAGGATAAGAATGTAATCGACACAAAGTGGGTACACAGGAATAAATTGAACGAAGATGGACATGTTACAAGGAACAAAGCTAGATTGGTATGTAAAGGATATGCACAAATTGAAGGAATCGATTCTGAAGAGACATTTTCCCCAGTTGCCAGAATGGAAGAAATTCGATTGATTTTATCTTATGAATGCTCCGAAAATATTAAAGTGTATCAGATGGATGTAAAATCATTTTTTCTGAATAGGGAACTTGAAGAAGAAGTCTACATTGGACAACCAGAAGGATTTCGGTTATCAGAGAATGAAGACTATGTGTGCAAATTAAAGAAGTCCTTGTATGGTCTAAAACAGGCTCTTAGAGCATGGTACTCTAGACTAGATAAATATCTACAACAGCCAGGGTTTAGAAAAGGAAGTGCGGACAACAACCTCTACATAAAGGTAAGTCAATGTAATATTTTATTAATTGAATTTTATGTTGATGATATTATTTTTGGTAGTGATGATGACTGGTTAAGCCAGAAATTTGCAAAGGATATGCATAATGAATTTTAAATGTCATTACTTGGAGAACTATCCTTCTTTCTAGGACTTCAGATACGTCAAATAAACCAAGGAATTTTTATTTCTCAAACTAAGTATATCAGAGAATTGCTAAAGAGGTTCAGAATCGAAGATTGCAAACCAGTTATCACTCCCATGAAAACTAGTTGCAAGTTAAGCAAAGATGATGATTCAAAGTCTACATATTAGAGGCAATACAAGTTAATGATTGACAACCTACTATATGTGACAGCATCCAGACTAAATGTAATGCAGGCAGTTGAACAGGTGGCACGATTTCAAGAAGCACCAAAGGAATCACATGTATTAGCAGTGAAGAAAATTTTCAAATATCTCAAAGGAACGTAAGAGTTTGGATTATGATATTCAAAAGGAAAGGATCTATCTCTTATTTCCTACACAGATGCAGATTGGGCAGGTTGTATTGATGACCGACGAAGCACCAGTGGAGAAACGTTCTACTTGGGTGAGTGTTTAGTATCATGGATAAGCAAGAAACAATCATCGATATCTCTATCTACAGTCGAGGCAGAGTATATTTCAATAGCAACATGTTGTACACAATTTCTTTGGATGAAACAAACTTTGACAAATATACCGGTTGAGTATGATGAGCCCATTCCAATATATTGTAATAATACAAGCTCCATTAGTATCTCAAAGAACCCAGTGATGCACTCCAAGACGAAGCACATTCCAATCAAGTATCACTTTCTACGGGAACATGTTGCAGAAAATAACATCAGAGTTGAGTTTGTGGGCACAAAAGAACAAGTGGCAGACATCTTTACAAAACCACTTCCACAGGAATCCTTTGCGTATCTTCACCAGAGACTCAGAGTTATTTCTACTCCAAAATGAATGTTTTTGAATGTTTATTTTATATGTCTTATATGTACACGAGGAAGCACCATAAAGAGGATAGTTCAGTCAGGGGGAGCAGCCCCGAATGGAAAGATACTTTTTCCATTGATGACAGAGGAGGAGAGATTCATCATATGCAGAGGACAGAGGCATGGTTCCAGGGGGAGCAATGGTCATAGAGGTGTAGAGGACATAAGCATATTTCTAGGGGGAGCATGAGTGATATGACTTCAGTATTGTATGACATAATTTCAGTATTACATCAGAGTGTTTCCATCAATTCCAAAGGGGGAGATTGTTGATTAAGGTTGGTTTTCATTGATGTCAACCCTTGAATAAAGTCCGGTGGTGAATTTCGGTAGCACAAAGGTTTAGGTAATGGACCCAAGGTTGTTTCATGTATAATGGCATGAGATTTAATATATTTGAAGCTAATACTATTATATATGGATAGTACATGTCATGCCATTTCTGGTGGTATGTGGAACATCACATAACTCCTCACGGTTTGAGGGTTATGGCCTTACGAAGTTGGAGGACCCTCATATGTTGGATTGAAGCCCCAAAAGGTCAAAAAAGTCAAAGAGATTGCAAATAAAAAATTATTATTTAAATGATAAAGTAAAGTGACAAAGTCAAGAAGAATTATTTATATAATAAAGTGAAGTGACAAAATCAAAGAAGATTATTTAAATGATAATGTGAGGTGACAAAGTCAAGGAGGAATATTTAAATGATAAAGTAATGGAGAACTTTTTAATTATGGAAAGTGGTTAACCCTAAAAATGAGGAAAATAGGTTAAGTGACCTAGAAATGGGTTAAGAGACCTAGAAGATGCTTCTAAGGAAGATATTTGGAGAGTATAAATAGGAGGCAAGGCTCCCTCATTTTACATCACACTTGAGCATATTGAATATATATATATAGGTGACTGAGGTAACCAAAGGATATCTAAGCCAAATTTTAGAGGGAAGGTGAAGAAAAGAAGGCCAGAATTCAAGGGAGGATAAATTCTTTTGATGATTCTTTCTAAGGTATGTTATTTACAGGTCATTTAACCATTTTCACAATAAATTTGTTTCTAGAATGATTCAAACCGTGAAATTGATAGGACATTGAGGAAACATATCCAAGTATCTGTGGTAAAATCTTGAGCACTTGGGTCATTGTATTTTTGGAGTTACATTCCATGTAAAATAGGGTTTGTGGCTAGTCCTGAAACTAGTCTAAAACAAGTGTTTCAGGTAAAAACATCATAACCTCTACATAACAGATCCAAATTTAGTAAGACCAATTGTGTTGGTTAGAGTACAATATGTAGTATTCTTTTTAACATTTGCAAATCCATTCAACAAATATTTCGTGAGGGGCACGTTCTACAAGGTCTCTCTCTTGAATAAGCCAGAATTCAGTAAGGTATGTCATTTTTGCTATAACTCCTTTTCTGAGAGGTTCCAAGTAGTGACACCTAGATGAATTGCATAAAACAAACTGAATAACATTGTGTACTATTTTCATATCTTTATTCATTGTAGGTAAATAGTTATGATTATTTCAAGTTAGGGTTGTTGACTAATCCTAAACTGGTCATGTGAGACTAAAGAAAAGTTTGATGAAAATGCTAGTCTCTTGCTGTGAAAGTTAAGGAAGGTTTGCAGGTATGTGATCATATACACCAGGTCTATTATAGAGCTACAGATCATATTTGGATGATGAAATTGATGAGGGATTTTGGTTAGGGTAGTTGTTGGGTACATCGTTGAGACAAGTAGTTGATGAGTTGGCACATACATGAGGTGTATAGTTGATGATGTTGGTACATATTGATGAGTCATAGTTGATTATTAGTTGACACATGATTGGTAAATACTTGGTACATGGTTGGATGTACTTTTTTATGGTACAGGTTGGTGCATTGTTGATGCACTTGTTTATGGTACAGGTTGATTACAGGTTGAGGTACAGGTTGATGCATGGTTGATGTATGGTTTAGGTTTATTGGTACATGGTTACAATGATATATCTCACAGTGATAATGTGACAATGGTTCCATCATTCTACTTCTACTTCAAGGCGGTTGGACGGGGAAAGGACAGGTGGTTGTAGCCTCCTTCCGATTGTAGTTGGACAACATAGGGGGTTGTAGCCTCCTTCTGGTTGTAGCTAGAGAATAAGGGAGTTGGAGCTTCCTTCAGGTTATAGCCTGAGAAGCAAG
>ML793761.1:302356-326772 GCA_009831015.1 Picea engelmannii
CAACGCCAAAAAACACAGGAATAATCTTGGTGTTACGCTCATGACATGATCTCAAAATCCAATGCAATTCATCCAAGCACCAACTCGATTTAGCATAACGCCCAGAAAAGATGGCAACATGAACCGAGGCACTCTTAATGGCAGCGATGATTGCAGGGGAAGAGCATCTCCCGTGTGAATCTCCTTTTCATCGAGGAAAACGCGCAGCCCGTGACAGTCAGTGAGGCGATGGTAGATGAGGCTGGCAAGAGTCTTCTTGACGTTGGGTCCCCTGTGATTTATGAAAACATGGTATGGTGCCGCCACTGGCAGTGTCTCTGGCAATTGCTCCATAGATGATGTGGGATCCGATCGAAGATGAGAGGAACGCTTCGCGTGCGAGAGAGAACGATTGAGAAGGTATTTAAAATGGATTTGCGCTATATGTTATAGCTTAAGCGTAAAAGAGAACATGTGACGGTGGGTGAGGTAGCCGTATGTGTGGTAGCCAGAGTTAGGGGATTTTAGCTCCTGCATCGATATACCAATAATCATTACTAAATATTATGGGATTGTAACAGGGGAAAAGGCAATAGCAGACTGGTTTACGTTTCAAGGAGGCTTCCCCTCCCTGTAGTGTCCTAAGTACTATTGGAACACTATCCCCGTGCTGTTGTGACCATGTGTAAGTTTTTTAAGTGTTTAAGCTCAGTCCACAACTTAGGTTCTGGTGGTTTAGTTTGCTGTCAGATCCCCAATTTATGCTGGTGGTAACTAGTAGTGGTTTTCTGACTGCTACGGGTAGTTTTATATGCTGTTCAAACACCCAGAAATTTCCTTTTTCTCCAGAGTAAATTATATAACAGCAAGCATTAAAGAACCACAGAAATACAAACTGATATTTTGATGTAAGATGGCAGAGGTGTAGTTGTCTTTATTCCCAAACAAAAACAATAGCAACAGCTGCAAATAACTTACAGAAATCTGATTACAAACACAGAAATTATGCAGAAATAAACATGGCTGCTTCATTTATTTATTTCTGGACTGATGTATCAGGGTGATAGCCCACAGTCACGCCTTCAATGCACACAATAAATAAAAGTGAACCTTTGTGGCCTGTTCATGAGAGTAGGCGCTGCCTGTAGGTATGTGGATATACCATAACAATGAAAATGGCCAGTTCTGGAGTGTCTCTGCTACAGCGAATATAATGGTTGAAGCATAATATAGGAGTAACAAACTTGTCCCAAATTGGAAGTAAGGCAACCCACACCATTAACTTGGCCTCCAGCAGCTACCTCGGCTTCCCCAGTGAAAGATACAGCTCAAAAGAGGGAAATAATCTTCTCAGAACTCGATTCCCTGAAGGAAAGCACTCCCACACACTTCTATACAGACCAGTCAGGGAAAATAACCACAAACCAGCAGAGTAATCCGTCCCATAGAATGAGTAATGCGCCCAGCCAGAAAGAGAACACGCCCAGCAAGTATTTTCGATTCAGATCTAGATTAGAGTGCGCCCAAATAGTGAAAGACTGCGCCCGAGTGATTGACACCCAGCAATGAAGGGAAAATGTGCCCAGCTGCTAGTATTGCTGTCCAATACCAAAGATAAGCTCCCAACAGTGAGTAATATGCTGTCCAATACCAAAGATAAGCTCCCAACAGTGAGGAATATGCGCCCGTCCCACAATCACTAATTCACCCTGTTATAACCCTATGATTCATAGGATCATCTATTGATTGGAAATTTTTTACTCCGAGTGTATAGGTTTGCAAATAATATTTCATCTCTGCAAATTATTTTCAAGAGAAACAATGCACAAAATCCACATAATGCACTTATCCTAAGTTTTGGAGCAAATATGACTTTGCGCTCACCGAGTAAAGACAACGCATAAATGAATGAACGGTTTAGAGGCTGGCGCTGAGATCTACGGTCCACAAGCTTTTCCGGACCCCCCCGACCATTCTACCTTTAACGGCAGGGGGGGGTCCCGAATCAGGTATAAAGAAGGCATGCATCTAAATGGCTGAGAGGTCGGCGCATAGATCTATGGTTGAGATTGAATTCCGGACCCCCCCGACCGTTCTGCCTTTAACGTTGGGGGGGGGGGGTCCGGAATGAGGCATTTTTCTTTGGCGGGCCCTGTCCCAACGTGTCATCCATCCATTGCACCCGATCCTCCATCACTTTTTCCGCATTCTTCATCTACCACTGCGCCCTCACCCCCTTGTCCTTTATCGAGTCGACTACACCCCTCGCCCATCACCTATCCATAAATAAACAGACTTAGGATAAAAGTATTAGGTTAATAATCATGATTAAACCTGTTAATAATAAATTAATTATTAATTAATTAATAATTGAGTTGGTGTGTTAGTAATTAATCAATTGTTAATTAATTAGGTTATTGATTAGGTTAGAATTTGATTAATTAAAAAAATAATACAAACAAAACAAATCATAAAACATTAAAAATTAAATTAAAAAGAATCAAAAATAAAATAATATTAAAAAAAAACACAAAACAAATTAAATATAATAACAAAATAAAACTTTAAACAAATATATTAAAACAAAAAACAAACAACAAAAAAATTAATAAAATAATTAAAATACAATATAAAACATATATAAAATAAAACAATATACAACAATGAAATAAAACGTAAACAAATAACAAAAAAAATTTAAAAAACTAAAAAACCAAATCTACCCTAAGTCTACCCACCCCCTACCTCAACGCACCTTAAAAACTTCACGTGCACATCAAACATTTAAAAAAAAACAAATCTACGAATGTGAATTATTCCGGACCCCCCCTCACCATCTGGAGTTTAACGAGAGGGGGGGGGGTCCGGAATGGTAGTTTACCAAAACCACCCCCCGGACAGGTGTCACATCCCTATTCCAGCAGAACCCCCCCCTAAAACCACTTACCACCTCGGGGGGTCCGAAATACCACCCATCCCGAAAAAAATCGTTTTTTTCCATATTTTTTGCTTATTTTCGCCTGATCAGAACGTCTTCGTCCAAGGCCGTTTTGGGGAAAATGAAAACGAATTTTAAGAAACTGAGAGAGGTTTTTCTCCATAATGGGATGAAGAACAAAAACCTCTCTCAGTTTTTTCACAGGTTCCACGAGCAGGGAGAATCGAAGCTGTCTTTCAGCCTCGTTTTTCATATTTTCGGTTTTTCTGTTACAATCCCGATCTTGCAGGAGTTGTTACAGCGAGCTGGAGGCGAATTTGGCGAAACCGAAGGAGGTTTTTTTCCAGCACACGCCCATCTACAATAACCTCCTTCCATTTTTTCCCAGGTGTCATCGTTGAAAAGAAACACACGTCTGTTCAGACCCCTTTTTTCGCAGAAAACCAGTCCATCTTTCATGACAGACTATTCCAGATTTTGTGGATTTGTGGCTATTTTTGGCCAAGGCAGTTAAAACCGACTCTCAAAATTTGTTGGGAGATCTCTCGTATTTATTCAGAGATGATTTTTAATGTAAAGGTTGTTGATCTCACGCCCAGGAAGGCTATTCCATGTAACATTTTTCTAATTCACCGGAAATACAAAAGGACTTTTTCACAGGATTCCTATGTGTCGACGATTGGTGAAGTTTTCTTGTTTCGTCAAATGTGATTCTAATCAGTCTTCATTATGTTTCTCTCTTTCTAATTTTCAAAAGGAGATTTAACGCAGAATTTATCCCTGATACTCTGTGTAGTGCTTTTGAAAATCTTAATGTTTTCCTCTAATACTACAATAAAGAAATTCTTGGATGCTTTTTTGTTGTAGTTGATTATCTCATCTGTTCATCTTTTACATCACTTTATTTTTAAAGAATCCAACGTCTGCATTATCTTGCCCTATGGAAATACCTCATAGACCTGTGTTCGATTTGAAACTTGTCACAGACCCCATAGCCAAATGGTCTTCTTTTGTTGTCTCAACCAGAAAACCCCAAGAACATAACCCTATTCTGCATAGCTAGCCTAATATTCTTTTCAAACAAAGCTATATCAAACAGAGAGATCCCTCTCTGAGTCTTGGAGGATTAGATCCAAGACTCGAAGTGGTTTTGATGTTGCCTCTGTGACTGCCTCTTAAGCCTTGGGCAAATTACAGAGTGCTAACAGAATGGCGACTCCACTGAGGAACTGTTCCCCAGTAATACACTTCAAAGCTCCAGATCTGATCACTGATGGTGGACAGTGACCAGACACAAGAAGGCTGAGATCATTCACCTGGCGACTCCAAACAGCTCCAGATAGTGCCAACTCAAAGACTCCATTGGAGGAAGAACCTGAAGCATGACCAAGCAGTCCAGAAAGACCAGGTACTCAAGCTCAAATTACATTCAAGACATCTTTGGTTTTATCTGCAATTATGTTTTGTCTTATTCTAAGCCTGATCAAAAGTATATTGCTGAAGATTACATTGACCACCCATTGATTGATGAGCCTTAAGAGATCATATCCCCAATTGTAGATTATGTGCATACTCATACACCTGTGCACATCCCAGATGCACCTGTAGAAACCCTAGTGAAACATAAGCCTCCTGCTTTATCTCCTACTCTTGCTAAACCTCTGGATGGTTGTGAACCTCTCGCCTCATCTCATGTGCTTGCAAAAGTCCCAGACCTATACAAGCCTCTAGATTTGCCTCCTATTCTCCATGACCTCCCTACAAATTACACCAATAATCTGTCGAGGTTTGATGGAGAGAATGCCAATATTACTGCTGAAAAGCATATCCAAAGTCTTGAGGATTTTCTTGACTTCTTTGAGGTAGAAGATGATGATGTCTGCATCCGAATGTTTGCCCTATCATTGGGAGGTGAAGTCAAGAACTGGTTTAAAAAACTCCCAGCTCCAAGCATTAAAAATTTTCATCAATTCATGCAAGTTTTCCTAGACAGATGGGTGGTCATGGGAAATGTTTTCCTCATCCTAGAAGAGTATGACCACTTGAAAAGAAAGCCAGGGGAGACAGTACAACAGTTCTCAACCAGGTTCAATGATGTGTATCATTCAATACCTGTGGTTGTAAGGCCACCTCCTGGTTTAGCTAAATTGCATTTCCCAGAAACCTTTGATCCAGAAATGGCATTCCAATTAAGAGAAAGAAACACTGTAAGCCTTGAAGAAATGCAGAACATTGCAGTTGATGTAGAGGCCAACTTGTTGATCAAAAGGTCAAAGTTAAAGGACAAAGAAAAGGAGCAGTTGAAATCATCAGAAGCTAAACTGGAGATTTTGGCTAGTGCCATGGAAGAGATGATGTAGAGGATCAACATAAAAGAGGAGCTTGTTGTCCAAAGACATCATGTTCCATTGATTTCAGAGAAAGAAACGGTCACAGTTCCCAAACATTTTTCTGCTCATCCTAGGTACCATGGTTTGAATAATGATTCGTTCATGTATTCAATTCACAACACAGTCAAAGATGAAGCTCCATCTCAACTTGTAGAGGAACAACCAGCTGACATGATATGCATGTTCAATGGCATTTCATCCATGGATAATTTACCCAAGTGTGACCAGTATGATGATGATCATGAAGCTGAAATAGAGGTTGACTGTTGAAAGAAAACAACAGCATGTTGTTGGCAAGAGGAAGATCAGTTACAGCTCAGATATGACAATCAATCTGCACATGGAAATTATGACAGCAATGATCAATGTGCAGAAAATCTCAGGGTAAGTGAAAACACTTTGCCCTTATGTTTCTCATATTTTCAATTTCTGAAAAGAAACTCTAGGCCAGTTGTAAATAGTGAAGACAGAAATTCCTCTGATCAATCAGTTGAAGAGGCCATTAAGGATATGGAGGTTGTTCTAAACCCAGAATCGTAGCCCTTGACCTACATTGATTTTCAAATTCTTGATGAAATCTTAGAGCCCGAGACAAACTATGAGTTAATCCAAAATAAATCTATACCGTTGTGCTTTAATTCGCTTCAAATTTTGAAGAAAACTCTTGAACAAGTGTTGAGGGAGGAATACATAAGCAGTCAGGAAATTTCATTTGAATCAATGCAACAGTCTTGTCAGTCTTTTCCGGATCCAATATCAGATGTGTTGGATGACTTGTGTTGTCAAAGTCTTTTTCCATCATCCAGCTATGGGATAAAACATTGTTATGATATTGACATGATCAAACAGTCAGCTTCATTGTCTTTTTCAGCAGAAGTCACATTACAAATCCCATCATGAAAGTTGCAGCCATGTCAGGAAATGCATAAGGATGAAAATAACGTAGATACAGTGCCAGAGCATGTCGTTTACTTGGCAAGATCCAAAAATCAAGGAACATGTCATTTCTACCTTGATCCTATAGCTACCTATATGGAGAAATTTTTCACTGTAGAACCTCAATCTATCTCTGACATTACTTTTGTTCTTCAAGATTGTCAGGATCTCTGTTGTAAAGATCAATCATGTTTTCAACAGCGGCCATTACACTTTGCAGTTTTGAATCTATGGGCAAAAGGGCAAGTTGCTCTTTTCACTGTGCTAACGAGCAGTCAAACAGTCCTCTGATCTCAGAAACTACTTGATTGGCTTCATTGGCATTTTTTTATTATTTGATTTAACAAAATTATCAGTAACATAGGGTAGGTAGGAGAATGTGAATAAGCTCAACATCATGAGCATCTCTTTTTTAGCAGTGTTCATTTGATTTGGTTTCAGTTGCAAGATCAAAACAGGTACAGGTTGCAGAGTAAGATTTTGGGATCAGCCCAATGGATAAAGCACCGGTCTGCATGTTCATAGGTTTGTGGTTCTTGACACCTCCTGAAAGAAGTTGCCATCCGCAGGTGGAGCCACTGTTATAACCCTATGATTCATAGGATCATCTGTTGACTAGAAAATTTTCACTCTGGGTGTATAGGTTTGCAAATAATATTTCATCTCTGCAAATTATTTTCAAGGGAAACAATGCACAAAATCCACATAATGCACTTATCCTAAGTTTTGGAGCAAATATGACTTTGCGCTCACCGAGTAAAGACAACGCATAAATGAACGGTTTAGAGGCTGGCGCTGAGATCTACGGTCCACAAGCTTTTCCGGACCCCCCTGACCATTCTACCTTTAACGGTAGGGGGGGGGTCCAGAATCAGGTATAAAGAAGGCATGCATATGAACGGTTGAGAGGTCGGCGCATAGATCTACGATTGAGATTGAATTCCGGACCCCCCCCCGACCGTTTTGCCTTTAACGGTGGGGGGGAGGGGTCCGGAATGAGGCATTTTTCTTTGGCAGGCCCTGTCCCAACGTGTCATCCATCCATTGTGCCCGATCCTCCATCACTTTTTCTGCATTCTTCATCCACCGCTGCGCCCTCACCCCCTTGTCCTTTGTCCAGTCGACTACAACCCTCGCCCATCACCCGCCCATGAATAAACAGACTTAGGATAAAAGTATTAGGTTAATAATCATGATTAAACCTGTTAATAATAAATTAATTATTAATTAATTAATAATTGAGTTGGCGTGTTAGTAATTAATCAATTGTTAATTAATTAGGTTATTGATTAGGTTAGAATTTGATTAATTAAAAAAATAATACAAACAAAACAAATCATAAAACATTAAAAATTAAATTAAAAAGAATAAAAAATAAAGTAATATTAAAAAAAACACAAAACAAATTAAATATAATAACAAAATAAGACTTTAAACAAATATATTAAAACAAAAAACAAACAATAAAAAAATAAAAAAATAATTAAAATACAATATAAAACATATATAAAATAAAATAATATACAACAATGAAACAAAACGTAAACAAATAACAAAAAAAATTAAAAAACTAAAAAACCAAATCTACCCTAAGTCTACCCACCCCCTACCTCAACGCACCTTAAAAACTTCACGTGCACATCAAACATTTAAAAAAAAACAAATCTACGGATGTGAATTATTCCAGACCCCCCCTCACCATCCGGAGTTTAACGAGAGGGGGGGTCCGAAATGGTAGTTTACCAAAACCACCCCCGGACAGGTGTCACATCCCTATTCTAGCGGGACCCCCCCCCGGCCCTTAAAACCGCTTACCACCTCAGGGGGGGTCCGGAATACCACCCATCCCGAAAAAAACAACTTTTTTCATATTTTTTGGCTATTTTCGTCTGATCAGCACGTCTTCGTCCAAGGCCGTTTTTGGGAAAATGAAAACGAATTTTAAGAAACTGAGAGAGGTTTTTCTCCATAACGGGATGAAGAACAAAAACCTCTCTCATTTTTTTCACAGGTGCCACGATCAGGGAGAATCAAAGCTGTCTTTCAGCCTCTTTTTTCGTATTTTCGGTTTTTCTGTTACAATCTTGATCTTGCAGGAGCTGTTACGGTCAGATGGAGGCGAATTTGGCAAAACCGAAAGAGGTTTTTGTCCAGAACATGCCCATATACAATAACCTCATTCATTTTTTACCCAGGTGTCATCGTTGAAGAGAAAAACACGTCTATTCGAACCCCTTTTTCGTATAAAACCGGTTCGTCTTTCATGGCAGACAGTTCCAGATTTTGTGGATTTGTGGCTATTTTTGGCCGAGGCAGTTAAAATCGACTCTCGAAACTTGTTGGGGGATCTCCCCTATTTATTCAGAGATGATTTTTAATGTAAAGGTTGTTGATCTCACGCCCAGGAAGGCTATTCCATGTAACATTTTTCTGATTCACCAGGAATACAAAAGGACTTTTTCACAGGATTCCTGTGTGTCGACGATTGGTGAATTTTTCTTATTCCGTCAAATGTGATTCTAATCAGTCTTCATTATGTTTCTCTCTTTCTAATTTTCAAAAGGAGATTTAACGCAGAATTTATCCCTGATACTCTGTGCAGTGCTTTTGAGAATCTTAATGTTTTCCTCTGATACTACAATGAAAAAATTCTTGGATTCTTTTTTGTTGTAGTTGATTATTTCGTCTGTTCATCTTTTACATCACTTTATTTTTAAAGAATCGAACGTCTGCATTATCTTGCCCTGTGGAAATACCTCATAGACCTGTGTTCGATTTCAAACTTGTCACAGACCCCATAGCCCAATGGTCTTCTTTTGTTGTCTCAACTAGAAAACCCCAAGAACATAACCCTATTTTTCATAGCTAGCCTAATATTCTTTTCAAACAAAGCTATATCAAACAGAGAGATCCCTCTCTGAGTCTTGGAGGGCTAGATCCAAGACTCGAAGTGGTTTTGATGTTACCTCTATGACTGCCTCTTCAGCCTTGGGCAAATTACAGAGTGCTAACACACCCCACACCCTAAAATCTCAGCCACAACTCGAACACTTAGCTGCCAACTAGAAGTATAATCTTCCCACAAAATCATTGTTGAAACACGAAAACCAATTCTAGGGTTTTGCACCAAAACCCTTAAAACCCCAGGCTCTAAGAGCTCTCCAACCAAACACAAAATACTCTATCATTAGAGAGAATGAGCTCTCATCCCCTTTTATAGATCCACTTTTTCTTTTCTTCCCTTCACATTTAAGTGACTTTCTAAGGTTATTTCTCATATTAAATATTAATTCACCTTTTTAACCCTGGAAAGTGATTAATTCACTTTTATGACTTCTCATCCTCGCATCCTATAGATCTTTTTGTCTGAATTCCAATGAACTATTATACTAAGGTGTTTCTCCAAGTAATAAGCTCAAAATGATACTTTTAATGCAAATAATTAACCAAGGACAAATTGTGCGGAAACAATCCTCGTGATGAAATATGGTAAATAAACTAAGCAAACCCCATAAAACTCCTCCAAATCCCTCCGAGGTCACTGTTGACATAGTCTCACTCTCCTGACCTAGCTCATACAAGCTCCAAATACTAAAGTGTTTCTCCAAGTAATAAGCTCAAAATGATACTTTTAATGCAAATAATTAACCAAGGACAAACTGTGCGGAAACAACCCTCGTGATGAAATATGGTAAATAAACTAAGCAAACCCCATAAAACTCCTCCAAATCCCTCTGAGCTCACTGTTGACATAGTCTCACTCTCCTGACCTAGCTGATACAAGCTCCAGAAATCCACTCTAACCACATAGCAAGGGAATCCAAAAATGGGGACATGACACTCCCCTAGGTTGGATTAGGCGCTTTTTCTCGTGGATTTCCATTGGGAGAGAATAATCAGTTTCCCAATGGTGGGTACTGTTGTTTTGCATCAGAAGCAAATATAGAAAAAAATACAAGCAAATGAGCAATCACAAAATTAACACAGTGTTTTTACATGGTAAAACCCTATATAGGGAAACATCCATGACACAATGATATTCGATTAATATTATGCAAGGGAGATAATACATCAGCTAGACCACTCAAGCTCATGCGTCTCAAACACTCTCACATCTCACGCTCTGCCTTAATAGGCTTACATAAATATATAGTAGTCTTCACTCAGTTACAAGAAACTGATTACATTTAATTTGCCTCTATCCCTATCCTAAATCTGGCTGATTTGATCCAACTAATTACAGAATAATAGGGGCCAGAAAATCTGCCCAATATCTAAAAAAAAAAGAGTGCAAATTGGTTGGCATTATCCAACAATCTCCACCTTGACAACAATTTACCTAAATATCATTGTCCAATTTATTCATCACCTATGTTGCAAGCCAAGAGGAGTCAAGCACCACTGCAGCGTCTCTAATAAAACTGGTTTCATGATCTCGCCTGTGTGACTTGCATGAGTTTGGATTTCCTGAGGGGTCACTCCACCTCCAACATGTCTTTCACAATAGTGTTTTGAGACATATGCAGTGATAGATCTCCTTCTATCCAATACACTTGTAAAATAAACATTACAATTATCACACACTATCTCAGTGTAACCATTATAGGTGACATTTGTGCTTCTCAAACGCTGAAGCACCCATTTCACTGCAACACCTGAATCTACCACGTATCTCACAACATCATTAGCATGTGAAACATCTGGTCTTAACCATTTCATCACATACAATAGACCTCCTACTGAACTTACACGAGACATAACCTTTTCTTCTTTATAAACATGACCTATGGTTGAAGAAAACTTATAATGGAAAGCAACAGGGATAAAAATTGGTTTTACAATGTTCATACTGAACTCCAACCACAACTTACCATTACCATCTCTTTGTACTTCTATGCCCATAATTTGTTTTGCTACTCCTTGATCCCTCATCTGAATTGTCCTGTCCACCTGAGTCATTTTCTTACTGATTTTATCTATGCTTCGGCTTGCATCGAGCATATCATCAACAAATAACATCAAGATTGTTAATGTACTATAAACTGTATAGTCATTCCTACCCTTGAAAAATTATGACTCACTATGAAGGATTCAAACCTCTTGTATATTTTCCTGGGTACCAATAGGCCATACAATGAATTATCTAGCATGCAAACAAATTTACCGTTGTGATCTTGAATCAACCCTTTTTGTTGTTCCATGCATATTATATATTTGTCAATGATGACCTTGTGAGAAGTAGGATCCCACACACAACATCCCTTTATACCACCATCATAACTTGCAGAGATATAAAACAAGCAAGAATTCAGAAACAAAGATTTTAAGTTTGGAAATGATTTACTGCTTACCCGTACCTACAATTCTTTCTTTCTCTTATGACCTTGATGCTTCTGCCATAAACAAGAAGATACATCTGTCACTTCATATGCCACTTCATTACTCCCTTCCATCTTATAAAGGTTATCAACCTTTGTTGTCTTCATCACTATTAAACTACCTTTCGACAATGTGAGTGCTCCACCTTGACCTGTATACTTATATCTACAGGAATCCAACACTCCTAATGAAATCAAATTTGATTTAAGCTCAGGTACATATCTAACATTCGTTAATTCCCTAACAATACCATCGAACATCCTGATTCTAATATTGCCAACCCGAACAATATTACATGGAATACCATTTCTCATAAACACTACACCCTCATCAACAGATTAGTAATAAATGAACCAATTTATATGTGAGCACATGTGGTGGGAGGCACCTGAATCTAACTTCCATTCTTCTTGATATTGTAAATTACTAGAAACGGATAAAACTTCATCAGTCATACCTGAATGTTTTACAGCCTAATTTGCTTCCTTCATAGAGTTTTCCTCAGATTCCTTTCTTTTCCAGCAATCTTTCTTGAGATGTCTTGTTTTGCCACAGTACCAGCATTTTGCTTTACCCTTTCTGCATCTTGACTTAGATATATAAGAACTTCTCTGATTCTGTTCTTTAGTTCGACCTCTGACCAACATCGCCTTAAAGTTGAGGTTTCTTGACTAGATTTTCCCCTCATCTCCCCAGCCAACAAAGCTCCCACAATAGAGTCATAATCTAAAACATCTGTTGAGGTAAAGCTAATAGAGGTGACTAGATTATCCCAAGACTTAGGCAACGAACACAATAGTGTAATAGTCTTATCTTCATCTTCGAATTTAACTTCCATACTAGTCAATTGAACTATAAGAGTATTAAAGGTATTTAAATGGTCAACAATTGTTGTACCTTCTTTGATTCATAAACTGTACAACTGTCTCTTCAAGTAGATCATGTTCGTCAAGGACTTCGTCATATATAGACTTTCCATATTGCTCCATAAGCCTGTTGTTGTATCCTCTCCTAAGATATTAAACAAAACATCATCCACCAGACAAAAACGAATGGTACTAAGAGCTTTTGCATCCAAATATTCTCATTCCTCATTCGTCATGGTTGTTGGTTTCTTTGAATTGACTTCCAGTGTTTTTTGCAACCCTTGTTGCACTAGCAAATCCCGCATCTTGAGCTTCCAGAGCTCAAATTTGCTTTTACCGATGAACTTTTCAACTTCAAACTTCGAACTCTACATCTTAGCCATTAGCACAAAACCGCCTAATGCCCAAATCACAATTTATAGTACTTGGCTCTTTAACCAATGGATGAAAATGTGGATCCTTAATAAATGAGGTTAAATGATAACCACAAAAGGTTTAAAACAATAAAAAAATTATTGCTAGAAAAACAGGACTGCAGAGCAATAAAATAAAACAAATGCAGAAACAAAACACAGAAGATACACAATACAAGAGAGACACATATTTACGTGGTTCACCCAGTGTGGGCTACGTCCACCAGAGAAATTTCCAGGTCCTTCCTTTATTATTATCCAGCAAATGAAGGGATAAAACCTATAGCAAAACCCGTTGTAACTTCTTCTTCTTTCTCTCACAGTCTCCTCTCTCAGAATACAATATTTGCCCTCAATCATAGCCGCAATACATTTCCCTCATAAAATAAGGTTGCCTTCTAGGGAAAAAACCCTAACATAATCTCTACCATTAGATTTGCGACCTTATAATGAACGGTCCATATTTACAATGAAATTACAATATACATTTACAAGGAAATTTTTCCTTCAGGGGCTTCACCCTCGAACCCCCGCTGGGGGCCCACTTGCCCCCGGACCCCGCAAAGGAGGTACCCCCTCTGCACTCCCCCACGTGGAAGAGTGTACATACTTTTGGGGTGTAAATACTTCATGGGGTATAAACATGGATGAAAGTAAAATACCTCTGAATCAGGAAGATAATCCGGCTCCACAACCAACATTTATATATACCATAAAACCTTTTAAATCCACTTCAACATAACATCCACGTGAGATCCACCTCACATAAAATGTACTCCTTCAAATAATATATTTTATCCTCCCATTAATTTTCCAAGGCGTTTCTTTATGTGAATTTTTTTTTGAAACAAAACAACTTTTAAAAGCTTTTACCATGGGTTAATTGATATACGCTCTCCCGGAACTATGTCCTACGCATCTTGGACGCCCTCACCCCATGCATAGGTCGTGTATGTCTAGACGAGATGCTCCTCTCTCTGTGTACAGGGTGTGTCTGTCCTTGGACACTTTTTCGACTTGAATTTCTGGCGCGCATGCAGATTTAAACTCTTTCTTAGAGGTTCTTGAACTCACACGGATCTAGTCAGCTCACTTGGCTCACTTGTTGCAACTGCTCCACCAACTCTGATACCAATTGTTGTTTTGTAGCGGAAGCAAATATAGAAAAAAATACAAGCAAATGAGCAATCACAGAATTAGCACAACGTTTTTACGTGGTAAAACCCTATACAGGGAAACATCCATAGGACAATGATATTCAGTTAATATTATGCAAGAGAGATAATGGAACAGCTAGACCACTCAGGCTCATGTGTCTCAAGCACTCTCACATCTCACACTCTGTCTTAGCAGGCTTACATCGATATATAACAGTCTTCACTCAGTTACAAGAAACTGATTACATTTAATGTGCCTCTATCCCTATCCTAAATCTGGCTGATTTGATCCAACTAATTACAGAATAATAGGGGCCAGAAAATCTGCCCAATATCTAAAAAAAAATGAGTGTAAATTGGTTGGCATTATCCAACAGGTACCACAAAAAAACCGATTAAATTCCACAGTTGGCTTAAATTTCAATCCACACATCTCTCATATAACCCTTGCGACTTTGAAGGGTTAAAAAGGACTTCACCCCACCATGTAATTATTTGTCAATGAAAGGCAATGCAACTGTACAAAGGATTTTTTTTATAACTTAGAAAAATTGGTTTGCAGAGATAACCATAGATAACTACACAAATATATTAGCTTTCCAACTAGTTACAAACGGTGTTGGTTAAACGTTTTATTTTTTGGTTTTTTTGTCCAGAATTCGGCGATGTAAATCTCAACAAAATTGTTATTTTTTGTTGTTTAAATTGCATTTTTGAATGTAGAAATAGATTCGTCCTATTGAAAAACCCTTGGGGCACTTCAATTGTACAAACTTAGCCACTCGAATCTGCAGATCCAACCATTCCTCACCGGATTTCAAGCAAAATCAAACGAAAAAATTGACCGGAAAAGAGTCAAAAGGCAGAACATTTAGACTATGTTGTTACAAATACGTCTAAGAGCATCTTTTCTTGGAAAGAGAAGAGAAAACTCCAAGAAACAACTTGGGTCGAGAGTCACTTTCAACTTTTGAATTTCTTACATTTTGAGAGTGACGTTGACACGCTTTTCAACAAAGAAGGACGACTTTGTCTGTGTGTAAATTAGATATGAATATCTCTCATCTCTTCTTGGAAATTGCAGATAGTTAATTCCTTAGGGATATCTCTTCTCATACATGAGAGAAAACATGAAGAAAGCACCTGGGTCTAGATTAGATTTCAAATTTTTCCAATAGAAAATTCTCTCAAATTATATTACTGAAAATATAATTTTTTTTACATCTTCAAGACCATAACTGATGATCATTACAGAAACTAGTCAATAGATCATGCTAAAAAAACTACTACATCCCCAAGGGAAACCAGAAAGTCACCATTACCAGAACACAGGCTATAAAATGAGAAACAAAACATGGTTAACAACCCCAAACAAAACACAGAAAAGAAACTGAACTAGATGTCGCACACCCCCAAAGGACCTCAAAGTGAATATCCAACACCGCACACCCCCAAAGGACCTCAAAGTGTTAAACAATAAACCGCATGCCCCTGGAGGACCTCAAATCTCTGGTCCAAAACCTCTTCTAGCCAAGGTGGAAGAGGTCAAGAGAGACCAGAAAAACCAAAGAGAGGACAAAACCCCCATTGTAGCAAGACCACAGATAACCTCCAACAAAACGCTCCAGAGAATACCTTCGCGCAGTAGGAGTAATGGTAGAGGTAGACACAGCATATGGAAAAAGCATAGAGAAGTTTGGCCTCGAAATAGGTCGCGGATTTTGAAACTCCACCTTCCACAGAGCAACTCCACACCCCAGGCCCTCAAGGAAGCGCCCCTCTGCCATCACCGCTGGACTCACTTTCGCCCTGCATCTTCCGCGCTGCTCTGCAAGTCTGCTCGCCCTGGAAGCTCTCGCCCACGCTTGACCAACCATGCACCCTCGCCCTCACCTACGACCACGCTCGCCCATTTGCAAGGTAATACAGGGATGCGGCTAGCAAAACCTAGCGACAGAGCCCCAGGCCACCTGCTCCAATGATGCCTCTACTAGGATTAGCTTTCAACTTGTGAACTTCGTAGAACCTCTTGAAAATAAAGTTACACAAGATAATTATTCAACTCAAATTATTAATTGACTGAAATTTGTGGAGAAAATTTTAAGAAACTACTTGTGAATTAAGTAAAGTTCTTTGTCAATGATGTTGACAAATTAATTACTTTTAAGAAAAAAATTGGTTAATTTTTTATGGACTTCTCTTTTTAGTATATGTGGAAAAATTCTACTTTTAAATTTTGCATAAGCTTTTGAAAGTGATGTTGAAATCTATTTGTTTAGTGTAAATTTATAATTAGGTTTTAAAAAATGTTTCTTCATAAAATATTCAAAGAAAATTTTAAAAATTTATTTTACGAAGAATAGTTTATAATTTGTAAATTTCATAAAAGATTGAGAGAAACATTCATAAATAAGTTATAGTGACTCTTTAAACACTATTTTAATTACTTAAATAAGTTATAGTGTCTCTTTAAACAATATTTTAATTACTTAAATTAAATGTAATATTTTGATTTTTAATTATTTTAAAATTGTTTATTTTGATTTCTATTTGTTTCAAATTTATTTGTAAAATTTTGAGGGTTTAAGACATTATAATATTTTTCAAATCTAAAAAGATTAAAATTATTTTAATAGAATTTTTAAAATATATTTAAACTTAAAAACATTAAAAAAAAACATTAGTAATTTTTTAAATAATTTATTATAAATATTTGAGAAAATCTCAACATTTCTCAAAATTTAAAGGTTTAATGTAATTTGCCACATAAACATCAAAGTCTTTGACATTTTGAATTTATTCTAATTAACATCTTAGACTTTTTTCTCAAAATCTTTCAACATTTCTCAAAAGGTTTAATGTAATTTGCCGCATAAACATCAAAGTCTTTGACATTTTGAATTTATTCTAATTAACATCAAAATCTTTGACATTTTGAATTTATTCTAATTAACATCTTAGACTTTTAAGGTTAAAGTTTAATGGGACATTCAAATAATATGGTGATGGATATTAAGTCCAAAATTAAATTTAAAAATCTTTTCACTTTAAATTTAAGAAAAAAATTAAGGTTAAATGACGTCCCTAATTCAACATCCAAATTCACATTTCTTTACATCATGTCAAAATTAATCCAAATTCACATTTCTTTACATCATGTCAAAATTAAATGAGTATCATTTGATCATTGTTTCTCACCTCTGTGACATCATATGATCTAGAAATTAAACGAGCATCATTTACATCACCATTCATCATCTCTCTTAGCCCTTTCTTGCACAATATGTTTTTTTTAGGGGCACAATATGTTGAGCAAAGAAGGGGCACACGTCCTAGGGTGGGACAATCATGTGGGGAGTGGGGGACTGTAGGCTATTAGTTTGAGTTGGTATCTGTGACTGACTTTTTTGTTGTATGAGATACCTTATCCTAGTTAGGAATCCTTTACCCAGGTGGAGTTTAGCCTCAGCTCAGGGGTGACCCACTACTGAGAGTTATGAGTAGTGTGGTGTAAGGCTGGGCGGAAAATGGAATGTCGGCACACAATTAGTGTTCATTTAAATCAAATATAAGTGTCAATTGTGTGATAATTTATATGTTGCATGAATATTTATGCATTTTTTTTAATGGGTTTTTTCTCGTGTATGTTGCATGCATATTTCTATTATTATTTTTTATGAATCTGTGCATTTGCAGAGTATTTTTTTTATGATTTAAATTAGTATCAGATTTCAAAATTTTAAGTGGAATAGCCCAATTGGTGGTTGGGGATGCTACATTTTATGAGCTTCAAACTAGTAGTCCTTAGGTTCAATATGTCTCCAATGAGTTTTGAATTTTTTCCATCTTGGTGAAAGTGGGTGTAAGCAGTGAATTTTATTTTCTAAATTTGTAGAACCATGATTAGCAAACTCTACTGAGGGAAGAAGATATGAAAATATGTGATTATCCTAGTGTATTATGGCTATAACTTATTTTATGTTGGGAGGAAGAGGGGCATTTTTCATACCCTATTTCTTTGAGAGTTGAACTTGAGTCTGGTTTCCCAAAAGAAAACAACATATAAATCATGTTCTATAAAAGTAGTTGTTGTTAATGTCAACCGTAAAAGTAGATGTTGTTAATTTCTACCATATAAAGACCAAAAATTTGGCTTTACTACAGTTGACGCATATAGGAAACCACCACTGTAACGTACCCAACCCCCAACTAGGTGATGTCACTATTAAAAGGAATCATTAATTCTTTCTGATACTAAATATACATGCCGAAATGACCAACAACATGGCATTCATACACTTGAAATTGTCTATTCTACTCAAATACGTAAATATAATTGCTCAATTGTGCATAAGAACAACTAAATAATATATAGTAGCATTCAACCATATAAACAGGGATTTAAATGCATCATTCTACTCACATCAAGTAGCATTTAACTAAGATAATTAGATTAATTTGCACAACAAATATATCAATAGTTAACATGGATAAAGTCAGCACATAAGAACACTTATCTTAATGAAATGTGCAACCCGCTGCAGAGGACGAACGTTCCTCCCAATCATATCCTTGTTGTTCCAGTTCTCAACAGCAAGACACCCTTGAGCTAGGGCTATGAATCCACAAGAGACGAAGGTCCCTAAGGATGGATAATGTCCCCCTTTCAACAGTTAAACTCTCATCTAATTCCAATCCACCATCACACTTCCCCTCAACCTGCACAACCCAAGGGATATAATACCCCTTCACTACTCTCAGCCCCTCAAGCCTTTCCACTCCCTGCCAGGGCTTCCAACATAGGTTATACAAGAATTCTACAACTGTACAAATATAAATTCGCCCAGTAGCCTCTTTCTCCACGAAATCACAGCTCCAATCAGTATCCAAACAAGTCCACAACAACTTCCTTCAAGCTCCCCCACTCAAAACTCCATTGTTGGCTAGAAAACGCCATGTAAAAACAACTCTTTATGCAAAAACATGAATGTACAAAATATGGTCTCCTACCCATATGAATTTTTCCTCTTTCTCTTTCTTTCTTGACTCACCCTCTTCCCCAAATTGATTGTACTTAGCCCCTGTGATTTTAATAACTATGGGAAGTGACTCTCATACCAAACCTCTTACATGAATTCAATGATTGGGCTCTATAACACTCAACAACTAATGAGAGGTTCATGGCAAGGATAATTTAGAGAAAAATATGAAATGGGTTTTGGATTAATAGATGTGGTTTACTCTCCTCCTTGGACCCCTACCCTCTCTTGTGGATACTTAGCCCCCAAATCTTCGACTATGTCCATGTGAAACTGACGATACATTTTATTCTTTATATTCAATTTACATAATTTACATATTACATCTCTTTGGCTCTCGACCATATGCTATATTTACAATATACATCACTTGGTTCTCGACCATATATATATATATATATATATATATATATATATATATATATATAGGTTTGAAAACAGGGATGTTACAACCACCTACTTTACTTTTCATTGAATTGAAATCTCTACAAGGCTATTGATAAATTGCAAAAATTGTTTGGACATACACTTATATTTTGTAAAAATAGCTTAGTGCTCATTAGAAGCTGGCCAAAAAGGCTCAACAACAAGTTGCTTTCAATGATTTAAATTGCACATGAATTTACTATGTTCCTTCTTTATAGTAAGATTAATATTTTAGGTCATAATGCCATTTCTTTCTTACCTATAACATATGTTGTAGTGGTAAATCTTTTTGTTAAAGCTAAATTTTAACCCTATAAGCATGACAAGAACACTCTTTCAAAAATATTCGTAGGAACAAAAAGGAAATCATTATCTCTGTGCAAAAGAGGTTCATCTCAAAAGGTGTATACAAGCTTTGCCATGATAAAATTGCATGTTATGGATTTTGTAGGCATTATTTAAAACCATAGGTGAATAAAAAACTAATTAAATTCTAACCCCTTCTAACGTTCTCAAAGATTCATTTTCTCATAGGTGAATAAAACACTAATTGAATTCTAACCCCTTCTAACGTTCTCAAATATTCATTTTCTCATAGGTGAATAAAACACTAATTGAATTCTAATCCCTTCTAACGTTCTCAAATATTCATTTTCTCCAGGGACAAGTTAGAAAATTTAGTTTTTTATCCCCTTATGATTAGAAATGTTTGAATTAGTCTATGAGCAATGAATATGGTAAGGGGATTCAATAAGATAAATTTAGATTATGTGAAAATAGAACTTTTGGACATCTTCATTTTGTTGTTGTTGTTTGAATTGTTGTATGTTGAAACATAGGGGTTTGAGGCATTCTCTTAATTGAGATGTCATAATTGAATTATCATTAAATAATATGAGATGCCACTACATAAGAAACAATTAATTTACGTTTTTCATTAGCAAATGTAGCTATTTAATATCTAACTATAGTTACAAGATCAATGAATTTTAAATATTTTTTAAAGCAAAATTACCATGTATCAATGGTTTTTTAAAGAATTTTTCTATGTAGAACCTTTTTTATCTTGTCCATATTTCATATTTATTATAGAAACCTGGTTTGAGAAACCTAGCTTAAGGTACACATAAAATATGTCCACCTTCTTAGAGACATGAATAGCTAAATTTGTAATATAATTTGAATATGACCTTGAGATAAAGGAACATTAGCATCTAATTTGATCATTGTAGAGTAGTGAAGCATTCCCAATAGGATACAGGGGATGTATCTTTAAAGGATTTGGATTTGGACTTCATGTTGAAGGTATTTAAGTAGCCTCCTTTATCTTATGTTTTTCCATAACTTGCATCTCAGGAAAAAATTTGTTCTATTCACTCTAAGATGAATTTTGTGATGACCAGATGTGATAATTATTGCCTTATTATTTAAATGCTATTGTTATCATAGAATAATTATAGAGTGATAATCTCAACAAGACTTAGCAATGAGAGGTTATTGTAAGTAAATATTATATATGAGATTATTTTCACAATTGAGGCCCCCAATATATATGCTTGGGTTGGGTGCCCTTTCATTCATGGACATGTCTTTTTCATTATTTTCTTTTTATTAATTAATTTATTATTAATTGTTAATTATTTATATATTTATATATTTATACATTATAATATAATATATTATTTATATATTACATTTATGTTGATGATTATTTCCTCACATTGATGTCTAATTAATATAGGGCTCTAATGTTGAGTAGATTCACCAAGCAGCCCCTCATCACAAGAGGTCTCTTGAGTCTACATCTTCAACATTAGACTATACTTGTAAAAAAGCCAAACATTCCCTATAAAAAATAAATCACTCCATCCTGGAGCAGGAAATGTGAGAGAATCTTGAGTCTTTTTCACTCCTCGTCAAATCAACATGACTAATAGAAGAAAGACTATCCATAGGTCATTCACCACTAGCCAAATCAGGATGGCCCAGTGAGTGAATGTATCATAGGAAAATGGATGTGTGGTAGAATAAATTGAAGAGAAGAATGAAAAGAAATTTATTGTGCATAACACAACTTAAGTTGTAAATAAAATCTATACTCATTATTATTCCTATGTTAAACATTAAGAATCCATAAAACTTTTCAAGTCATGTGGAAGTCCAGATGAGATATTGATCCACTGCAAGGTCTAATCTTTTAAATTGTTTAAGATTTGTCAGAGTAACCATTGCAACCTTTAACTTTGGGCATGGGAACAAAGAGATAATTTGAATATTGTTGAAGAAATCAAAACAAGAGATGCCACTTATGAAGAAATCATTGTAGAAGATGTCATTTGTATAAACAAACAAATGATATCTCATCTATATAGTAATGATATTTGGAGACGAGGTGTTTGTATGATTATTATGAGCCATATCTAGGTTAAGGTTACTACAAGTTTGAAAGAAGCTAAGCCTACCATAAGACTTTAAACATATTGTCTAATAAATTTTCATTTTTTTTTTATTATATTAAACATTAAAGATTAAAAATTACACAAAAATGTAAAGTCAAAGTGACATCTACCTTGGGCATGAGAACAAAGAGATGGTGATGAAAGTTGGAGAGGTGGTGTTTTTAGGATTACTGTGAGCAATACTTAGATTAAACTTAGTACATGTTTAGAAGAAACTTAGTTTGTAATAACTTAATAAGACTTCAAAATATTGTGTAATAAAATTTTAAAGAAAAAGTTTTTATTTATTAAAAAATACATTTTATTATATTAAACATTAAAAATAAATTGATACCAAATTCATGATAATTTGAGTACAATAATATTTAACCTTAAACAAAAATTAATAATAAATTCTGCATTATAATCCACTTGCAATCCCTTATGCAATTCCATAGTAATATGATCAAATAAGAACACAATACCTTACTTAAATTTACAATATCAATATAAGAATACAAATACCTTACTTAAAATTTACAATGATAATCTGAATTATTGTATTGTTATTTGATAATAATACTGCTTAAAATTTGCAATCTTAATAAAAAAACATAAATTGCTTACTTAAAATTTATAATATTAATGTGAATTATTATATCGATATTATAAAGTTAGTTATTTTTTTTACCAAATCAAGAAACCAATAATCTTCAACAATATTAAAAAACCCTTTTTAATGAGTGAGGGATCACCCTCATACTTTGCAAGACAAGAGGAACTCCGCTGATCAGTAAGGAGCCATGCTCTTTAACCCTCCCATGGCGGAGATTAGCCTTTTAGCCTCATGCTCGGGAGGTATTATAGAGCTAGTTATAAAAAACAAAGTTAAACTTTGGATTTATTATTGTTATTTGACGGCTTTATGTAAGGGTTACTATTATTTGGAAGAATATGTGATAATTGGAATGGAATTCAATTTTATGTAATTGTTAAATTGGATTATATTTGGATAAATATTTTAAATGTCAATTTTATTAGATTCTGCATTAATAAATTTTGGATTTATTATTGTTATTTGAAGGCCTTATGTAATAGTTATTGTTTATTTTTTTGTTTGTTAATTGGTCCGGACCTTCTTGGCATCGGGATTAACCTTTGGCTTGAGAAACCGCGACTCAGGGGCATCTAAGCCATCAAAATCACCTGGGGATCGCACCCGGCCTAAGCCACACCAACCCTTAACATGGTTGGACTTTTTGTCCCCGCAGGTTTCGAACCGGTGACTTTTCAACACGGAGTGGCTTAACAACACACTCCGTCACCGACTGTCCTACACCTCGGGGACTATGTAATGGTTATTATTATTTAGAAGGCTATGTAATAATTGGAATGGATTTTAATTTTATGTAATTGTTAAATTGGATTATATTTGGATAAATATTTTAAATGTCAATTTTATTAGATTCTACTTTGATTTATACATTTACTGTAAAATTTTGATTTATATATTTACTGTAAAATTTCGTGGTAAAGAACCATCCAACTAGATTATCATGAATCTATTAGCAGTACCATCCAGTGCAATTGCTTTATTTTATTCGCTTAATTTGAAAATTTTTCTTTATTTTATTCTTGTAGATAAAGCCAAAATATAATTACCAATGTCAAGTTGCAAAAGCCTCAATCAATTGGTAACAAAATCCCCCACATGGAGGATATGCAAATAGTCTTTTTTTTCAGAAAGAAATTTCACTCACAATTATATTAAGGATATCATTTTTTTACACTTCTTCTGGAACAGAAGAAGATTTTTGGATTTTTGTTTTATTGATTAGAATAAATATGTATTTATGCACATGTCATTATCAACTCTCTGCAAAATTGTGAAACATTTGTCTTCTTATCGACCATCACTATCCATCCCCTCACTTTCTCCACACTAGTCGCAGTCCAAACTCTCTCCTCAACAAGTAAAGATACGTAGATATCGCTATAGACTCTGTACTCTTTAAAAAAACGAGACTCTTCTATCCACATAAATACATGTACGCATGTTCCACCTCTGCCTCTAGTGAGGCTTGAATACTCCAGACTTGATTCATCTTGACTAATTGTTGGTGTAAATCAGACACAAAAGCGCCACTTGACATTGTCAATGACAAGGAACATTAATATTGTGTGAATGGAAATTATATAATACCTGGGGACGACCCACTATTCTGTCTCTTAGTAAGACTAGCACAGTCACAAATTCGTGGCTGGTGAACGCTGAAAGGATGGCTTGTAAAAAGACGGCTTGCAAAACCTGAATCGTCGCGAAAGAGAAACCGCCCAGAGGTGGATGGAAGGAGTCAGAAGGAGTTGGCTGGAAGGAGGCAGTGTGTCCAGAACGTGGTTGGTGAAGGCCAAAGGTTTAGATTGGCCTAGAAAATGAAACCCTAATCACTCATAC
>ML793761.1:348368-370262 GCA_009831015.1 Picea engelmannii
ACACTTGATACAGTGATTTATGTGGAAATTCAATGAGGGAAAAAACCACAGACAATGATTATCGGTATTCTTATTATTCAAGGGAGAATTACAATAGCCTTCATAGGCATACACTCATCCTCTCCTCACACAATATGCTCTCTGCTCCTTACACACACTTGCACTCTCATTGTACTCCACCTCTATGGGTATGCTCACATATATAACATCTATCACTCAGTTACACAAATTGATCATGAATAGATCACATAGTTACACGAGCAGTTCCTAAATAGATTGCATGCATGCACATTAACATAGCTGCATGCATGTGCATGTGCATATGACTGCATGAGAAAATTCATTGGCATGTTTCCAACAATCTCCACCTTGACAACAATTTACCTGATATATCATGCCCTTGATTAATTCATCACCTTTTATACAAGCAAAGAGAAGCCAAACACCGCCGTAGCTTCTATAACAAAACTGGTTTCGTAAACATGTCTGCGGAATTCATTTTTGTATGAACCTTTTCCAAAGACACTCCACCTTCATCAACAACATGTCTTAGAAAATGGTACTTAACATAAATATGCTTCGTCTTACTGTGATAAGCTAGATTTCTAGCCAAATGAATAGCACTTTGACTATTCCAAAATACTTTCACCTTGTCCTGCATCCTTCCAAACTCACCCAATAAACCCTGTAACCAAATTTCCTCCTTGCATGCATGTGAAGCAGCCATATACTCTGCCTCTATAGTGGATAAAGAGACTATGTTTTGAAGCTTTGACATCCAACTAACAGGTCCTCCTGCAAGAGTAAAGACATATCCTAAAGCGGATCTCCTTTTGTCCAAGTCACTTGCAAAATATGAATCTACATAACCGCAAACTGAATCTATGGAACCATCAAAGGTGATAGAATAATTGCTTGTGCCTCTAAGATATCGAAGCACTCATTTCACTATTTCCCAATGCCCTTTTCCTAGATTTGTCATGTATCGACTGACAACACCAACTACATGTGAAATGTCTAGTCTAGTACTCACCATCACATACATCAAACTTCCCACTGCATTAGCATATGGTACACGAGACATATAATCCTTTTCTTCGTCGTTACTAAGACATAAACTTGAAGAAAGCTTGAAATGAGAAGCCAAAGGGATCTGTACGGGTTTCACATTATTCATACTGAATCTCATAAGTATTTTCTCCACATTCTTCTATTGTGATAACCATAACTTACCATTTTTCTTGTCTTTGTGTATCTAAATGCCTAAGATTTGTTTTGTTTCTCCTAGATCCTTCATATCAAACTCCCTGGCCAACTGAGCCTTTAACCTGTTGAGTTCGACCATGCTCTTGCTTGCCATAAGAATATCGTCAACATCTAACACCAAAATAATGAACATGTTATTTTCCAACTTTTTAAAGTAAACACAATGATCATATTCACTTCTTGTAAAATTTAGGCTCACCATGAAGGAATCAAACTTATTGTACCATTGCTTAGGAGACTGTTTCAAGCCATACAATGACTTCTTGAGTTTGCAAACAAACCTTTTATTGCGATCCTGAACAAATCCTTTTGGTTTTTCCATATATATATCCTCATCTAAATCTCCATGTAGAAACATTGTTTTAACATCTAGTTGCTCTAACTCAAGATCAAGTAAAGCAACTAGTGCTAACATAACACGAACTAAAACAAGCTTTACAACTAGTGAAAAAATCTCATGAAAATCAGTACCTTCCTTCTGAGAATACCCTTTGGCTACCAGTCTTGCTTTATACCTTTTGACTTTATCGTCAACACCCTTTTTCAGTTTGTAGACCCACTTGTAGCCGACAACCTTCTTGTCCTTTGGAAGTTCTACCAGGTCCCATGTTTTATTCCTTTCTAAGGCATCCATTTCTTATTTCATAGCTTTCTTTCATTGAGCATTTTCAGATACCTTAATTGCTTCCTGAAAACAACTAGGTTCTCCATCAATATAAACTAAAGCCATAGATGAAACATAATCATCATACCTTGTAGGAGGATTCTTGACCCGTGAAGATCTCCTCAGAGATGGTTGAGGCATATCCTCAGTTTCCTGGATATTTTCTGCATCTACATCTTCATCTTCTTCTTCTGGAACTTCTTCATGCTTCTGCCTTTCTGAAGATAGTTGAGTTTCCAACTAAATTTGTTGAGCTTGCGGTACACGTTCTTGTCTCACTTCAACATCTACTAATTCTTATTTTAAGAGTGAGGATTCATCAAATACTACATCTCTGCTTATGATGAGTTTGTGGGCAGTAGGATCCCGCAATTTGTACCCCTTAACTCCATCACCATAACCAACAAAGACATATTTCTTTGATCTAGGATCTAACTTAAAACGTTGATCTTTAGAAATAAGAGCATAAGAATCACAACCAAATATTCTTAGATTTTAAAAATCACACGAATGACATGTCCATACCTCTTATGGAATCTTACAGTTTATTGCAGTTGATGGTGACCGATTTATTAGATAGCCTGTTGTAAGAACTACTTCTACCCACAATTCTTGTTGCATCTTGGCATTATTGAGCATGCTCCTTGCTCTCTCTATAAGAGTCATATTCATGCGTTCAACAACACCATTCTGTTGAGGAGTATAACTCGTGGTCTTATGTTTTTCGATCCCAGCTTCCTTGCAATAGTTCTCAAATTCCACAGATGTGAACTCACCTCCATTATCTGTCCTTAAACACTTTATTGGTCTGTTAATACTTTTTTCAACCAAAGCCCTTAATTTCTTAAAATTATTAAATACATCATCTTTTCTTTTAAGTAAATAGACCCAAACCTTCCTAGAGTAATCATCTATAAATGTCACAAAATATGATGATCCTCCAAGAAAAAATGTAGGGGATGGTCTCCAAACATATGAATGAATGTAATCAAGGATACCTTTGCTTATATGCCTTCCTTCTTTAAACTTATGTCTACATTGTTTTCCAAAAACACAATACTTGCAAGAATTCAAATCCAAAAACTTCAAACTTGGAAGTGACTTGTGATCAACCAGTACCTTAAGCCCTTTCTCACTCATATGACCTAAATGTTGATGCCGTAAATGAACATAGTCACTTGCATTTTCAGATGCTACCACCGCTTGATTTACCTCTGTCCTTCCTTCAAGCTGATAAAAGTTCTCGATCCTCTTTTCCTTCATGACTACTAAGATGCCTTTGTACACCTTCAGTACTCCACCTTGAGTTGTACACTTGTAACCAACATAATCTAGAACTCCCAAAGATATAAATTTATTTCTTAGTTCAGGGACATGCCTTACATCTGTTAATATTCTTACAAAACCATCATGCATTCTAATCTGGACGCTATCAACTCCAACAATTTTACAAGAAAAATAATTTCCCATAAAAACTAACACCATCATCAATAGATTGGTAAGTTGAGAACCAATTTCTATGACGACACATGTGGATGGACGCACCCGAATCTAACAACCAATGTTGATGTTGATGTGTAACATCACAAGTAGACGATACCTCATCAACCATACCTTAACTGGAACCTGAACTTGTTTATGCTACGTTATCTTCCTTTGATTCTTTGTGAAGTCCTCCTTGGATGCATTCTGTCTTTTCCAACAATCCTTCTTGAGATGCCCATATTTGCCACAGAACCAACATTTTTCCCTACTCTTCTTGCCTCTTGACTTAGACCTTGTTGTACATTTTTTATCTTTTCCTCCTTCTGTAGATTGACCTCTAACCACCATTGCTTCTGTTGTTGAGGTTTCCTTACTGGATCTTCTCCTCATTTCCTCACACAACAGAGCTCCCACAACAATGTCATAATCAATGGCATCTGTTGTGTTAAACCACACAGTTGTGACCAGATGATCCCAAGACTCAGGAAATGAATATAGTAGTGTAACCGCCTTGTCCTCATCTTCATACTTTACTTCCATACTAGATAATTGACAAATCGGAGTATTGAAAACATTCAAGTGATCATCAATTTCCATACCTTCTTTCATCCACAAGTTGTACAACTGCCTCTTCAGGAAGATTCTATTTGAAAAGTTCTGTTTCATATACAGACTCTCCAGTTTGGTCCACAAACTTGTTGTTGTCATCTCTTCATTGATGTTAAATAACACCTCATCTTCCAGGCACAAATGAATAGTACTGAGGGATCTTGCATCCAGATCCTCCAAGACCTCGCCTGTCATGCTTGTTGGTTTTTTTGACTTTCCATCCAAGGCCTTTTGCAATCCCTGTTGCATAAGCAAATCTCGCATCTTGAGTTTCCATAGCGCAAATCTATTCTTACCACTGAACTTTTCCACCTCAAACTTGGAACTTTGCACTTTCGCCATTAGCAGAAACAATCATCCAAAAGAAAATCATAGCTTCTAATAAACCAGGCTCTTCAATCCAACGACCAGATTCTCTTCTCCTTCGCTCTCTGCTCCTTCAACTCTAAGCTCGGATACCACTTGTTAGGAAACAGAAGAAAAACATAGCATATAACAGAGCATAAAATAGGCAATATCAAACACGGATTAAACCACGCACATCAATCACACACTTCACACAGTGATTTATGTGGAAACTCAATGAGGGAAAAAACCACGGGTAATGATTATCAGTATTTTTATTATTCAAGGGAGAATCAAAATAGTCTTCATAGGCATACAATCATCCTCTCCTCACACACTCTACTCTCTGCTCCTTGCACATGCTTGCACTCGCATTGTACTCCACCTCTATGGGTATGCTCACATATAGAACATCTATCACTTAGTTATAAAAATTGATCATAAATAGATCACATAGTTACACGAGCAGTTCATAAACAGATTTCATGCATGCACATTAACATAGTTGCATGTGACCACATGAGGAAATTCGTTGGCATGTTTCCAACACTTTAACTCCAAATTCAAATGGCCTAGTTACATGCCCACCTACAATAACCACAAATATGTGACCAAGACTTTTGAGACAAATAAAAGAAGAAGAAGATGTAGTGATTAAGAGAGTGAAGAGACAATGATGTAAGAAAACCAAAGGAAAATAATAACATCCTAAACTAAACATAAATTACCAAAAAAAAACAAGGTAATGAAATATTATGGAATGTAAGAAGCAAAAATGTTTGAAATTCATCACAAAATATATTTTGCTAAATATATGAAAGTTCAATTTCAACGAAAACTATAATAATTGCAATAAACATTTTCAAACACTAAATACATTAGCCTACAACATTAAAATATACATTAATTTTAGACTCTCTCTAACTTAAAAGTCTTATCCATAATTCTCGTGTTCTAAGATGATTTCATCTATTTAATCCATCTCTAATTTACATGGTTGTTATCCATAATTAACATGTCTTAGGATGTGATTTCATTAAGGGAAAATGTTAATGTCAAAAAGAAGATTCCACTTAAATTAAACTAAATGTAATGAGACAGACAAAATTATGGTCAAGCACCCATCACATGGAAAATGTTAATGTCAAAAAAAAGATTCCACCTAAATTAAACTAAATGTAAAAAGGAAGATCCCACCTAAATTAAACTAAATGTAATGATAAAGACAGAATTATGGTCGAGTACCCATCACAGGGAAAATGTTAATTTAAAAAAAGAAGATTCCACCTAAATTAAACTAAATGTAATGAGAGAGACAAAATTAAGACCAAATACAATTGTTTATTAAATTAAAATTTAATTGAAGGAGAAGGAACTTTTAAGATAAAAACAAGTTAGTAAAAAAATTTTAATTTTTTTTATCTATATTACAAACTTTTTTGCTAGTGTTTGTTTCAACCAAGTCTACTATGATAAGTCAAAAGAAGAACCTTTTTACAAAAGCAATTAAATAAAATAAATCTTAAAATTGTTTTAGGACATTTTGTTAATATTTTTTCATTTTGAAGGAACCTTTGTACACAAGCAATTAAATAAAATAAATCTTAAAATTGTTTTAGGACATTTTGTTAATATTTTTTCATTTTGAAGGGCAATGATTTTTGAGTAAAAAAAATTATGCATGGCTTGGTCCTCCTACAATTATGTCATCTCTATAAAAATGTGTTATTCTTTATTTTTCATAAGATTAAGTAAACAAAAGTTTGTGTAAAAGCAAATCCTTCACAATTTGATGTTTGATGCTTTGTTAGAGTGCCTCATGAGGGACTTTAGGAGCTTTATTCCAATTTAATCTAATTGAACTATGTGATATCTTACTTTGCTCTAATTTCATCTAAAGTATAAGACAATGCAAAAACAACCCTAAATTTAAATACATTGCATATTTTTTTCCAATTTTGTTAGAGTTGTTGGTGATCTATTATTATATTATGAAGCAGGTTGCTCCAATTTAGTTTATTTAGAAACATTTACTCGAAGAAATAGGTCTATGCAAGTGGCCTTTAGGTTAGAAACTTAATGTACAATTTCAAGAGAAGAGTTCAGAGAATATCATGTAATTTCAACCAGAAGTAGTGGACAATTCCTGGGAGATATCATGTAAGTTCATACCTAATTTATTATTGTGAGACTTCCCCTCAAGTTCTTGGGAGATATTTAAGCTATGGAGAATGGAACCTATCTGAAAATTTTAAGAATGGATGAGTTGTGATTGATCTATATAGAAAAATTAATATTGAGAATTTATCGATACTTTGGGAATGCAACACATCTAAGCAAGGAGAACATACATTAAAGGAGGTAAGTCCAACTCCATATCCCATGTAAGCAATATTCCAATGTCTAATGGGAATACATCCTACACCAGAGTAGAGTATAAGTACATTATATTTGTTTCTAGAAACTATATTTCCAAAGGGAAAATAATAATCCTAATTTCAATCTTGCCCGCGTATCTTACCATTTCAATACATACTTTAATTGTGCAAGAAACAAAGTCACGAGATATTTGCTACCATGAACCAATTTTATTTTTATGTGATATATTGAAGGAAACACCCATTACTCTAAATGAGGAACCTAACAAACCTTTGAAAAGAATATAATGAGCCATCCAATGATATATGAGTCTGAACACACCCTCAATGCTTGCATTTAGAAGTTGGTAGGAATTAAGCTTTGAACAACTATCATAGAATTTAAATAGGGCTACACTCCAAAGTGATATCATTTCAAACCAAAAACAATCCTGAAAGGTATCTCTCAATGTTTGATTGTCATGGTGTTCAAAACTTATATAACAATAACCAAAGAACTTACCCCTTTTTGACCTATATAATATGCAACGATTCCACTCACAATTGCACCAACCATGGTACCTATAGTGAATAGGGAGCCAAAGATAAAGCATTGTATAAAAGAGTTAAAATATGATTTTAGACCCAAATGCATTGAATTCGTAGTACATTTAGATATGAAAATATTTGAAAAACCTAGTATAATAACTAATTGAAGATATAGTACCATATTCAATACATTTTTCAACATGTCTTAAAAATGAAAAAGAGAAGTCAAAGGGATTTGGATCACTAAAAGGCACCCGAGACAAAGTAAGGCCAAACTCTTCTATCATTGCAGAGATAGTGGGAGAAGACAAGACCACCTACAATGCACCAAGAAACATTAGTGTAAACCTATATCATCATTAACAAATAACATGCACCCAAAATTCCTCAATAGGAATTAATATATTAATCTCCAATGTCATGTCTGTCATCTATCTCTACAACTCTATGACTTGTGTATCTGTTGATGGTTGTGTACTATATTGCAACACTTTTTACTTTAAAGTCATTATAAACGTCATTCAACAAATACATGCAAATGCATTAATTTTTGCTTGACAATGATTTCCCAACACTAAATTCATACCATCATGTTTTATATTAAACCTCAATTCTTTAACGTTGTTTCTTTATTTCTCACAATTAGGCTTCTAAAATATCAACTTCTCCTTAGATTTTCCCATCTCTACTCTACATCCAAAATGGAGTTGGGATACATCAACACATTGTATGTGTATATATGTGCATAGCATTTACATGGTGCACTAGGTGCATTGAAGTATGAACAACGATGCAAAAACACAAAATTGGAGAGGCATACTAGAAATAGGCCTAGAGGGATCTGTACTAGTATAATGTCCTAATGAGACTACACCAATTTCATACTATTGCATTATACTTACACAATATGCAAACTCCAAAGAGCCCAACACAACAACAAATGTACTCAACAATGCAATTGTCTCTAAATAAATAAATCCACCAGAAGTATTGGGCATTTATTAGCAGTTTGATCAAAGAGAAACAACGACAAAAGGCACAAGCAGGTGTGGTGTGCTACTAAGTTTAACCTAAAATTCAAATGGCATTGTAATCATGAACGAATATATTATAGAGCACGTGGATGGACGAATACCATGATTGGGCCACCATCCCCACCAAATTAGGAGACAAACTCAACAAGGTTCAACAATCAATGTGACTCCCTCATGAGTCAACGTTAGCAAAGGGAAAATGGATGTTCCCATTTGATTAGGGTTAGTGAAGTATCTATGTCAAGGTGAGAACTGGTGCATCATGTTTGTTGGATACACATTATTTATGATCTAACAGACGAAATGAAAAGACGGTGTGCCAATGATTGGCTCACTGCATGCTGCTTAATATTTCCCATCATTTTCCCGACAAAACCCTAGGTACGTCCTATGCGTCCATGTTGGACCCTTAGTTAGCCCACCTAACCACATGTACCTCCATCATTGAGCAGGTCCCACTCCCCAGCCTGTGGGGCTCTTCCAGCATTATAATAACACGGGGGGACATGATATCGCAAGATATGGTGAAATGGGAAGTACAAACCCAATGGAGTGTTGGAACATCAAGCATTGATGGTTCATCACACATATCCTAGATTTAGTTGGTCGAGAGGTAAACCTACATATGGACACAATCGGTCGGGTGATCGACTAACACACCACACCAATCGGTCTGCTAGTCGATGTGTCTATCAGTCGGATAGTAGACCAGCAGTCGAAGATAGTCGAGTGGTGGATCGACTAGCCCTGAAATCGACTACGAGTTGGAAAAATAGTCAATTGGATCGAGTCTTGTCAAGCCGACTTGACAAAACTAATTTTTTGTATTCAACTCTAGCCGCTGACAGTTAAATGTCGACAAGATCTTTCAGATTTTGTGGGAGTTGGTTAGATCTTGTGAGCATAAAAGAAGACCCCTTGGGTCATTATCACAAAATGAAGCATGAATTGAGATTACACAATAGATAATGCATATCAAGATGTGCAATTTTCATTGTGATGTTTTGATCACAGTACTTTGTTCTTAAGAGTTGTAATAATGTCTTTAGATTCCACCTCTATTCCTTGAAATTTCTTATCCCTCTTTGATTGTTTGCAATACTATGTTCTTTGTTTCATATCGTGTTCCATTTCATTCCCCAACATGGTATCAGAGTCGATGGTTTGAAAACCTCGACCTGTTATCTGTAAACCTTGTTGAGTGATATCTACTGTGTGATTGACTATGGGTCAGCGATTTGTTGATTGGAACTTATTGAAACAAAACTAGTTTGTCTAGATATTGAAGATGGCTTCGAAGATTGATCCTATTTTTCTGAACGGATCAAATTATGCAGTATCAGTTCTATATATGGAAACTCTATTGAAAAGTAAGGGATTGTGGCAGTATACCAAGGTCACGATCCCAGATCCAACAACACAGGGTATTCACTCAGTGAACCTATGACATAGCGCCTTCGTTCATGAGATATTAAATAACCCTAATTTCACTCAATATTGATAAATAACTCCCAAAATCCTTTTGTTGAAACCCCCTCTAAATACATCTTTCCAATAAAAGAAACCCCTATTTTCATTAGATACCTTTTTTTATATCCCCTAATAGTTATAAAACCCTTAAGACCCCACATCCCCTCCAACACCTATAATATATTGACTTTATTTTTCACAATTAAAAAACCCCCTTTATGAATGAACATTATAAGATATTGGTCAACAAGGAGAAGCCCCCGTGTCCAACAAATCCTTCGAAAAAATTTACTATTGATGGAAAGAAGGATGAGGTTGTTGGGGTCATCACAACCTACATCTCATGAGAAATCTGTTTTCATATTAGTGGACTTGACTATCTGCATATGGTTTGGAAGAAGTTGAATACCTTGTTTGACCGAGTCAATGAAAGCCACATCATGCAGTTGGAGAAAGAGTTGATCTCTCTTGATCCTCATTCCTTTTAAAGAATGGAGGACTATTTATCATGTGTTAAGGAACTCCAATTGAAGTTGAGCGAATGTGGAGAGAACTACAAGAAGAAGGATGGAAAAATCATTGATTTGGTCCTGATAAATTTGAGAACACCATTTGATGTGTTCGTATTAACCTTCCACACCAACTGGAACGCACACAAGCAATATGGTAAGGACTACTCCTTTAAAGTTTTTTGTGAACTTTTGATTACTCATCAACATGAATTTCTTGAAGAAGGAAAGCTTGGTCGTAAGCACCAGGACCACTTGCTCAAGGGTAAGGGAAAGATGGATTCTAGGAATAGAGTGCATACTGATTCTTCTACACAAAAAACTACATGCACTAATTAGGGACCCCAAAGACAACCACAACAAAGTAAAAATAAGAAGACAGGTTAGTATTATGGAAAGACTAGACATGTCAAGAATAAATGCTTCAAGAAGCGAGACGATTTAGAGGAGAAGGTTAGGAGACTTGAAGGAGACGTATCGAATGTTTGTCAACCCACTAATAATTTCATCTTCCAAGTTGGGACTTCTCAAGGCTTGATGTCTCACACTATGGAAAATGAATGGGTTGTCAACTCTAGGTGCACTCATCATATGGTGAAATATGCCACTTTATTCACGAGACTAAATAAATCCAAAGGAAGTAGAATCTATGTTGTTGATGATTTTGCTTTGGATGTTGTTGGTCAGGGTGATGTAGCTTGTTGACATGGTAAAATTGTCGATGTCTATCATGTACCAAATCTTAGTGCCAATCTGTTGTCTATTGCTCAGTTGACTTAGATCGATAAGATTATGTAATTTTAGGTGTTATGTTCAGTATTTGAAGAAAGGGAAGTCAATTTTCATTGATGGGATTCTAGACCCGACAAACAACTTATACAAGTTATGTGACTCGAATCGACCTGAATCTAAACCGGCTAAACTTATTTATCAAACTGATGAGAGAATTCAAATTTGGCATGAATGACTCAGACATCTGAATTTCTGAATTCTGCGGGAATTGGCAGCTCCAAACATGATTGTTGTTTTACCAAGGGTGTTTCCTCTTAAAGGTGTATGTAAGATTTGCGTACTTGGGAAGCATCATCAGGCACCTTTCGACTTTGGACAAGCGTAGCGAGCACAAAACCTATTGGAACTGGTTCATAATGATGTTTATTCCATCAATTTACCTTCACTGGTAAGTGTAAGGTACATTTTGACTTGCATTGATGATTTATCTCGTTTTACATGGTTCTTTTTCCTGAAGAATAAAAATCTTGTCTTTGAGAAGTTCAAAGAATTCCAAGCCTTTGCTAAAAAGTAATGTGGTTGATCCATTAAGTGCTTGAGATCAGATAATGGTGGTGAGTATATTAATCGACCTTTTGAAGAATACCTACTTTGTCCTGGTATTGACTRACAATGGTTGGTTCCTCACACACCTCAACAAAATGGAGTTGCAGAACAAAAGAATCAGACATTAGTCGAAATGGTTAGATGTATTCTGCAAACTAAAGACCTTGCTCCTCACTTATGGGTTGAAGCGATGTATTATGCCAATTATATTCTCAATCGCATCTTGACTCAAGTTGTTCCTTCCATGACTCTTATCGAATGATGGTATGGAAAATAAACCCTTTGTTGGCCACCTTAGCATATTTGGATTTGTTKTCTGGACTCACATTCCTGATGATTGTCAAACGAAACTTGATGAAAAGAGTCATGTTTGCATCATGATGGGATACTCAGAAGAGTCGAAAATCTATCGACTRTTTGATCTTATCCAACAACAAATTATTATCTGACGTAATGTTCAATTTTATGAGAAGTCTTTTGGAGTTAAGTTGTTAAATKCCTCCTATGGATTGTTGTAGGATGCTCCCTATGATGTTGTCTCGAACACTCGTTCTCTTACTCCTCTCTTTAGTCCTTCGACTGATCCATTGAACTTTCTACATGTTTCAACTCAACAGTCGTTCTCTGATTCAATTAGTCCAACATATTATATTTTGACTAGCCCATTGACTGCAAAACCTCTAACTTTTGATCAACCTACTGAAGTGAACCACAGTTCACTTGTTTCTTATCTACCCCGCTCGGCTTCTAAGACAATTAAAGCCACTGGATCTAATGCTGGAGATTCCTCCCGCGGACTCTAGACTCGAAGTCAGAAGCAACATGCCAATGTTTCCCTCATGACTCATGACCTTGAAACTTTTGATCATGTTACCTAATCTAATGTTGAAGGACGACCTGAATGGGAACATGCAATGAAGATTGAAATTGATTCCTTGTCAAAGAATGAAACCTGGGAATTTTGCTATTGGTTGGAGCAACTTCAAGTTCTAGTCATAGGGAGCTTCAATGGAACCTTCTGTGAATGAATTTAACAAGATATTCTGACATCACGAGGAATATTCTTAGGCTAATAATTCGTCCCTCCTCTAGTTAATGACCAAATTCGAGGAATATGAGGAAATTATGGCTGGGTTAACTCATAGGATGGAGGAAATTCTGGTGAGTTCAAGGAAACACTAGTTTCTCTGTCTTGTTGGTTGGACGAGATGGATGTCGCCATACAACAACTTAGAGTTCAAGCCTTTCCCCATCTCTCGGCCTTAGACCCTGTCAACCCTGGTAAGCCCTCTCTTCCTAATGTTGATGCTGGAAATGATACATGAAACATGGACCATGGAATTTATCCTATGGATACAAAATAGGGGCCTCAACATCTCTCAAGCGCCTCTAATCTTCAAGATTCTACTTCTTACATCTGGTCTATGTTTTTGTAAAATTTGTGGTGTTTAAGACAATTATACAAAGATGTTATCAATTTTGAATATTTTGGGCAAGGTCTCATAAGGATGATAAACTATGATCTCTTTGTACTAGATAAAGAAATCTTTAGGCTATATGTCATTCTTTGTAGACTGTTTGAACATTGTTTCCTTATGCACAACCACTTTTAATATAATTTCAGCTCAGATTCTTTTTTTTTTTTAAGTTCAAAGAATGGCCAAATTGAAGTCAAACCCTTAGGATTAGAAATCTTGATGTAATCTATGAAATCTAAAGCTACGAGTCCCTAAGAAAATATTTTCTAGTCTTAAATAATTCTTTTGTGGTTCAATGCGACAAATTTGAAAATATAACCGCAAGAGTGTTCAAATAGTCATCAATTGTTAGTTGAAATTATGTGTTAACACCGAGAGTGTCCAAATAGTCATGATTGTTACCTGAAATTATGTGTTCAGTACCATAAATATTTATCCATTGATGAAAATATTAAACTCTTATGCGCATTCAACACAAATTTAAATGATTGAATATAGGCCTTAGCTAGACTAAAAAGTGTAATGTAACAAGCCCTTTTGGAGTTTTACTATATTTACATTCAATATATAAGAAATAAAGAAATATGCAACAAGAAAAATTCTTAAATAAGAGGAATGGAAACATCACAAACCATTTAACCAAAGAAAATGTTTGAAGATTTCTATTCAATATATAAGAAATAAAGAAATATGCAACAAGAAATATTCTTAAATAAGAGGAATGGAAACATCATAAACCATTTAACCAAAGAAAATGTTTAAAGATGCTCTAAACTTTCATTCAATCCAAATACCTTTTTGGTAGGGATATACCTTACAAAAATCCTTAAGGAAAGACAAATTCCATTATCTTATATATAAGAGAATGATACAATAATATATCAGAAATGGGAAGTCATCTATCTTCCTACTCCAAGATACAAAAATGAGAGCACATGACATCAGAAATACTTCACTTTGTTCCTTAAAGTAGTGGGAATATATTGCAAAGGATTCCAAGTGGGAATATATTGCAAAGGATTCCAAGGGTGCCTTTGTGGACCTTTTCACTCTCTGGAAAAAAAGTGAAATCAACGTCATAAACTCCCTTCAGACTTGTCATTGGATTTTCACTAAATTTAAATTTATCTTAGATGGAAATTTTTTTACTGTTATATATATATATAGGCTAGCTAACCCTATGGAAAATATATCATGTTGGAACTCTATTCAGAGGCTGCAGGATTCTGAGAATCTGTCACAGTGCATCCTTGTTGGTGATTTTAACACAATAAGAAGCAACACGACAAAAAAAGGAGGATTCTTTTCCCAAGACCCCTCTAGGGACAAAATGGAAGAACTCATTATAGACTTGGATTTAATTGATGTGTCCCCTCTTAGAGGAAAATTTATGTGGTCTAACAAGCACCTAGGGTCAGGCCATATTGTCACACGTCTGTATCACTTTCTTGTTCACAACAACTTCATTTCTACTTCCTCTTCCCTCAAATCCTTGATTTTTCCCTCCTTGACCTCTGACCACAAACACATCTCTCTCCATATCTGCCTCCTCCTTGATTATGGTCCCCTTCCCTTCCTCTTTCTTCCCCTTTGGCTCTACATACCTGAGATTGATCGCCTTGTCTCTTATACTTGGCCTTCTTGGGTCCTTGGTACTCCAATTTACATATGGGAACAAAAATTGATAATGGTTAAAAATATGGTCAAAAATTGGGCCAAGACCTCCTTTCATTTTCCCACTACTATCCTCAATGACCTCAAAAACAATCTTCAAATCCTCTAATTGCAAATGGAGGATGTGGACCTCTCTCACAATTTTTTGCAGGAAGAATTACACCTTCAAACCCAAATCCAACGTGAATTAAGAAGAGAGAGGAGTATTGGAGAATTAAATCTATAAGTCTATGGCTCCAAGCATGCAATAGAAACACAATTTTTTCCATAAGCAAGCTAAATCTTGCCTCTCACATAACAATGTGGCAGTCATTAATATGGAAGATGGAACATGCATCTCTAATTATGAAGGTATTAAAACAACAACCTATAATTTCTACAAGAATCTCTTCACTCAACAAGATGTGGAAGCTGCCCACAACATTGAAGCCATGCTTGAGCATATTCCTATAGTTATCTTTGAAGTTGAAAACTAGATCTTAACCCGACCCATTGAAGAAGTTTATGCTCAAACTTCCATTTGGAGCCTAACACCAAACAAGGCCCCTAGTCTGGATGGGTTCCCTATCTCCTTTTACAGACACTTCCGGGACCTCATTAAATCAAATATCCTAAGAATGTTGCACTACTCCCATAGGCCGCTTAGACTAGGAGGGAACACCAACTCTTCCCTTTTGGCTCTAGTACCCAAGCAATCCAACCCTTCCTCCTTTTCCAAATTCAAACCCATAGCTCTTTGTAAATCCTCTTATAAAATATTCACCAAAATAATTACTTCTTGCCTCAAAAATTTGTTGCCCAGGATCATGTCTCCCAATCAAGGGGGTTTTATGCAGGATAGACAAATCATTGATAACATTGTGTTGGTCCAAGAAGCAATCCACTCAAGTTTTGTAGCAAAGAAAAAAGGTATGGCAATTAAACTTGATATGGCTAATGCATTTGATCATGTTCATCATTCTTTCCTATTTCAGCTCCTCCAAAAATTTGGCTTTAGCATGAATTTTATCAAATGTATTGAATCATGTATCGTTGGGCCTTGTATTTCTCCCCTAGTAAATGGGTGGTCGACGGAAATCTTCTAGGGGAGTAGAGGTTTGCGCCAAGGCTACCCTCTCTCCCCGTTTCTCTTCATAATTATGGCAGACTCTCTTAGTTGCAAGATCAAGCATGAATGAGAGAATGGTAATCTGTCTGGTCTCTAGATGGTATGAGAGGTGAAATCTCTGAACCATTCACAATTTTTTGACGGCACTATTCTCCTTGGAGGGTCCTCACAAATCATTTCTGCTTGCTTGAAGTTGGTTTTGGATTCTTTCCTTGATGCACCACGAGGAGTGGTGAACCACTGAAAGTGCCAAATCATGGGGTGGAATTCTTGAGTACAGGTAATGCACGACATTTACCACACCTTTCAATTTATTATTGCTAAGAATTGGTCTTCCTTTCGATATTTGGGTATTTTGATCTCCTTAAAACGATCAAATTTCTATTATTGGAGGCATATAATTGAAAAAATCAACATGAAATTTACCCACTACGTCTCTCAATGGTTAAATATGGATTGTCTTATAGTTCTGATAAAGGTGTTCCTCTCATCTCAGCCTATATACCAATCCTTTGCATTGTTGACTCCTAAAAGCATCACCAACCAAATTACATCCAAAATCAAACAATTCCTTTGGCAAGGAGGCAAGACATCTGGGAAGAAATTCCATTTAGTGAGCTAGAAACAAGTCAAAAATAATTTATGCAAGGGAGGTTTAGGCAGTAGAGATCCAACATTCATTAATATGGCCATGGGATCGAAACTATTATAGAGGCTTGTCTCAGAGAAATTATCTTGGTGGAAGCATGCACTTTGGAAAAAATATTTCAGGGGGCCTAAGCTAAGGTTTTTGGAGCGTCCCTCAAGGATGGCTAAAGGTTCACCAATATTCAACCTTCTTCTTTCTACACTCCCAATTATCAACAACCAATTTAATTGGATACTTGGAAATAGAAAAAGGATCAACCTCCAAGAAGATTCAATCTTGGAACAAAGCCCTCTTTCTCTTAGAGAGAAACTTGAACCTTTGTGAAATTGGATGCAAGAACAAGGGGTCTTCATACTATTCAATATTTCTTCTCGGGACCCCTCATCAAGGCACTGGACATGATGGAATTTGATGGACCTTCCCCCTCACTTGGTTCCCCTCTCCTCACATTTTTTTTATGCTCTACATGGGTTTGCATCAAAAGTATTGAATTTCAAAGATGCCTGAGGATGGGGGAGTTCCTTCTTCATTGTCAACAAAGGTTATACAAATACTTATGATAACATCAATTCTTATCCTCGATCGGGATTGTGGAATTTTGTTTGGCATATAGATGGTCTACACAAGTTCAATTCCTTCACTTGACTTATAGCTCACAAGTGTATCCTCGCTACTGAGAATTTGAAAAAGAGGGGCATTGTTGGACCCTCTCGATGTGCCCTCTCTTCTCAAGATGAGGAATCTATACCTCACATGTTCACTCAATACAATTACACAAAATCAACTTGGATTCTGGCTTTAGGAGATAGTTTCATCCTAATAGATTGGTCTCTCTCTCATAAATATTTTTTCCAAAAATGGGGATAGAACTACCAAGAATCTTTAGAAACAAACTAGGATTCGAGAGACTTTAGATGGCTCTTATGATATACATCTATTGGGAAATATGGTTGGCCCAAAATAAGAAAACATTATCCCATGAGAGTCAGCAATGAAGGAAATCTCTTTGTGTCCTGAGTATTTGTAGTTTTGGTTGTTTCAAAAGGATCAATGTCTGGAATAGTATGAAAAACAATGGGTGAATCCTTTTATGAAAACTCCCTGTCTCTTTCCTCTATCTGACAAATTGTTTCCCTCTCTGAAGTAGCTCATTAGAAAATCAGTGGAGTTCAAAATTTGGTTGAAAAAGCAAGGAATGCATTCTCCTTTTTTCGATAGTGCCTCTCGTGGAAATCCTGGGGTGACATGTGTGGGTGGGAGTCTCCTTTATCTCGAAGGAAATCCAATGGCCTATTACACTTGGGGTTTAGGAGCCACAAAAAACAATATATCCAAATCACATGCACTATATTTAGGCTTGAAACTAGCAAAAGAGTACAATATCTCTCATATATTAGTCGTTGACGACTCTATGATGATTTTTAGAGTGGTAATCAAAATAAATCTCATGGAGAACAATCACTTGAATGACATTCTTCATCACATCATTTCTCTAAGTGACAGTTTCTGGGAGCTAAAACTCTATCATATAAAGAAGTTCCTTAACCCCCTAGCTAACCATTGGGTTAAGGTTGGCTCTAGGATGCCAAAGGGGGAGATAAATGTCAATGGAGAAAGGGGGTCAGCCTGCATCCCTTAACCCATTGCTTATGATGAGATTTGACATGTTGAAGCGACTTCCCGTCGGGTGTGCCTTCCACCTCGCATTGTGGGGATTTATGATCAAATGTATGAGGAGTAATGTTGATTGTGTGGGAATTCATTCCAGTGCGAGCACTCCTAGTTTTTAGGTGGAATTTCACCTCGAAAAATGGATCAAATGCTTGTGTATCAGAGTGGAACTGCCTCCATTCTAGAAAGGAGCTATAGTTCATGTCTTCTTTAGTCGGTGATTCCCCTACATGGTTTGAGCTTGGGGATTCAGGTTGGGTCATTGTTGGAAGAACTGACCCATGACATCTTCGATCGACTCTCTAGTCCTCTCTAGTTTTTTTCTTGGTGCCTTATGGTTGTGGTGTTTCTCTCTTTCTTTTATGCATTATTCGCTTCCATTCCTCTTATTTCGTGGTAGTGGTGGGAATTTCGCTATTGGTCAGAGAAAATTCAAGGTTTGGTCATAGGGAGCTTCAATGGAACCTTTTGTGAATGAATTTAAAAAGATACTCCGACATCACAAGGAATATTCCCAGGCTAATAATTCGTCCCTCCTCCAGTTAATGACCAAATTCGGGGAATATGAGGAAATTATGGTTGGGTTAACTCAAAGGATGGAGGAAATTAAGGTGAGTTCAAGGAAACACTAGTTGCTCTGTCTCATTGGTTGGATGATATAGATGTCGCCATACAACAACGTAGAGTTCAAGCCCTCCCCCATCTCTCGGTCTTAGACCTGTCAACCCTGGGAGGCCCTCTCTTCCTAATGTTGATATTGGAAATGATACAGGGAGCATGAACCATGGAATTGCTCCTATGGATACAAAAGAGGGGCCTCAAGATCTCTCAAGGGCCTTTGATGTTCAAGATTCTACTTCTTGCATCTCTCGTAAGAATGATAAAATACAATGTCTTTGTACTAGATATAGAAATATCTAGGTTATATGTCATTCTCTATAGATTGTTTGAGCGTTTCATATTCTTTGTTTTTAAAGTTAAAAGAATGGCCAAATGGAATTCAAAACCCTTAGCATTAAAAATCTTGATGTAATCTATGAATAAGTTTATCAATGGTGAGGTGTCAATGATTAAATTGTAAACTTCCATCCACACATCTTTCATAGAACCCTTCCAACCTCGAAGGATTATAGAAAACTAGAGCTCACTATCTTTTTTAATAGAGAGCGACACTACTCTACAAAGACATTTTCGATAAAAAATAGTTCACTTTAGCTTTTGGATACCACTTGATTTTTATTTTTTTACAATAAGTTGAATCATATCATGAAATAAATGTATTCTATTATAACCCAGCTTTTTAATTACTCTTAGGTTTCGCTGGACAAATTCCTAGTTAAGTAGCCTTGTCCATCTTGAAAATTAAGAAAAAATCTTTATTATTTATGATCTATGATCTGCTGCCATTTTAGACATTATGGAAAAAATTTACAATTATTTGGATCGCAAAATATACATAATATTCATTTATATTTTTACTTTGTATTCAAAAGAGGAATGGAATTATTGTTTTTTGGGTTGTTAAGTGTATGTAGTTATAGAGAGGTTATCATAGTAAGTTGTGTACTTATGTCTCTCTAGTTATTTTATTATACGTCATTACTGAAATGAAAGTAGATCGTAAAATCAGAGTAGGTCTAGTATCATGTGTGAAAACTAGAGACATAAGAGAGAGAATAGCGGAGACACCTTTTTTATTTGACTTGGAAAGACCAATCTCTTCAGATCAGAAGTGGTAGAATGAAGATTAAGTGTATGCATCATTAACATGATGTTATTTTAGATTTTCAAGTTGACTGTGCATTGTAATCGATAGGCACACATAATTGTAACCAATCTTTTGAAGGAAGAAGAAAACAATTATTGCAAAGATAAAAATCCACAGGGGGAGTATTTTCTTTAGCGCGACAAAGATTAATGAACACTGGTGTTACTACGCTAAAAAGACATAATTCTTACAGGATATTTCCGTTTTCTGCATTCCATTTCGTCATCCAACTGCACGTCATAATCAAATTTCACAAGGCATTTTTTACGGAGACTTTCGAGATGGTCCCCAATTCTGCTGTTGTCATGTAATCCTTCCAAGACTCGAATAGCTAATTCCTTCTCTTCTCCAACGAAGAAACAACCGATGTCCAAAAAGACCTCCTTCTTTTCAAGATCCAGAGCCTCATAACTCACTTTTAACGAGTTTACTATTTGGTTTGGCAGTGTTGTAGACAACTTTTTCAACTGCCGCTCCCAGTATCCTTTGTCACACCGACCAGCTAAGAGTCCTCCCAAAACTTTCTAAGGACAAAGGCAACCCCCCACAAATTTTCAAGAACTCCTCAATTAAATCGTCGAGTTCTTCAGATGGCTTAGAGTGACAAAACGCATGCTGGCAGAAGAGCTCTCGGGCATGATGTTGATGCAATGTTTTTACATCATAGACTACAGCTTTTGCAGAAGAGCGTCTGAGTACATCCTTATCACAAGATGTGATCAATATCAGACTCCCAGATGCCACGGCATCCACATCCAGCAGACTCTCTATTTGATCCATATTATCAACATCATCCAGAACAATAAAAACTGGGGGGAGACGTGGTAAGTGGTTTTGTAAAATACGTTTCCCTTGAGAGATCCTGTCAATGTGCTGCGGAGTGTAATTACCCAGCAGATCACGAAGGAGCTTCTCCTGCGAAGATCGCAAACCGTGTTTTCTGACTTCACATAAAATACTTGATCTGTTAAAATCGGGGCGTTTCAAGTTGTAGAGATGTTTGGCGAGAGTTGATTTTCCCACACCGCTCAATCCCGCAATCCCCACAATCGTTGTAGCGTTTGAATGGCTGTGTTTCAGAATTTCCTTTTGAAAATCTTGTTGGAAATGGTGACAACAATTCATCCATGAATAGGATTTCAGATCCTATAAACCAGGGTTGGTTGTAACCAATGCCACCAATTTAGAATATGGATGAGATTACATTTAATAATCAGTTTCTAATGTACATTGCTATAAATTTGATGTATGCTCGTAGAGGCTGAGTGTGTCTGAGAGGAGTGAGACCCGACTGTAATCTTCATTAGCTGAATAATAAGATAACCGATACCTATGCTTGGTGGACGTAGCCCAACATTTGGGTGAACCATGTAAATTACTGTGTTCTTTGTCTGTATTTGTATTAATTGTCTTATGGTAATTTGTGTTTCTGCATTTACAAATTACAACAAGTGGATGGTAATTTGTGTTCCCGCATTTACAAATTACAACAAGTGGTATCAGAGCTGAGGAGGACGCAGACTGGAAGAAGCCGCTCACTGAAGAGGCTGCATTGAAATCGCTGTTGAATTTCTTGTTTTTTGGGCATCGACGCTTGGCTATCATTGAGAGGGAGCGCCGGCGCTAGACACCAATTCTAGGGGCGCGCTGATTAAATGAAATTCGCAATTTTTTGAAAGGGAGCGAGCGCTCACCTTACCGACTAAAGGGAGCGCCAGCCCTGTAGTACCCTTGCACGCGGATTCCTATTTTTTTGCTGCAGTGCCCCCCTATCTCCTCCAAACGAGCACTAAAAAATTCATATGAGGTTTTTTTTTCTTCTCAAAAGTTAAAATCTAAAGTATTAAAGGTAGATTCGTATGTATACTTTGGAGAGTATTAAAGGTAGATTCGTATGAAGTTTTTTCAAAAAGGTTAAAT
>ML793761.1:426967-441894 GCA_009831015.1 Picea engelmannii
ATATGATATTTTAGGTGGTACTGACCAATTTGGAGGCACACATTTTCACAATGCCCTCTACATTTCATGGAACCCCCATTGGAAATAATGATTTGGAAATTATTAACTAGAAGGATATAACAATTGACTTCTTGGGAAATGCAGCAATGAATAAAATTATGGGTGATGCCACTGTTAACTAGGATGATGATTGTCTGGTTATTAATGTAGCCAATTAACTTGAGGCTTTGGGGAGCAGAAAAACCAGTGAGTGAGTTTAGAGAAATCAATGGTTCAAATTCCTTTGGATCATAGGGTTGATTAATATCGTCTAGTGGGGGAAGCTCGAGTACATGAGAAACATCTGTCGCTTCTTCAAAAAAATCCCCTGACATAGCCATGAAAAGGTTATGTTCCTTACACTTGTGACCCTTAAGTTGGCATTCGACCATTTCATCTTGAGTCAATTTTTGGATCTTGAGGGGAGTGGCAGTAGGGGCGGGAAATTTGGGTTTAGGGTGATGAATAAAGGGTGTTTTTTTTGGTTTGGGATGAGACGACTTGTTGTGCTTCCTTGGCCAATTTTGTAGCTTCCAACCAAGTCTGGGGGAAAGACATGAGGACATGGGCACATATTTAATCCTTGAGACCATTGATAAAGAATTCTCTGAAAAAATCATCAGTCATGTCCTCTGTTTGGAAAGCCAATTGATCAAAGGAATCTATAAATGCTTCTACTGGGCTAGTTTGTTTCAACTTGGTCAAATGACCTAGATGATGGGTGTCGGTGTCAAATAGGTCATAGAGCTCTGCAACAAACTGTGTCCAAGACACATACCCTTGGTGTGCCTTTTTATGCCAATGCCACCATTGCCAGTGTTTAGGATCCAAATGGAGAAAACCATAACAGAGTTTGGCCATCTCATCGGTAATTCCATGCAAAGAGAAGTAATGTTCCATTTGGGTGACCCAACCCATGGGATATAAGCTATCAAATTTATTCAAATCCACTCTAGGAAGGCGTAGGTCACATTGAAAGTGATGGGATTGAAAATTCTGGGAATTGGAGGAAGTCTCACTTTCGAGGTGCAAAGGTTGATCAGATGAGGTAAGGTCTCTAGGAATATTCATCTTGGCGCTGGGAAGTGAAGGATTCAAGATGGATTTCCATTTGGGAAGACAGGTCATGTTTTAGGGTTTTTGTTTTGGCGTTTATGGCGAAATGCATTTTGGCATTGATGGTGGTAACATTTCCATTGATTTTCCGCACTTCCTGTTGGGTCATGGAAAAATAAGATGACAAGGTATTGAGGTGTGATTCAAGGTCTTGGCTAGGGGTGTGGGCCATGGTGAAAGGGGAGGGTGAGACCACACAAAAAATGGGTCACAGGTGAAGGGTATCACGATGATCAAGTCAAAGAGGGGAATACAATGGGGCAGGTCCCAAATAAGTGGGCCAAAAGGGGGTCGGGACCACACAGAATTTTTATTTTGAAAAATGATAGGTATTACTATGATCAAAAAGAAAAGAGGAATACAATGGGATAGGTCTCAAATAAGGGTGCAGGCAGGCACCATACTCTTTTTTTAACTTCTGCGGAGTTATACTCCGATATGAATAATATTGCATTATCGAAATTCCCAAATTCTTAGTAGGAAAGAATGTGTAGTAATTTTGCAACTAGAATGTAGGAGGAAAGGTTGCACGACAATAGATCTTGTTTGTTTTTTTTTCATCCCAAAAGGTAGGGTTTTCAGGGTTCCTACAGTCCTTATTTTCATGTCCAACTGACTTACAAAAGTTACAAAATGTACTCTTCAGAACTATATGATATTTCTGCATCAGGGGGCAATGATATGGATCATGCCCATGTGTTTTGAAAATCCCACACCATGGTCCTATTGAAGCTAAAGGGTTTGACATACCCACTCCAATATACTGTGAAAATAATGGACACTTATTCTTGTGATGGCCTTTTTTCTTGCACATTGTACACCAGGCATCTTCTCTTTTCTCCTTTCCTTTGTTCTGATTTAACTGGAATTTTAAGTTCTTCAGATATTGCTTCATCTCTTCCACAACTGGATCTGTATGCTTGTATTGGTTTTCCTCTAGCTATAAGGCTTCTTGCAGGGCCTCACCCTGACTTTGGAATTTTTGTTGTCTCAAAGGATACTTCAAGTGTGGCAACAAATAATTAACAAACAAATGCCTATGTTGTGTATCTGTAATAGTGTACTTTAACTTACCTTTTAGCCTTTTGAATTTCTAGTCCACTTCCCAGACTGATTCTCCTGGTTTTTGCTTGATCTCTATCATTTCATTCATAAACTGTTCTTCTGAACGTGACTTCTGAAATTCATTTATTAAATGCCTCTTCACATCTGCTACAGTTGTAGGTGTTCCTTTTGGGTTATTTTTTGAGAGACCCATGTACCAATCTAATGTGTGGTCTCTAAAAGCGATTGCCAACTATGCAACCTTTGTATCCTCGTCTATAATCTTCTTTGTTTCCCATATCTTCTCATATATGAAGAAATGTTTTTCTGGGTAATCTGACCCGTCCCCGAAACTTTGGTAACCTGATAGTTGGATCTTCTCTTACCATTATGAAATTTGTTGAACTACCACCTCTGCACGGTGTAGAGACATGACTGCTACTTGTTGAACTTGCACTTCTGCTACTAGACCCACGTACTGAAAAAATTCTTCTACCACTAATCACTTTGTGGTTAACTTCTTTTTCTTCTTCAGTTGTGTTAGTCACACATGGGGTTATGGGTTCTACACTAATTCAGATCTGGAATGGAGAGCCTTCTTTTGCGTTGGACCCATGACCTCTGCTTTTCCTCTCATATGTGGTGTGCAATATATCCTTAATCTTTCCTGTAGCGTGGAGATCATCTACCTCTTCCTCATCACTATCCAATCCATCTCGCTTCGCTACATACCTCTTCTTATTATTCATCCTATAATGGTAGGGTCGTTCGTTGCACGTCACACCTACATTCCTTATGATTTCCCTGGTTTGTTCATTATCCATCATTATGGGGTCCATTGCCTCCTTCTGGATACTCTCCAGAGCCTTCTCCATTTCTCAAGTCTTCCTTAGTGCTTCACCCAACTCCTCCATGCGCGCAAAGTGATCTAATTGCCTGATTCCATAGTCATCACAGTTTTATCATGTAGTAAGATCTTGATCAACGTGTAAATAGACCTAATATACCTCCCTCTAGGTCCCTTCAAGACATCCTACTCTGCAGTAGTGTATGACTTTGTTGTATATATTGGAAACTCAATGATAAACCCCGCATTGATGTTGTCTAACCAAAAATACACAACGCACATGAATTTATTATTAACTCTTTCCAACCGTGGGATATTTTCAACAGTCCATACTAATGGGATAATCTGATAAGTCAGATGGGTATCCTTCAACCTTAACAACCACTCTTGTAATAACTGTGGAAAAAAACAAAAATATGGTTCACGAAAATCAGTAAACACATACCTCTGCAGGCACTGGTGTGATGTATACTTGGAACCTTTATTATCTTTTTGCGTGAACTCCAACTTATTTGTTTCTAACCATCTTTCAATTTATTGCTTCATAGGATTCCATGGCCTGAACATCTCTTTCTACCACTGCATCTTCAAACCCCTTCCTGACTCTCCTTCTGAGTTCTAGCCAGAAACAAAACCATTTTTTGGACTTATGGGCTAACCTGGGTTCTACCTTAGTTCTCCAACAAAACCCTTATCACCATCGGCCCTTCTGGTAAACCAGTAGAATACACCGTGCACAGAGTGCACAACGTAGTCTCACCCGAGATGGTTTATGGGGGACTACAGGACGCAGGTGTCTCCAATCATGGAAGGGATTGGAGGATGTTCTTTCTACTTATTGTTTCTACTTAACCATGCATTTGATTACAATATTCATAAGATCCATTCATTCATTCATTCATTCATGTGCATATTTATTCTAGTGCGCACTGTAAATAAACCATCCATTCATCTATATAGCCATTCAATCATAACTGCATAAATAGTAAAACATTAAAACACATTGCACACATAGTTTTACCATGGTTCACCCCCCTGGGGCTACATCCACAAAGATCTTATGCTTCTTTTCTTATTCATCAAAAGGCGTTGTGCACATAACATCATAATATAGAGTAGTGAGGCGGACCAGGATCGCACCAAGCTCCATAGCTTGCGACCTAACCCTTAGCTACTTTGACTTCATCCGAGCTCTACAGCTCTCAAAAACAGACTCTGACTCACATAGACTCCAAAATAGGTTCTCCAAGATAGTTCTCCCCAAAAGATATGACAAAAAACTTCCAAGTATCGATAGATGCCGCAACCTACTTTCTATCTCTTCTATTTATATTACAAAATTGGGTTAGAAACCCTTACAATACATCCCAAAACCCTAACTCTAACATGGCTAGGTTTTTCTACATTTGCGCCGAATTTCTGCAAATCCTGCTGCGCGCGCTACTTTTCCTCAAAATGTGGCACGCTCTCCTTCTTGTTCCAATCAACCTCATTTGTTGCGTTGTTCTCCAAACATGCCTACTCCAAAAAGGCATTGGTGGAAGAAAAGGCCTTTTTCAAAGATAGATGTAAAGTTTGATTTGCCTATTTATGATAGAGAGTTGAATGCAGAGAAGTTCGATAATTGGGTAAAACAAATTGAATTATATTGCAGGGTACATAAAATCATAAAGGACATTGCAAGGATATAATTGGCTAGTCTTTTCCTGAGAAACCTAACTTTGACATGGTGGGAGAGTCGGACACAAGTTGATCTTATTCAACATGGTAAAATCATTTCTTCGTGGATCGAATTTACTATTGCATTAAGAAAACAATTTTATCCATTAGGTTATATGCAAACATCAATGATTGCTTGGAAACATTTAAGACAAGAAAAAGGGGAAAATGTTCAAGCTTATACAAAGGAATTTAAGAGGAAAGCATTGTCTTTGGGAATTCCATTACATAGTCCTAAAACTCTTCTAAAGTATATTGGTGGTTTGTATTCCTATCTTCGACATTCTATATTGATGTTTAGTCCTACTAATATTGACAAAGTGTCAGTAAAAGCTACTCATCTTGAATATAGCAAGGGAAAACGTATGTTCTAGGATAAGAAGCCACATAAATGCGAGAAACAGTCGAAAGAAAAAGAGAATAGTAAGAAGACAACTACAATTTACAAGGATGAAGAGAAGAAGCCTACATGTTCTCATTGTGAGAAGAAGGGACATGATGAGAAGCATTGTTGCAAGTTTCATCCATAATTGAAGCCAAAGTGGGTTCAACATAGGAAGGGTAAAAATAATACCATGAACATAGTGTAGGATCTTGGATCATATTCTGAGGATGAAACTAAGGTTACAACTATGTATATCAAAGGTAAATATTATGTTGTTAGTTTCAGTTCACATACTTCTTCTGCAAAGTCTAAATTAATCCCTGATGTAAGAAAAAGAAATGAACTATTTCATTTACGAGTTATCTCAAAGCACACTAAGATTGATACACTTGTTGATAGTGGATCACAAGTAAATCTTATTTCAGAGCAAGTTGTTAAGAATTTAGGATTGGACACCAGGCCTCATCCAAGATCATATCCTTTGGGTTGGTTTTGTAATAATGCTTAGTTACAGGTAACTACACAATGTAAGTTATGGTTTGCGATCACATCTAGTTTCATTGATGATGTAGAGTTAGATGCGGTTTCACTTGACATTTGCGGGATGGTTTTGGGAAGTCTATACTTGTATGACAAGAAGGCCGTTTTTACAGGGAACAACACAAGAATCATTTTTTCAAAGATGGAATTGAGTTCATTGTGAGAGCTCATTAGATGAATACTAATTTGACTATTGTCACTACATGGCATGTGAAAATGCTAGTTAATTCTAGTATCCAGGATCCATATTTACAACCTATGGTTGGAAGTAAAGTAGATAATTTGGTTGATGTTGTTCATGTTAAGAAGGGAAAATGTGTTGTTGATTCATTCTTTTTGCATCTGTATATTTAGTTTTTTTTCTTAGTTTTATGCTAGTTAGTGGAGTATGGTTAGTAGTTGCAACAATGAATGGAAGAGTTTTTGAATTTGAGGGAATAATTAACTTGATCAACAATGTTATTTCAGTCTTCATTAATGTTGTGATGAGTTAGATGCTCATTATCCAAGCAGGATGAATGGATGATACTGGAAACGTGAGGTGACATTATCGTCACTTCATTTCTGAATGAACCAAACATTTTGAGGTCCAAGATGGAACTCCATGATGGATATCTCATATGGAAACCAAAGATGAATATTAATTCCAAGACGAAGATCAGTTCCAAGATGGAGATTAGTTGGAAGTGCATTTCAACAAGGTGGATAGAGACCAGAAGAGTGGCAGAACTTTATCATCACCGAGTTGTTGAGTATTCCATACTTTTGGAGGTCCAAAAGTTCTTCAGTGGGGAGGTGTGGTCTAGGTGGATTTGAGAATGCTAAAAAATTGATGGTCTCAAATTCTAATGAAAATGACTCCATTGCGTAGATCTTGACAAGAGATTTCCAACACAATTTGAACAACCTCAAACAAAAGTCGTATGAGGAAGACATGGCCTTTTGAAGTTCGGAAAAAACAAGTAAAGGGTAGGTTTCTATGTGGCAGTACATATGGTATGGATAAGTGATGTGGCAACATCATAGATGGAAACGTGGATTGTACGGATGATGTGGAATGTATATATGATGTGGGTTGTATGGATGCCACATGGAATCACTAAAAGGATGATATGTGGCAGTACCAGAGGGTGACGTGGTTTGCTCACAAAGCAGGTGACTATGCGGGCTATGTAGCAGGTGACTGGAAACTAATAGGTGTACTGTGGAAATGATGTGGACCAACCAGAAGGTGACATGTGACACCTTATGATTGGCCAATATTGGTTAAGGGGAATCAAAATTGGTTGGGTTGAAGGGAATCAAACCTGTGACCTCTGGTTTAACAAACCAACTACTAACCAACTGGGCTAACTATGTCATTGAATATTCCATGGGACAATTTTGTAGTTAAATTCTATTGTTACAACAACATGCCAAAATGGGCGTCAACTGGGTTCAACCCCGCAAACTCTGGAGCGACGAACCAATGACTTAAAAATGCGTGCCTACCATTGCGCCACATGTGTCTGATTGTTAACTCAACCAACAATTTTTTAAAAGTTGTAAGTATTGCCCATCCAAGCATATAGGGGGTTGGGTGGGGTTCGACCCTTCGACTTCCTCTATATAAACTATGCACTCGACCATTTGCAGATACACAAGGGGTTCATGCAAAACATGGTTTGAGTTTGTTTTGTATGGATTTTCGTGCAAAGATAGGGTTTTTCATCGATTTGGATGCCAAGAGTTTAAGTTCATGAGATTTTGAACTTTGGGACTCTTTGAGAGTTACAGTATAGGTTGTTTAAAGTCAAAAGTTTTGGTTTTCCGAGGCGATGCCAATTTTGACAATTACACTTGTGTTTGAGCAAGAGATTAGAAGGTCATGAATGGAAGTTTTATTTAAGCATTATTGGGCATCAATAAAATAGTCCCTCGTTTTGAAGCGGACCTTGAGACATAGCTAAAGATGGGTGAAATCTGTTATCAAATTGTGTAATGTTCCTTGGTATTTGTTGTTAATATTTTTCTCCATGTTCGCATTTTTATTTCCGCAAGTTATTATCATTTAATGAAGTTTATGGATAAGTAAGTGTTTTCACATGATATTTTGCAAATAGTCATAACGATCTTAATTTCCTGAATCAAGTCAGTTGTTAGTGTTTTCTTAAGAACTAATTGACATCTAAGGATTTTCGGATCATTAAGTTAGGTAGCCCAATTATTCCTATGAATCTACATTGTCTTTGTTAAAATGTTCTCAAGTTCCCTATTTGTATCCTTTACTTAAGTCCATTTCCTTATGGATTGTATGGAGTGGAGTTCTTGTGATGAACTTTGTATTGGTCAACCAAATTTTTAATAAGTTGTGAAGTAAATTAGGGACCTTGATCTATTACTATTTCCCATGGAATTGAACCTAGTGAAGATGTCTTCATCCATTAATTCAACCACCTTCTCTTTTTTAGCATTCAATAACACCTTGACTTCCATCCATTTTGTAACATAATCAATGCAAACCAAAATATAACTTTTCTGACTTGAAGTTGGGTCAATTGGACCAATAAAGTTCTCTCCCCAATTGTAAAATGGTTCTAATAACACCTATCGTTATAGAGACAATTCTTCAACTTGAGTAGGTCTACCCATTTATTAACATTCATCACATCGATTGACATAGTCCCTAACTATTCATGGACAAAACACTTTTCCAAGCGTTATTTGTTCATGGAAATATTAATTAAATTTCTACAACTTACCTTAATTTCCATCCAAACAATATTACCAACTTAACAAGAATTGTGATCTCAAAACGAGAACTCTAACCCTTAAAACCCATATTTTTGCATAAAAAAACATGAAAATCAACCCCCAAATAAAAAAGTGGTGCTACCAGTAGCACCATTTTTTCTAACGGGGTTAAATTACAACATTTTGAAACATGACCTTCAAAACTCATATGGTTGTTTAGAAAAACATCAAAATTAACACCTAAATCAAAAAGTAAAGCTACCTAAAACAAAATATTTTTTTCTAAACATGAAATTATAGCTCTTTATGACATAATTGAAATTGTGGCATTGACAATAGATCACTAATGAAATAAAGAACCAAAAATTGAACCCCAAATGGTCACTTGAAAATTTATTTACAATTTTGTTTTTTTAAATTTATATTAAAAAGAAAATAAAAAACAAAAAATCTTAGAAAATATTTTTTTTTCTAAAATGAAGAAAAAAACACATTTAAAAAATATATTCAAAACTCAAATTAATAAAGAACAAAGGTAAAAAAAAACTAAACTAAAAACAAATAAAACAAATTTAAAATCCCCCCAAAAACATTCATTTTAAAAACAAAAACTCTAAATGATTTTGTTTTTCTAAAAATTAAAAACTAAAAAACTAAAAATTAAATTTAAAAAAAAAATAGTTTTTCTAAAAATTAAAAACTAAAAAATGAAATTTAAAAAAAATTAAAAAGCAAATTTATATAGGGAAAATTACAAAAAGATTAAATAAAAAACAAATTTATGGGAAAATAGTTTTTGAAAAAGATAAAAAAACACAAAAAATTTAAATTTTATATATAAAAAGCTAAATTAGAACACCTAAATTAAAAAAATTAATAGAAAATTAACAAAATAATAGGAAAAATAAGTAAAACAAAAAAACATAACATTCCCCCAAATTTTTTTTATTAAAAAACATAAAAATATACTATTTAATTTATTTTTTAATAAATCCTAAAAAAATTAAAATATACAATTAAAAAAAAAACACAAACCATATAGAACTTATATATATGTTATATATATAACATATATGATGATGATGATGATTAACGTCCACTAAGACCAAATTGGTCTATCAGACCTTAAGAGGGTAAGTGATTACTTGCTATTCTTTAGAAGGTTGGTAGTGTGACAAATATTTTGAAAATGAGATCTAATATGGGTATAGATTGGACAATCTAAGAGAAAGTGTTTTTCATCTTCAACCTTTTTAAAACAAAACAAAATAAATAAAGAAATAAAAAATAACAAGAAGGACAATGGCTTCACATAAAATATATATATATGTATGTGTGTGTGTGTTATATTCTTTAATTTTAAGAAATTTTGTATTTCTAGTTTTTTTTAAGGTTTTTTAATAAACATTTTTAATGAAATTTTATATTTTGAATTTTGTTTTATGTTTTTTTATAAAGTAATTTTAAGTTTTTTTGGGGGGGGGGTATTTTTTGTTTTTATTTTATTTTATTTTGTATTAAATTTTTACACCGAAGGTGTTATATAGGGGAAGTTTTGCTTGACTTTCATTGTCTGTCCAATGCCTATATTAACTTGCCACCTATTTATTAACCATCTGCCAATATCCTGGCTCCATGTATCTTATCCTTATCTTCTGCTTGACCGACTTCACCGACTCCAATGCAACAGTTGCTAGGTTCCTTATTTATCACAGCTTCAACAGCTTTGTGGGAATGACATAGGCAACTGAGTGTGGATCGATATGTGTTTCATGCGTTATGATAATTTCATTTTCTTTTCAGACGTAAATGCCCATTCCAGTCTTATTCTCCACAATCCCCAGACTGTCAAGGGGGGTAGTTTTTAGAATGAGGTAATGAATCTACCTAGCAATCTAATTGATAAAACTTCGAATCCTGCAAGCAAGGGATCTGCTACAAAATCTGCTCCCTCTTCTTATTCTGATAGCCACAAGGTTTTTGGTATGGTTGAATGCTGGAGAGATTTCCTCATGGAACAGTGCAAATCATGTTTGTCAATAGCGCTCAAAAGTCTCCATCCTTTCACTGTAAAACAAGGGGGCGAAGCCTTGTTAGGAAGTTGCAGAATTCGGTTTGAGACATACCCTTTCTCGATGCTATTTCTCGGCATCGCTTCATTGCATCAGAGTAATGTACAAATCCAGTTTCATTAAATTTTGTTTCTTTTAGATTGTCTTCTCTTTATTGTTGAAGTTCTCCTTGCCTTCTCTTTATGGTTGAAGTTCAGATTATTTGGGTTTGAGAAGAATTTGAGTGTTCTGATTTCTCAGAAAGATAAATGAACGTTTACGCTACAGGAAAATCTTCGAGAAACATGGTCATTCTAGGCGGGTCTATTGGAGGGGGATTACTCGCCTTTGCTATATGCTTGTTTATAATGCAAAAGAAAATGAGATCCATGACTTTGGAGAAACCAGTCCTCATCACACAAGCACAAACTAAAGGTTGATTTTTTTTCCAATAGTTTAATATGGTATATTAAATTATGTTGGTATTTTGATGCTCGTTACTAAAACAATTTTTTCAACTTGGAATCGCTCTTGTTCAGAAAGGTTTTCCATCATATCCCATCAACAAGACATGACATTTTAAGAACATTTAAAATACATGTATTGCATCCTGTGTTTATAAATTTGTAGTCTTTATTTTTGATGTTTTAACTTATAATGACCAATTTTGCTTAGCTTCTTTGTTCTCCTTGTTGTATATATAATTTTATCATATTCAGAAATGCGTGATGACGTCTCAAGATCGTTGTTCAATCCCCAAATAGTGTATAACTTGGACACATTGATAGAAGCAACATGGAAGTTTCATGAAGATAATTTGCTTGGAGAGGGAGGCCTTGGCCCTGTATACAAGGTAGGATGTAGAGTAGATTACAATTATATAAGGTTTTTCATTCATGAAGAAATGTTGAAGTTACCTCTAATTTGACAATGATGCATTTATTCTGCGTCTTAGGGTATAACTTTGGATGGGACAGAAATAGCGGTGAAGAAGTTGTCCTTAAGGTCTGCCCAAGGAACAGGGGAATTTATGAATGAAGTAAAGGTTGTAGCCAAAATTCAACATCGAAATATTTCACAACTACTTCGTTGTTGTGTCAACAAACCAGAAATCCAATGGAAACTAAAAATTAGTTATGAGACACCGAATGAAGAGGAACGTCATATATTCTTAGATATTTCATGTTTTTTCATAGGAGAAAATGGGGATAAGGTTGTAAGAATATGAAACACATCAGGTTGGAAAGTTCCTCTACCTGGATTAAATATTAAAGATCCATCTCTGTAGCTTAAGAAAATGATTTTGAAGCAGGCATAAGACTCAAAATTTAAAGTCGGGAATGACGATAGCCTCTGTCTTCAAAATAAAGAATATCCATGACACTGCCTTAGAGACACAAAGGCCTTCGCACGACAAAGATAATAGAAACCTACCATCAAAGTTCACGAGATTTGATATACAACGACTTCGAGGTTGAGAGCGACATTTTTCTTGCATCAAGCTTTGTTGAAGCTCCAGATAGGAGGCCATCCTACCACTGGGGGTGCTCTGCAATCGCAGAAACACCAAATGCACTCATGAGAAATGTGTTCGACCCAAAATCTTAAAAATGGGAAAAAAATTAATGAATTTAAATTATACAAACTTGGAGGGGGTTCCACTTTGGTTCAGAGTGTGCTTAGTCTCAGCAGGGGTTTGTATTTTCTCATAGGAAGCAACAACTGCCAGCAATCTCTGGATCTTGTGAGAACCTTTAACTACAGATTGAGTGTTTGCAATAGATTTAGCGGCCTCCCCAAATCTATTGTTCATTTTCTCGTCTGGAATCCTACTGGGCACTATAGCCTAAGGATACTGTTAGAAATTCTTCATGTTTTTGTTCTCCCACTTGATTTGACAAGTGTTTGGAGATCCATACTACTGCGGAACATCCCAAGAAAATATGAAAGGCCTTGGTTGTGCTTGGCTCAACAACCTCTAGCTTCAGTAAGGTGATCTGATCCACCATATCGAACAATCGCCTCCACTAATATAGGGAACTATGGGCGCCTTTCAAGATCTGAGAGAAGAAGCTGGGGCACAACCTGGAACAAGAAGAAAATTCCAGTTAAGCAGACAATATTAAAAAATAGGATCGGAGTCGGTCGCAGTGTGGAGTCGGTGAAGTGCAAAAAAGATTGGATAAAGACAAACCATGATGACGACCACCTATTAGTGTTTGATTGATACCACGTGTTAGTGTTTGATTGATCATGGATAGATGACGTAAATTGGATGAAAACGTTCCCCTAGAGAATTCCTTTCCTAACGATTTTTGGACCTAGTAGCTAATGAACTGCGTAGTGATGGTGGCGGGCTTGAGGAATTCGTTCAAGTGGATGTTAATGCGGTCGATCTCTTTGTCTCCAAAGGTGGCATCTGCATAGATTGTGATCTTGAGAACTAGACGACCCTGTTGTAGGGTGACCTTGTCGACAATAAACTTCATAGTGTGTCTCCAGGTGGGATCAGTGTCGTTGTTCTTGTCCACGAACATCTATTTCCTATTTTTTGGATCAGTGGAGATCCATGAGACTGCGTAGGCCTTTGTTTTGGAGAGCATGCCCATTTTCTTTAGATCACCGACCGAGATGAGGGTTACTTCCATGCTCCGTGCCTCCATCGCACCGTGATGAATTAAATATAGAGGAAGAAAATGAATAAATTTAAATACAGAGGAATAAAATGAATGAATTTGCAGATTGAAATTGGGGGAAGAGTTCGAATGAATTTTGAGACTAATGGATTGAACAGTAGGTTGGAAGATTGATGGAATGGAATGGAAACATGAAACTTTCTTATAGCAATATTGCATGTGATGGAAACCTCCTCGTATTGAGAGATGATGCGAAACTGCGCCTTTAACATGGGAAATCATGATTCAAATGAAACTTCTATGTCAAATATAAATATAGCAACGCTTAATCCGTGTTTTGAATATTTTTTTTCCTTATTTTGATATAAAATTTTGTAAATTTCAATTGTTGGAATGGTAAATATCCATTGTTGATATTTTATAATCTAACCATATTTAAATTATTTTTCAATAAAAAATATAAACACCATAATGTAAAAATCACTCTGCTCTCTCTTGGAGTTATACATAATCGTTTCTTATTTAGCCACCTGGAAGTTGTCGATACAGGAGTCCTCCTTGGTAAGGGAAGTGCTCATCTAAGTTTTGAAGGTGTTTCATTTCAGGTGGTGCTTCATCTTCGCCAGAGATTGGTGAATCTGGTATGTGGTGGTTCTGAAATTCTCCATACTGTCCTTTAACATTGCCTTTTTCTTTTATTCATCCTAGATATTTTGGTTTTCAGGCTCGCAGACCAAACATACATGTTGTGGGCATTAATGAGGCTCATATGCACAACTGCATTCACAAGATTGCTTTGCTTAGGATTCAGAGGCCCTCGGGAGGAAGAGAGCAACAGAACACAAACCCGCAGATATAAAGTCATATTGCACGAAGTTCTAATAAATTTTTCCATGTGCATGTCATTATGAACAACATTCAAGACATCAATTGTTGCCCCTGAACCCATAATGGTAGTTGTTACAATAACAGAAAGAATAACATAAATAATAATAGTTGATGGATGTTAGAAAAACAGGACCGCGGAGAAATAAAATAAAACAAATGCGGAAATAAAACACAGAAGATACACAATACAAGAGAGACCTAGATCTACGTGGTTCACCCAGTGTGGGCTACGCCCACCAGAGAAATTGTCAGGTCCTTTCTTTATTATTATCCAGCAAAATGAAGGGATACAACCTACAGTAAAACCCGTTCTAACTTCCTCTTCTTTCTCTCACAACATCCTATCTCAGAATACAATACTCGCCAACCTACATAGCTGCAATACATTTCCCTCATAAAAGAGGGTTGCCTTTTAGGGCAAAAAACCCTAACATAATCTCTATCATTAGATCTGCGACCTTATAATGAATGGTCCATATTTACAATGAAATTACAATATACTTTTACAAGGAAATTTTTTCTTTGGGGGCTTCGCCCCCGAACCCTTTCTGGGGGCCCGCTTGCCCACAGACCCCCCAGCTGGGGGGATAGCCCCCCCGGAACCCACAGAGGGGGTACCCCCCCTCTGCACTCCCCCGCATGGAAGAGTGTACATACTTCTGGGGTGTAAATACTTCATGGGGTATAAACATGGTTGAAAATAAAAAGACCTCTAAATCAGAAAGATAATCAGGCTCCACAACCAACAATCTCCCACTTGGAGACTGATCTCAACAGCTCCACCGTTGTTGTATATGTTGGACTCTGAACCTTCTTGGACTTGGCAAATTTCTCATCTTCATCTTCATTCTTGAAGACCAACTGAAACTGAGCAAGAACTCAGTTTCTCCCTGGTTACTCCCTTTGTTAACATGTCTGCAGGATTCTGG
>ML793761.1:451652-462046 GCA_009831015.1 Picea engelmannii
TGAAAAAAAAAAAAACAATGCTCAAAAACATATAAAATATAAATTTATATTTATATAAAATAAAATATAATATAAAAAATCCAATATGAAATATATTATTTATATTATTGTAAGGTAAAAATGTAACAACACCTAAAATGCAAGATATAAAAGATAATATAACGGGTGTGTTTTGTTTTTCTTAGTCAAGTGGTAATATTGATTTAACACTGATGATTGGCATATGCATAAAGTTACTAAGTAGTTGTTACAATATATATAATATATATAAAGTAAAGTTACGATATATCTATTACTACTATAACAAACAAAAGCATTTCCTTAATAAACAAGAGATATTATTATTATGGAAATTGTAAATATAAAGTAGTAATGGAAATTGAAGACATATTTGTTTGTAATTGTCTACTTGCAAGATCAGAAATCAAATTAGATAGATTTAATTTTACAAAATGCCCATCAATCAATAGCATTCACAACAATAGCAACTGCAGTATTATCTTTCAAATGGAAAGATCAGTATTATCTCTCAAATAGAAAGATTCTATATAAAATGTGTCACCGTAGTATAGGTACTGTGGTGCCGACCTATTCAACATTAGATATCAAAAGTAATATGAGGTCATCACCATATAAAATCTTTGTCATTTCACCAAGAGTTCCATTTTCTTCTGAAAATCCTGAAAATCCAGTTGCACGTACCTCAACAAAGGACTCAGAGACTTTCCTTAAGCCAACCTGCATTCATGTAAAACCCTACAAATGAGATCTCTGACCATACCAAACTTACATGCAAAGATTACAAATATAAGATGTATTTTCAATCAAAATAATACAGTAAACAAAAAACCAATAGACCTATGGTTCATGAGAATCCTACCACAGTCCAAGCTATCACAAGTTAGTTGATTCAATAACTTTGAACCATGAATGCTTTTGACTCGATGGAAAAAATCCTTCGAGATACCCAGTGCCAGAGTATGTAACTGCCTTAATGTTGTTATCAGCGACCATCTTTGTAGGAAAATTCACTTCTGAAATTGTATTTTGAGAACAATTTGAGGATGATATTAAGCTCTTATCAACAAGAAAGATATGTTTGTGATATTCACAAACCTACCATGAAGGACCATGGACCGAGGGGATTGGAAACGTCCGAGAAAGGGTTCCTAACATAGAGAGGGCCTTTTCTGATCAATTGTCTGATCAAACCATCTATTTGATTGATTAAAACGACCCAAATTGTGCAAGCCTGCAGTTGATGATAAACTATTTGTGCCAAAGAATAAAACGAATAAAACAACCCAAATTGTGCAAGCCTGCAGTTGATGATAAACTATCCATGCCAAAAGAATAGGAAAATGAAATATTTGGTAAGTGATTGCCTCTTTTGAGCACCCCTTGCAGACTTTTTGATGTTCTCAGTGTTTCAAAGTTCTTTTGCAATTTCCTTGGAAAACAGCTTTCAACCTCAGTAAGTTTTGCTCAAATGGCATTTTAACCTCGTATAACTATCTTCTCGGCCTCCAAGAAACAACAGTTCCTTCACAGGACAAGATCTCAGGGAACTCTCTCAAGAAACCACTTCATGACTTCAACACAAGAACATTCACTTTGTGAGTATGTTGTAAAGATGCCATAAAATTCCGCACAATTAGAATTCGAAAACCAGGAGCTGTCATTCTACCCTGTGATCATTCTTCAATCAATTCTCCCAACGAAGACTGGCCTTTTCCTGAACACTAGAAGGATTTTGATTTTAATTAGAACAATGTCATCCTCCTATTTATCAATTTTGAACCGTCCTGTGAACTAAAAATTTACCCCAATTTTAACACTCTGAATTGAAAACCCTCATGCCAATAAAAATTTCACCTAAATTTCAATAGCTCAAATTAAGAAACCCTCCAACCAATAACAAATTGATTCAAGTTTAATGGCCACATTAGGAAACCCTTTGCCCAAATAAAATTTAACCTAACTGCAATACCCCACAATGAGAAACCCTCTCCCCAGCTAAAAATTCATCTTAACTATAATACTCATGTTCTCTGAATTAACCCCAAAGCATTTCTGCATAATTTTCAAGCTGCAGTTTCGGGAAAATGCACAAAACCTCACACTAATATTTCAACCTTTGAATTCTAGGAAAATCAATTACAAAATAACTTCACATGCACAGTTTTATTATAGAAAGTTCCATTATATCTTAATTCTTTCACCGCATCAACTCTTGCAGGTTCTAACATAGAAATTGACAAAACTCTAATGGTGTTTACAATAATTTAAAAAAAAGAAAATACTGAAATGGAAAATACCTTTAGATTCAGAGTGCCAACGTCGCTTCTGTACATATAATCGCCATCGAATTTTTTCTTCCAAAGGCAAGAAAGATGAAAAATTCAAACAGAGAAAACAAGGGTTTGGATAGGAAATCGAAATGAGAGTATTTGGTACGGAATTTTACTTCCTCTACGACTCTCTGCACAGGCTCTGTTATGGCCTTGTGGAATTGGCCCAATAATATGCTTCTAACTAATTTAGGCCAAGGCAAAGCCAAATTTTACGAATGTTCCACTTCCGGCACACAGGGGCACGGTAGAACGGAAACACATCAATAATATTCTTCCAACTAATGCAAGCCAAGGCAATGCTAATTTTACCAATGTTCCACTTCCAACACATAGGGGAACGAGAGCAAGGAAATGCATCAAGGGCATATGGAAGCAGCGCCCAAATTCGTGGGAACGTTTGAAATGGAACACCCATGTTGGAGGCAGATATTTAATTGTTGAAAGGAGGCGGTGCAATGTCGAGAATAAACTGTAAAATAAAATAAGCTCCTTGTATTACATCTACGACATTGACATTTGCAGTGACATTATTAGTTTACTGACAGTTCAGTTTAAAAGGTGATGGTCGAGGAGTTTTTTGAAAGACGAGACAAAGATGACAAGGATGGTTGTTTCAGATGGTTGTTTAGGAAAACCTGTCAACTAGTTGACAGGAATTTAACAAAAACTCTCCCTAAAATATGCCTTTGGCATAATTATTTAACTTCTCTAAAGACATTTTTTCTAAAAAAACTTCATAGAAAACCACTAAAAACCACTTGAATTGAAAGTCTTGAAAATAATGTTCACAAGCATTCATTCTAATTAAGAATGACTTTATCCATCTAAATTCATATTCATGCCTCTTATCTCTTCATGGAAATTGTGGATACTTAAGATTGAATATGTAAAATGAAAAGAGGCTCAAATTGAATTTTTCAAAAGCCAAAATTAATGCCAGAAGACACGTGTGGGATGTTTTTACATTTAAGTCCACACTTTATAACTATAAGTTATAAATTTTATTCCTCTCCACATTTTCAATGTGAGAGAACGAGTCCAAGATAACTTAGGAGTGCAACGAGTTAAACAAAAATAACCACACAAATACATTTTTGCTTTCCAAACAACTCACAAATATATTATATTATTTAACTTCTCTAACGACATTACATTTCTTCTTGGAAACTTCATAGAAAACTACGAGGAAACCACTTGAGTTGAGAGTCTTGAAAGTGATGTTGACAATCTTGAAAGTGATGTTGATAAGCATTCCAACTAGGAATGACTTTATCCATCTAAATTCATGCCTCTTATCTCTTGAGAGAAATTGTGGATACTTAATTTCCTATCAATATCTTATCTCTTCTAGGAAATTACGAAGAAAACTTTAAGAAAATATTTTATGGAGAAAATTTTAAGAAAATACTCTATCCATGTAAATTTATATCTCTTATTATTTCATGGAAATTGTGGAGACTATTCCCTATCGATATGTCTTTTTGGAAATTATGGAAAAACTTAAGAAAATACATTATCCAGGTAAATCCATACCTCTTATCTTTTCATGGAAATTGTCTTCTCATAAAGGAAATTGTCTTCTCATAAACTATGGAAAGCTTAAGAAAACACATTATCTATATAAACCCATAACTCTTATCTCTTCATGGAAATTGTGGATACTTAATTCTTAGAGGTATCTCTTTTTGGAAATTATGGAGAAAACTTTAAGAAACCTCTTTTCTCTTCTTCGAATTTAAAGTTTTTATAAATATCTCTTTTTAAAATTGTATAACTAAACTCTTTATGAATATATCTTTTTGGAATAAGTGGGGATAATGCAAAGAAATTATTTTAAAGAGTATATCTTCTTGGAAGATCAATCTTCTAAATGTTTATGGTCCTTGCTTGGAGCGTAAAGTTTTCTGGACTACTCCTGCAAACAACGGTCATCTTTCTATGAAAAGTCTAGTGATTGTGAGGGACTTAAATATTATGGTCTCTAATGGAGAGGCTTGGGGAGGCGTTGCTTCTTCCGGGCAACTTGTAACGACCCTAATTAAATAAATACTTAAAGACTATAAAGTAAAATTAATTAAAGAAAATAATTGTGATTAATTAAGTAATACTTTAACTACAGATCACATTTAATGACCCGAGAAATAAATCTTAAGAAATCACTGAGAAATGATATAAAATGGTGGCGTATGCAGGAAGGGAGAGCTATGAATCCCAAGAAGATAAAACATTAAAGGAAAGGTATGGGACCTGCACGGAGGGGGGGGGAGGAGTAACTGCATGAGTCGGCGAAGGAGGAATAAGGGAAGGGGGAAGGTTGTCGAAAGGGGGATAATCGACAGAGGAGAGATTTTCTGGGAGTGGAGAGCTTTACTGTGACATTGGGTGCTCAAATTGAGGCACGAGATTTGCTGGCTGTGACTTTGGACCAGTTGAGCCACCAAGTTGCTGGAGGTTTTGGGAACAGGGGCCATGATATCTGTAGATATCCTGGAGCTAGGTCGTTTTCCTAGTTGGTAGGGTGGACATTAGTTTTGGGCAGTTATTCCTTGTTTGTGGTAGGATTGGACTGTGTAGCAGGTAGCAGGAGAGCAACAACAAGGCAACAAGGCAACGGAAATTAGCATCAGAACCAGGTAACTTGTTAAGTTATGTATTTGTTTCATTCTGCCATGAAATAATTATTCATTGATAAATCTATGTTACTGAAATTGTTGTTACGAAAATCAGTATTTTGCTATGAAGTTATTGTTTCAGTTTACTAAATAAAATGTTTATGAAACGTAATGATGTTTAGAAATATATGGGCATTACATATGGTATCAGAGCGTCTTAGTTCGAAATCTGGGGCCTAAGGGCCGAAACCCGGAGTGTTAACTCCAACCACGCTTAACCTGTAAGAGATACATGTTCAGTTTGACTAAATGGGACTGGTACATGATACAGTATGGTATCCATGCTATTGAGCACGGAAAAGAGAAGTCATAATTTTATTTTATTTGAGCAATGCTGTTAATGAAGTTTCGGGTAGAATAGACACCTGAAATCAATGAAAATGTTGAGGGAAAACTTCTGTCTAAGGTTTGAAGTTGGTAAGAATTGATAACTACACGAATTATACTAAATAAAATGCAAAAGGACGTTTGCAGTACCTTGGAAAGGCCTACTTCACCTCGAACTTGCCTAAATGAGGAACTGCCAATGCGCAGTCGGAAAAAGAAATTTAGAAGACTTGTATTGCTCGGGAACCGTGTAAACTAGTTGCATGTACTAGCTTCAGTGAAATTTTAAAATAATGAAGAACCTCAGGAACTATAGACCCATATAAAATTTCAAACGGGCCAAAGAGAGAAATTTTTACATTACGTAATGTTTCATGCAAATTAATCATTATCTCAAAGAAGAGTTGTCTGTTACACGGGAGAATGGATCTACACCGTCAGATCTCGGACGAAATCTCGTCAGCCGTTAGATCCAGACAAGTTACGCGGGGTTTAAGCCCTAGCGTGCACAAGAGGAGTCATCGGGAAATCTGAGTCATCGGGTTTTGTGAAGTTAGAAAATCGAGACCTTATGGTTCTCGAAATCCCGAGAACTGATCCTAGCCGCTGATCTCGGCAGGACACGTCTCAGCGTTCTGGGAGGCGTCGGGATTTTACCATCGGAGATTTTAGGAGTGTAGAACCGTTTCATAAGGAAATCGCGATACGCGATTTTTCGATAGGATCGGAGCCGTTCATTTTGGTGACGCGTGTCAGGAGATCCCGAAGAGTCGTGGATCGGGAATTCGAGGTTTTCGTAGACAAAGAAACCTCGTCGCTGGGAATCGCGATCCGCGATATCCCGATAGTGACGTAAGCATTGTGGGACCACTAGAGTCAGAATGGAGGACATGTGTCCGTCATCCGGGAAGAGTCGGGAAACCCATGGGAAACTCCCGACACAATCATAGCCGTCCATCTGTGGGACAGGTGGCAACCATCGAGAACCATCGACGTTTGGCCCCATCGGAAAATCGGAGTTCTCGAGGTCATGAGAACCGGGACCTTGAAAGTCCCGAAACCCCGAGAGTCAATCAGGACCATCCATCTGCATGGACAGGTGGCAAAGGATCGGGCGCCGTCGAAGTTTTGTTCACCGGAGTTTTCGAGGGTAAATAAATTGTGCAACAGGAAATCGCGATCTGCGATTTCCCGAAAAGATCTGAACCGTTCGTTTTGGAGGACACGTGTCAGTAGAGCTCGAGGAGTCGGAGATCTGCGCCATCGGAGAAAACCCCGACAGGAGAGTTGTGGGGGCCACAGGTGGAACTAGCGAAGGATAGGTGTCAGCAACCTGGGCAGAGTCAGAAATCGGCATATCGGGATTCACGAGGTCAAGAAGTCGGGACCTTTTAAAGTCTTGAAATAGCGGGAACAATCTGGACCGTCCGTTTGAAGAGACACGTGGCGGAGATCCGAAGAAAGTCGGGAATCGGTATATCGGGGATTTTGTGGACACGAAATCTATGCATTACGAAATTGTGAAGTCTGAAACTCCGATGAGTGGGGGCCAGCTGTCATCACAACAGAGGAGGAGGACAGAGGCGAAGTGGAGGCCAGCTGTCATCCAATCGGGGAATTGGGATATCGGGGTTTTCGATGACATAGAACGCTCGCATGATGGAGTCGCAATTCACGATATCCCGACGGGAGTTATGAACCATCCATCGGAGAGGACGCGTGGCATGAGATCCTCAAGAGTCGGTGTTTGGGGGCATCGGTGTTTTCAAAGGTGAAGAATTCGTGCAACAGGAAATCGCGATCCATGATTTTCCGATAAGATCCGAGCCGTTCACTCCGAGGACGCATGTCGAAGGATCCCAAGGAGTCGGGCTTTGACATATCGGAGTTTTCGGGGTTGTGAAACTCATGCACAACGGAATCGCGATCTGTGATTTCCCAATGCGAGAACAGAGCCGTTCGATTGGAGGGACACGTGTCCCAGGATTTGAAGGAGTCGGGATTCGGTATTTCGAGGCATCGGCATACAAAGGAACTGATGCATTGGAAATCGTGATTTCGCGATACCCGATAGAGCTCAAACGTGCATCAGGGATCGGGAATCGGGAATCCTAAGGACGTGCGCGCACTGACATTGCAAACGCCGAAACGCCGAAATCCCGACAAGGTGACACAAGGCCACGATTACGGAGGTGTTCATGTGGACCAAACTCGTAGAAAAGGGGCTAACAAAAAAAAGGGGCCCATCGGGAAAGTTGAGCACCAAAATCCCGATAGGAAAATATGTGGCCACGGTCTTGTGAACACGGTCATATAGAGCAAGGTATAGTCAGTAAGGGGCTAGCTCTTAGAAACTGATCCCATCGCGAATCGGGAATTGGAGAGGAAAGGGGATCATGACAGCGAAAAGTCCGAAACCCCGAACCCCGATATAGAGTCGGGGATAAGTCACGGTAGGTGCAAAGGCCGTGACAAGCACGTGGAACCCATGTGTGCCCGAACCCTTGGGTATACGCTCAATTATTTTGTATATATAATATAAAGTGTTAGAAATAATATAAAATAAATTAAATATTTAGTATAAATAATTTACATATAAATAAGGTTAAGTTAGTTTAAATTAAAGTAAAGCTAATCTGGGTAATAATAATTTAACTATATATTATTAAAGTGTAAGGTTAGTCTACCTTGAAGTTGATGTTAACCAAGCTTAGATGCTTAATCCTAACCCAAAACCGAGCCAATTTCCATGATGGAGTAATGTCTGTTTATAGACAAGTAAAGAAAACTTACGCCTAACCCTGTTTCTAAGTTTAAGTAGCACCCATTTGAAACGTCCTGGAACTCACCCTAATAATTTTGGATGGTCCAGGTTAAGTCGTACAAGATGGTCAGGACTCGAAGGGGTCCAGGCAGGGGAGCGTCGTCACGAGCACCACCGACGCCACCCACACCATCACCACCACAGACACCACCAGCACCACCACCACGATCGCCCGAACTAGCTCTCATACTACGCTCGTTAGAAGCTATTAACGAGACTTTAAAAGGGCGCCAACCAGCAGGGACTAAAGTGGAACCCCCACCATCTGGTACGGGTAATCCAGAAGCATCAAGGAACTCAAGGTGAGAATTTCCACCTGAAGACATCACTCGAGAGTTGCAGAAAATCAAACTTCCGGAGTTTGCCGGGGGTCGCGCCAGTGAACGCGCGGAAGCATGGTTGGAAGGCATGACAAGGTGTTTTGCCCTAAGGGACTATACGTCCAATTCAAAGGCAAAGATCGCAATTTTCCAGTTAAGAGATAGCGCCTTGAACTGGTGGGGCAACTTGGAAAGACAACTACACCTTACCCCAGACACAGTATCTTGGGAACTTTTCGAGGAGAGGTTCCGAAGGAAATATCTACCAGCATACTATGAGGAACAACAAGTAGGGGCATTTCATGCCCTAGTCCAAGGAAACAGGACCATAGAAGAATACGAGATCAGGTTTATGGAACTGGTCAAGTATGTTTCGTATATGGAAAATGACCAGCGACAGGCAGAGCGCTTCGTTTATGGATTGAACCCGAAGATAAGAGCTATGGTGCGAATGTGGAAACTGTCTTCAGTAGCGGAGGCGGTAGAAAGTGCGCGTTATGCGGAAGAACACATGAACCTAACAGGGGGTACAAGATCGACATTTCCGCATCGCCCTGGGTTCGTAGGAAAGACCCCGAGGACATTTTCCAAGGGAAGGAACTCATTTCAAGGACAGACACGTAGCAATGCACAAGTTCCACCTGGTGTTACCTGTTGGGGGTGCGGGGGACCCCATTACCAGCATGACTGCCCAGAGTTTCAACCAGGGTTCGTGCATAATGAAGGAAAGGCACCGATGGGGAAAGCAAGTAGCAACCACCATATTTACGCAGTGGTTGATAACCGCCAGGCTGAACATCAATCCACCGTAGTAGAGTCGTCAGGTATCGGACGTGGGAACCCTCACGGTCGAACCGTTACGCATATTGGACCGTAGAGTCCGACAGCTCAGAAACCGTCTGGTAGACCAAGTTAAGGTCCAATGGGACAAGTATAGTCCAGGATCTGCTATTTGGGAGGACGCCGAGACACTACGACGAGACCATCCATCACTATTTTGACCACCTCGAGAACGTGTTTCTCGAAGGAGGGGTGTAGGTAACACCACCTTTTGATTTAGATGGCCAGGATTACCTGAGGCCTATACACTTTATTTCCTAGTCACAGTGAAACTATTAAGTGATATACTTAAACTTTAAACTTATAAACAGTAATGAATGTTTAAGTGTTGTTGAAGATGATGCATGTAATGCAATCTATTATGTAAATGAAAATTTTATGAATGTTTAAATGCTATTGATGATGATGTATATGATGAGACCTAGTGTGAGAGAGTGAAATTGTTGAATGTTTGAATACCATTAGAATGATGTTGGATACGATGAAATCTATTTTGGTAAATGATAATCTTGTGAATGTGTAAAGAGTATGAATTATGGGATATTGTGAAATCTAATTCAAATTGGAAAACTTGATGTTAATGTATTGGTATGGGATACCAAATTGAAGTGAGGAAAGTATGCAATTATATGATGATAATGCATAGAAATATATGAGTTTGTGTTGCAGACTAATCTGCAGGTTATGGGCTATGAAATAGCCAAGTGATAATGATGATGAAAGTGGATATGGGACCACTAACCAAGAAACATTATGGTATGAATAATGTATGAGCAATTTATATTGATTTGGATGCATTGCTATGATATGTGGACTAGTGCATGATTTTGGTACTAACACTGCCCAAAACCGAATAAACAATGACAAAACCTCCAGCAACAAGGTGCTCCTGTATGTTCCATTGTAGGGTGTTAACCCTGGTTCTGTTAGGAGGGGTGGAGGTATTTCCCACCGTGTATCCTCCATTGTAGGGTGTTGACCCTGGTTCTGTTAGGAGGGGTGGAGGTGTTTCCCACCGTGTATCCTCCATTGTAGGGTGGGCCATCGTAGGGGTGGA
>ML793761.1:463074-473302 GCA_009831015.1 Picea engelmannii
ATACTTTAACTACAGATCACATTTAATGACCTGAGAAATAAATCTTAAGAAATCACTGAGAAATGATATAAAATGGTGGCGTATGCAGGAAGGGAGAGCTATGAATCCCGAGAAGATAAAACATTAAAGGAAAGGTATGGGACCTGCACGGAGGGGGGGGGGTGGGAGTAACTACATGAGTCGGCGAAGGAGGAATAAGGGAAGGGGGAAGGTTGTCGAGAGGGGGATAATCGACAGAGGAGATATTTTCTGGGAGTGGAGAGCTTTACTGTGACATTGGGTGCTCAGATTGAGGCACGAGATTTGCTGGTTGTGACTTTGGACCAGTTGAGCCACCAAGTTGCTGGAGGTTTTGGGCACAGGGGCCATGATATCCGTAGATATCCTGGAGCTAGGTCGTTTTCCTAGTTGGCAGGGTGGACATTAGTTTTGGGCAGTTATTCCTTGTTTGTGGCAGGATTGGACTGTGTAGCAGGTAGCAGGAGAGCAACAGCAAGGCAACAAGGCAATGGAAATTAGCATCAGAACCAGGTAACTTGTTAAGTTATGTATTTGTTTCATTCTGCCATGAAATAATTATTCATTGATAAATCTATGTTACTGAAATTGTTGTTACGAAAATCAGTATTTTGCTATGAAGTTATTGTTTCAGTTTACTAAATAAAATGTTTATGAAAGGTAATGATGTTTAGAAATATATGGGCATTACACAACTTGCAAGTTTTTTCAACTCTCTCTCTCTATCACATAAACTTATTGATGTCCAGCCTGACAAATTAGTCCCGACTTGGCGTAATGGGTGCTCGCGTACATATTTGATAGCCAAGAGATTGGACAGGTTCTTGGTTTTGGAGGATCTGCTCCCGGATGTTAGACTTTATCGATCATGGGTGGAATTTGTGTCGGACCACACACCAATACTGTTACAGCTAGAGAAAAATACTTTTCCTAAAGCTTACCCATTCAAATTCAATTCTCAATGGCTCTCTGATAAAGTCTACGACAACATGGTTCATAAGCTTTGGACTGATTAGAATTATCTTCAGGAAGGAGATAAACAATGTTGTTTTATAAGGAAGTTAAAGGACCTTAAAACTCTTACAAAAACATGGGCAAAAGAGTCGAGGGACCGAGATGTTAAAGTTCTGGAGAACCTGGAAGGAAATGTAAAAAAACATTTGAGGTTTCCCTCGGAGGGTTGTTTACTTCCGAAGGTGGAGTCTAATCTCATTAAACTTAAATTTGAAAGGAATAAGCTTCTAAAATCTCAGGAGGACCTGTGGCGACTCAGAAGTCAGGAAATTTGGGTCCAAAGTGGCGATCAAAATACCAAGTTTTTTCATTAATTTGCTAATCACAGGAGAAATAGCAAACATTTATGGAAGATCAGAGATGATTCGGGGTTTATTTACAAAGGTTAGAAAGCGATAGTTGTGGAGGCGGAAAATTATTTCAAGAGCTTCTTTAAATCCACTGATATTGTTTCAACAGTAGAGCAGGTTGGGGTGGCGGGTCTCTTTTCAAGGTTGATTAGTGAGGATGAAGCGAGAGATATTTATTTTCCAGATATTATAAAGGAATTGAAATCGGTTTTATCTCAGTTTAAAAGAGAAAAAAATTCCAGGGCCAAATGGCTGGACAGTGGAATTTTTCTTACATTTCTTCGATTTAGTCAGTGAGGATCTTCTGGATTTGGTGGAGGAGGTCCGTTCCTTTGGTCGAATTGCAGGAAGCCTAAATTCCACTTTTTTAGCATTGATCCCCAATATCAATAAACCACAAAACTTTGGGGATTACAAACCTATTTCTTTGTGCAACATGGTTTATAAAGTTATTTCAAAAGCTATCGCCAATCGGATCAAAATGATTCTTTCGAGGGACCTATCGATAGAACAACTTGGATTCCTGGAGGGGTGTCAGATTCATGATGCAATAGGTATAGCTCATGAATGGATTTACAGTATAAAAAAGAAAAACATAAAAGCTCCCATTCTTAAGCTAGACCTACAAAAGGCTTACGATTGTGTCAATTGGGACTTTCTGAGATTGATTTTAATCCAAGTGGGATTCAAAACACCTTTGACAAACTGGATTATGGCACGTGTAAGTTCTGCGTCCCTTGCAGTATTAGTTAATGGGGAGGCCACCAACTTTTTCAGAAGCGGTAGAGGACTCCGTCAGATATGTCCACTATCACCCTTACTTTTTATTCTAGTGATGGAGAGTCTAAGCCTGCTATTAAAATCAAGCCAAAGAGAAGGGTCCTTAACCGGAATAAAAGTTTCCAGACTTACGAAAATTCTATACCTTTTATTTGTAGATGATTTTTTAATTTTGACAAATGTTTCTGTGCATGAATGGAAGGAGATTGCGAGTCTTGATCTTAAAGGTGAATCCAATCAAATCGATAGTTCATTACTCAGGACTCTTAGAGTTAGAACTTGCTTCTTTCAAGCTGATTCTCCCATATAACTTTTTTGATCTTTCCATGGGATTCAAATATCTTTGGTACTACTTAAAGGCTGGATTACAAAGATCGGAAGATTGGCTATGGATTTTCACCAAAGTGGAAAAGAAAATTAACCATTGGAGCTACAGATGGTTGTCCTTGGGTGGCAGATATACACTATGCAAAGCCGTCCTGGAAAGCCAACCCATTTATTGGTTATCTCTAGCTTCAGTTTCGTTATCCATTCTTCACAAGTTAATAAAATTACTCTATAATTTTCTTTGGAATGGGAATGTTGACTCAAATCATTATCACCTCTGTCGCTAGGAGACTCTAGCTTGCCCAAAATGTTTTCGGGGTTGGGGATTTCGTAATATCTTCTCTTTCAGTAAAGCTCTGGCAGTGACAACTCTTTGGAGAGTTCTAACTAAAGAAGGAATGTGGAAAAAAGTAATAAAGGAGAAGTATTTCCCTTCTATGACAGTTAAAAATTACCTCCGATCAGCTTCTTTTCATCAACTTTCTGCTTCAAAAAGATGGAATAGCCTTCTAAAGTCTATGTATCTCATTACAAATTGGCTAAGCTAGAAGCCTAGTTTGGGTCATCATGTGGATCTAGGTAGGGACCAAATTCTGGGGATAGAAAATTCATCCTTCCTTTCTCTTTCGCTTCTCACTGTTCTCAGTAAGAATCAACTTATGATCTGGCAGCAGAGTGGCATCATTTCCGACAGGCTCTTCAAGCATCAAGGGTTACTTTATCTGAATTTGAAGACAAAATTTTATGGATAGGGGGAGACTCATCAGGCTCCCTTTCGACAAAGAATGTTTATTTGACCTTAATATCTACTCAAAACCTGTCGAATCTCACAGGATGGCGCAAAATCTTGTGGAAATGGGATATACAACAAAAAATTAAACTATTTTTGTGGCTGGCAGCGGAGAACAAAATTCTGACATGGAAAAATTTACAACATAAAGGATGGGAGGGCCCTGGTCGTTGTCAGTTATGCAAAGAAGATAGTGAAGATACTGAACACATGTTTATTCATTTTTATTTCACCAACCTTATCTAAATGAAAATTAAAGCCATTAAAAAGTTCAATCAGGATTGGGGCGAGACTGATTTAAATAACTGTATAAAAAACTGGACCAAGAAAAAGACTGTTTCAACTAGTCTAGCTCCTCTGATATGTTGGTTTATATGGTTTGAAAGGAATGCAACTACCTTTGAAGGAAAAACTCCTTCTGTTAATTCGGTTGTTATCAAGACTCTTGGATCCCCTCATAATCCTGTGGATAAAAATATTACTTCTTCCTTCTGTTCTTGCAGGATAGATCATCTTCTTGACTACCCAGTGGCCTATTTTTATGGAGCAATGAAGTAAAATGGAATTTGCAGTGGCGCCAGGGGTATCATTAAACTCTCGACATCAACAGTTTATAAATGGTACTTGAACTGTGGTATTGGAACTAATACAAAGGCAGAACTAATGGGAGTATGGGAAACACTCTTTATAGCAAATCTTTTGTCTATTCACAAGCTTCAGATTCTAGGAGATTCAAAGGTAATCATAGACTTGTTGAATGATAAAAGTGATCTGCGTGTTAGCTCCATTGAAGGATGGAAACAAAGAATCAAGATGTTAAAAAGAAAGTTTGCGGACATCCAATTTTTTCACATTTATCGTGAGTACAACAAGGAAGCGGATGGGATTTCTAAGAAAGAATTATTGGAACCAAAATGATGTATCTCACTCTACCTATGGTCTGGAGGTTTGGCGGCTCAACACCGACTTATCAACATCTATTAGTGCCCCCCTTATTATTCCTACATTTTTGGCTAGTTTATCTCAGTTTTGAGCAGGGATGTGTTTATGTTATCTTTTCAAGACTGTGGTGGATATTGATCTTAATCTTTTTTAGCTTTGTTAGCAAGCCCGGAGAGTACTAGTCCTTTTTGGAGCTCTCTGTTGGATGTATTTGAATGTATCTCTCAGGGTGTCCAACTCTGTGGTCAGCTATTTTCCATGACATTAAAGACTGATATGGTCTTTTCGGATGTAAACATTATATTTTCTTAATATAATTGTGCTAATTTTCTACTGGAAAAAAAGTGGAGATATAATCCAAAGAAACTATTTTTATATATGTTTTTTGAAATATATAGAGAAAAAAAAAACTACTTAATGGATAATTGTTTACCACTTGTGAATTTTGTAGAAGATTCTAAAAGTGAGAGTGATGTACAATTTATAAGTAGTTGTTTCAACAATTTTCTTTTACTTAAATTTAATGTAATACTTTGATTCTAATTATTTCAAAATTGTTTATGAAAATTTGAGTTTTTTTTTTATGGATTTTAATACATTATAATATTGTCATAAGCTAAATATGTAATTAATTGTTTTTTTTCAACCATTCAAAATAACATGAAGAGAAGTTGACATTTTTTTTATCTTTTTTAATAGAAATATAAAATTAATTTTTATGGGCATTTGACACAATCTACATTTCTCAAACCCAAAAGTATTAAGATCCTTTCTCAAAATTTAAAGGTCTAATGATGTCATCAAGAATGTATAATGTAACTGCACATAAATTACATCAAAGTCTTTACATTTTGAAAAATTTCCAAGTAATATCTTAGATTTTTAAGGTTAAGATATTACATCCAAAATTAAATAAAAAATATTTTTACTTTACATTTCAAAATGTTTAAGGTTAACTTGTATCCCTAATTGAAAACATGTTACTTAAATTTGTAGGTTTTTCAACCAAATTCACATATAAATATTTGCTTACATCATAAAGAATTAAGTGAGTATCATTTGCATCACCATTTCTCATCTCCCTTAGCCTTTATTACATCATCTACACTTTTTGTTTTAAGGTAACTAGGTTCATCTATAATAACCATTTTACATAAGTATACTAAAGGCATTGTTTAAGAGGGTGACACTTTTCAAATTGTTTGTCATCAAACCTTGTTTACGCAAAACACTTACCATAGGTAGTTTCAAGTGTGAAAAGGCATTTGAGTTGAATTTCAATGCCATGAGTTGACATGTGTATGGAAGCTAGTGTTGAAAGATAGAGTTGGTTGTCATTGATGTCAACCCTTGAAGCAAGTCTGGTAGCAAATTTCGGTAGCCCCGAAGGTATGGTCATGGAAGCCACAATTGATCGAGGAATAACCACATGAAGGTGAGGGTATTTGCAAGTAAGACTATCATAGATGTATAGTATGCGTCATGTTGTTTCTGGTGATAGGTGGTACGTCACGAGCCTCCTTACGGTTGAGGAGATATGGATTTGTAAAGATAGGAGGATCCTTAAGAATAATCTAGAAACTCCCAGAAGGTCAACAAGAAGTCAATATTTTAGAAGCCTCTAGAAAGTATTCAAGAAGTTTTCTAGTTAAAGTGGTTGCAACAAGAAGTTAATTATGGGTAAAGTAGTTGCAACAAAAATGTGGGTTAGCCCTAAAAGAAGGGAAATGGGTAAAATAGTTACAAGATATCCCCTAAAGGAAGGCACTTGGGAATTATAAATAAGATATCAAGAGACTCCCATTAGCACCTATTTCACACATTGAATATCTATCTTGTTAAATGTTTTTGGCAGGAATTTCATTGACAAATCTGAGGTAGCGCAAATCTGAGGTAGCAAAGGAGAAGCAATGACATAGTTTCGTGATTGCAGAGGAGAGTGAGGGTCTTGTGAAAAACAATGATTTAGTTGATCCCCGCGGGTTGGAGTACTAGTGTCCCACGAGGCACCCCCACAGTTTGTCTAAGGCTCGTCACACGAGGCCCCACTAGACAACATGCTTCGTCCCGCGAGGCAAAGCCATATCTGAAGGATGAGATTTGTATCCGTCTGCAGGAGATGAGAGAGTCTACATGCATGTGTGATAGTGTTCAGGTACAACAAAGTCATCTACAAAAGTAAAATGTATGATTGTATGTTTGTTTGTGGTTGGATCTTGGTGATTGCTTGAGGTATGGTTATGTGAGGTTGAGTATATGCCCTTGAGGTACTATTGGCTACATGGTACATGTTGTATGAGGCAGATCTGCAAAGGCATACTGTTGGTGCACTTGTTGTTTGTACTTGGAACACATTCTTGGGTATTTTATTGAGGAATATCTTGTGTCATATGGTACATGTTTGAGGCATTTTAGTTGAGATGTATTGTTGAATATATTGGAATAGGTTGAAGCTACATAACAATGAGGGTTTGATACATGGTTGATGTGATAGTCATTATATTTAGTTTATGGATGTTAGTACATGTATGACACATGATTATGGAGATATATTTTTGATGATATGTACATGGTTTGATCTATACACTTGTGATACTGGGTATGAGATCTATGCGATCAGGTCTGATTGGTTGATGAGATTGATGTGACAGGATTTACAGTGATAGGTTTTACAGTGATAGGATTTACAGTGACAAGATTGACAGAGTTTGTGGTAGTGACAATTTGGTCTCCATTTATATTTCATGGTGGTAGGATGGGGCAAGGAAAGGGGGTTGTAGCCTCCTTCCGGTTGGTGCCAGAAAAATAAGGGAGTTGTAGCTTCCTTCAGGTTGGATCTTGAGAGATTAGGCGGTTGGAGCCTATTTCCAGTTGTAGCTAGAAAAAAAGGAAGTTGGTGCTTCCTATGAATATATTTATTCTGACATATAAGAAAAGAATTTTGTGTTTTTCTCTTGCATTGGGTTTCCACGTAAAATTTTGGTGCACTGTGTACTTGTGTCATTGTTCATTGTTCGTTGTTTATTTATACTTCTCATGATGTTTTGAATGATATCAATGAACAACTCATAAAGTTAAACAATACATATTATGGTTAAAAGTAATAAAAGTGCTCATACTGATTCACTCCCCCTCTCAGTACTCCAACAATTGGTATCAGAGGAAATCCTTCAAGAAGCAGTCTAACCACTAGAAGGAGATCATGGATTATGCTAAGATTGGAGTACCACAGTTTGGCAACCATGACTATGCCTTCTGGAGTAGAAGGATGAAAATGTATGTGTAGGCACAATGATTTGATGTATGGAGAGAAGTAGTAGATAGATACAAAGCACTAGCCACTCCCCCAACGGATAAGGATGGAAAGAAACTTGAAGAAAACGATTCAAGGGATAAAAAGGCTATTCTGAATGGTTTGACTAAATCAATACATGTCAAGGTTATTCACTATGAATTTACAAAATAAATTTGGGACAAACTTCAGAACATCTTTGAAGGAGACACCAAAGTTAAGGGACCTAAACTTCAAACCCTTAGAGACAAGTTCAAGCAATTGAAGATGAAAGAAGATGAAGACATTGCAAATTACTTTATACAAGTAGATGAAGTAGTGAATGGTATCAAAGGTTTGGGAGATGAGATGAAAGAACAAGTTTTTGTTCAAAAGGTACTAATAATCTCTCTACCAATGAGATTTGATTCGAATATTTCATCTCTAGAAGAAAGGGTGGACCTAGATACATTGACCGTGGATGTGTTACATGGGAAACTCACAGCTTATGAGATGGGGATAAAGAAAGATGACCCAATCATGAAGGAAGAAACATTCAAGGCATCCAAGAAGACAAATAAGAAGAACAAGCAAAAGCCAAATTCAAATTGTAGTTGCAATGATGATTTAGAGGAAGATGAAGAAATGGCAAACTTCATCAGAAAGTTGAAAAGAGGAACCGAAAAATACAAAGGTATGCTTCCATTGAAATGTTTTAATTTTGGTGGTATTAGTCATTTTGCTATTAAATGTCCTCATAACAATAAGGAAAGTGATGAAGAAGAGGACCCTAAAAAGAAAAAAGAAAAATCAAAAGGTTAGAAGAAACAAAAATAAATTATTCAAGAAAAGTCTCTACATCAAGGAAGAAATTTCAACATCATATGAGTATGAAGACAGTGATAGTGATACCAAAAGAGTACTCTTCATGGAAGTAGAATATTTCGAAGAATATTCTGAAAGAAGAAAAATAAGTCAATCTCAAAGAAGAATTAATCACTGCACTAGAAGATGTAAGGATTGAAAGAAATAAAATCAAGTCACTCAAGGCAAAACTAAAAGGGAAAGAGAGATTTCATAATTCCAACTTTGAAGAAGTCGAGTAGATGATTGCAAAGTTAAAAATCCATGTAGAAGAAGACAAAAGAATTAAAGAAGCACTCAGAGGTCAGTTAGATGAAAAGGACGAGATGATCGAAGGCTTGGAAGAATAAATAGTCACTCTAAGAAAAGATCTTCAGAAGAATGACATGCAACAGAAAAACACCAAATTATTAGATTAGATCATTAGCAGTCAAAGGCCATACTATGACAGATCTAGATAGAGAAAGGATTGAGCTCCAATACAACAGATCAAAGAAGCTATGCACAAACAATCAGATGATCTCCTAAGAAGGAAGAAGACAAGAAGAACAAAGAAGAAAAATATATTGCACTACCCAAAATATTCATAATTCAGAATCAACAGCAACCAACAATAGAAAGATCTCGAGAAGAAGAAGGATCCATAAGAGATTTAATCAAGCATGGAGGATTCTATTATAGAGGTATGAGACAAACACTGACAGACAAGAAGTAAAACAAGCCCCAAATTCACTCAGAAAAAGGACTATCGCTTCTACAACCATGCATATAGGGCAATGAAATAGGGTTTATCGCTCCCTAAGACATTGTGGAGGGGTGATGATCAAGAATTATCGCTATGTACTCCCTTATGGGGGGAGGGATGAAGTCCTGAAGGTAGTGGAAAAACACAAATTTTTCTTAGATCTATGAAAATATTAGGTGTTTGGCTCAGTGAACTTCCCAATGGTAATGAAGGAAGGGGATAAATCAACAAAGAAACATAAAAATAAAAAAGATCAAGTAACAAGTAAGACTCAAAAGGCTGGCAAATACCAAGGAAAGACTAAAGAGAATTAGTCCCCATTGGAGTCACTAATTTTCTGTAGTAGTAAAGTTCCCCTTGAGGACATGTGAAACCCCCCTTGGATCAAGACCCCGCTTTGATACAAGACATAAAGAAAAGAAATGGTGTACTACTTCCCTCCTAGACCTATTCCGACAATTATAATGAGAAAAGAGGGATGGATGACTTACCTTTTTACATCAGTTGTCCTCACTGCTCTAGCCTTTGATCTTGATTTCCAAGCTCCTAGGCATAAGAAAATACCTTCAAAGAACGAAGAGAAACCTCCTTCTTCCACACTACACTGTTAAGTAAAAATAGATCTATCTATGATGAATTTAACAACAATATACATGCATATACTTAAACGCATAGACATGAGAGGAATAGGCCAAGTTATGTATTAATGGAAATCCAAGAAAATGGAAGAACTACAATCTCAATTTTGATGTTGCAACAACTCCTCCAAGCTCTCCAATCTATCCCCTTGTATCTCACACAATCATAAGTATGATGCTTTTAATTCTCCTTGTTGGCCCTTGGTTATGGAAGGAAGCGGAGAACAAGGGAGAAAAGGTAAAAAGCGAACTTCGTGGGAGACACAGTGACTATCACTGGGTCGAAGTAAGAAAAAGAGAAAAGAAGATAGAGCGAGGTATGGAAAAGCAAGCCATTGGACGAGAAGATCAAGGATGACAGATAAGAAAGGAAGAGGGATCGTGTTAAGCCCTAATATTGGCTCATTACCCCTTAATTGGGGCATGTTATATTAGTAATGTTATTTTATTTATGTCGGCTTTAGGCCATTAGTTGTAATTATACCTCCT
>ML793761.1:485751-504995 GCA_009831015.1 Picea engelmannii
AAATCATAATATGATTTCTCTCATGATGCCCTCCCCCCTCCCACCCTCTATAGAGGGTGGGAGGGGGGGGCATCATGAGAGAAATCATAATATGATTTCTCTCATGATGCCCCCCCCCCTATGATTTCTCTCATATATTATGATTTGTGAATTTAAGGCTACACTATAAAGAGTGTCGGGGGTCACCTTGACGAAATTTCTATATCAATTTTGCACAATTTTTCACTAGGAATCCAACAATGCACTTCATTTTTGCATTTGAGAAAGATGTAAAATGGTCATTTTAAAATGCAAGAATTTGAGCATTAACAAAGAAGTCTCTATTGGAAATGGACCTAGAGAGGTAGCCCAAATTGGGTGAACTCTGGTTTTTTTCCAACTTGTGTATGTGATTATATTATTGTTGTTTATTTCAAGTTAAATTATTTGCAAGTCATTTATCATTAAAGTGGATTTGGTTAGATAAGTTCTTCACATGTAATTTTCAAAACATTCAAACGATCATTTTATTTCGAAGATCAAGTAGATGTTTATGTGTATTTAAAATCATCATCATCTAAATATTTTTTTGATCAATTCTAAACTAATCTAGATGCTTGAAAAATCGATTGAAGTTTTGAATCAATGGGAACTTTGGCTTCTTAACTCATTGGTAGGAGGGAGGAAGGTTACTACATGATTAAACTACAACACTAAGATTGCTAGGATGGTTTTTTGAGATGAACTCCATCAAGTCACCAAATAGTTTCATGGTATGATTATGGAAGATTCAAAATAGATTTTCTTCATCAATGCACGTCATTCTTTTGAGTATTGGTATAGCTAGATCTACATGAAGGCTTAAAAATGATTGTTTATATAATGACAACATCGTAGACCTGAAAACATACAAAATTTAATATAAAAAACTCTTTTGCTAGGACAAAAATCTCAAAAAATTTAAGCTCTAATGATATTCTCAATCAAAGATATACCACTAGGATGCCAAAGTTTTACAACCAAGCCCACATATAATATTCATTTATATCATCTACAAATTAAAGGATAAATCTTGTTCATAAAATACCTGAATCCACATGTTTTATACCCACCTCCCTTACATCATTCACACATACATGGCTTGTTTCACTACCAGCACACATCATGATGTCAATGTGTCACATTGAGCCTATCCATACATATTTGTTGATGTTATGTCTTTGCCGCATGGTTTCTATACACACATGTTGACATCAAAGTCAAGATGCCAACATCATTGGTTAACATTTGTGTATCTTTATAATATATTGAACAACATTTATCCTCTATCATTTATATAGCCATTATTTGTCTGTATTATACTCATTGCACCGAGAGAAGTAAGGTGCTCTACATCCTAGTATGGGTGAGATATTGTCACATTGGCGTTATGTTAGATAAAGTTACATTAAACAAATTAAAGTCAACTCAATTAAACAAAATCAACTATGTACTAGATGACAACCTATCTAAAATACTATGTAGGTACATATGTTCATGACAACATTTAAAATAATAAACTAGCATATACCACGTACACAAATATGTACATAAAACCTATAAAATAATAAACTAGTGTAAATCCATCTTAAACCCAGATCTATCAAGCACCAAGAAAGATCAAATTTCTTAAAGTATAATTATTTTAACATTTTATTTCATGTCAAGTATTAATTTCCATGTCAAATATGAATTGCATAAATCATATCATATGATTTCTTCACTTCTTGGAAGACAACCAAATCCACATATAATAGTAGTTTACATGATTTACAAATTAGATGAATGGCATTGCATCATATCATATATTGTTTTGCATAATATCATGTATTGCCTCTCCTCACATTGTAGGGATATATCATGTATTGCCTCTCTTCACATTGTAGGGATTCCAATATGCATAACTCACTAACGCCTTTAAGGAGCATGGTTGCCTTGAAAGAGAACAAATTGAATTTAATGAAATGTGAAAGAGAACAAATTGAATTTAATGAAGTGTGAAAGAGAAACGTGTATGTTAAATAAGATGTATGATAATCATTTTTGCATGAGACTATAAGGTTTCGAGCTCCGAAAGGTAGTATATTTTTTCCTTTGATAATTAGTTTTTTCTTATTTAAAAAATAAATATTTAATTTACTAATGTTAAAACAAATTATAATCAAAAATAAAATAAAAATTAAAAAATAGTAAAATAAAATTTTAATTTATTTACATATAATGTAATTGACTTTTTCAATAGCAATAATAATATAAAGGAGTAAACTACTCTTATAGAAAAGAGATTTTATTTTTGTGTATAAATAGAAATTGAATCTCATTAAATTTTCAAGAATAGAAGAATTTTCACCATAATTCAAGTTTCATACACGACGAAACTTTCTCCAAAAAATTTTACTCCATTTTAAACCAATCTAAAAGTTCAAAAAATTAATCAAATTCTAGATCACTTAGAGTTTTAATGCAAATTCAATCAAGGAAAACATTTTACTGCATAATTGCTTATTTATTAATGTTTGATGCACCATGGTATATAAGCCATTTAATTAGGGAGGTTACTAACATCATAATTGGGATCTGTCACGGCCCTACAAGATGCCTGAACGAATCTTGTAATCATTCGTCTCCTGAGAGCGTGTGGCACCGTGATCGTTTTTACTTGGTTTCTTGGCACACTAAGAATACTTCGTTAAAAATATGCCTCTTCACCTAGAGCATACCCATACTTTGTTCTAGGCTACCGATGAGTCACACTCCTACTCTAGTGCAACTCTTGCTTACTTAGACATTCATTAATTGCTTTAACAATTAGTCTTATTTAACCATTTGTCGAAGAGGTCATCAAAGGAACAAACCAAACATACAAGAGAAACATAGATATAGTGTGGGTCACACGAACCGTGCCTAACATTTGACTAAGTCTTTGTTATGGAAGAAAAATTACAACATGAGCACTATCTGCTCGGTTTACAATAGGGCAGAGTCAAACGACTCACCTCACCTCACCTCACCAAGACACTCATGAACTGATCTTTCACCACAAGACTCTCTTCCAAAACCATCTTTACTGCCACCTACGGTGCACCTCAGACGTGCCTCCAACCATATTCTTGTTGTCTCTTCATTTCCACAAACTCCACCTCTTCATTTCCACAGACCTCACAGATTCTAGTTATGTCTCCCACAAGCCTACATAGACCTGCATTTTCCATACTTAGCCAAAATATTTCCAAGATAATTTCTCCTTGTTTTTTCTATCGAACCTTCCTCCTCAAGGAAAAAAAGGTCCTCCTAGAGTGGAGCGACTTGGTGACGGAATATCCAGCGATACTGAGAGGGGGCGGGGGGGCGGGGGCGGGGTGAATCAGTATTGCCTAATTTTTCTTTTTAACTTCATCCATATTAAGCACACATATTAATTATTCAATTAAGCAATATATAATGAACAACAAAACCTTATGAACACAAGGTTTTATCTTGGAACCCAACTGGAAAAACCACCAACTCTTTTCTCATTAATAAAATGTTCTTTTACAAAACTATTTTCAAACTACAACTTGATGGAGATACATTCCCCATGTTTCTTTAGGTAAAACTAAAGGGATGCTTCCACACCTCATTTACCATCTACAACTGGAAGGATGCACCCACACTCTCATTCACCAACAACAACTGGTAGAAGGCTTCAACCCCCTGTTTATTCAACTACGATTGACAAGGAAGCACCAACTCCCTCTGTTCACCAGCACCAACTGGTAAGAGGCTTCGACCCCTTGTTTAGTCAACAACAACTAACAAGGAAGCACCAACTCCCCCTGTTCACCAGCACCAACTGGTAGGAGGCTTTGACCCCATGTTTAGTCAGTTACAACTGACAAGGAAGCACCAAATCCCCTACAGGCTCCAACCTTCCCTTGCACCACTCAACCACCCTTATTTTATAATGCACTACAATCTCTTCTGTACTTCACTGAATTTGGCTCATGCACCCATTGTTGTAATTTCTATTAGTCTGTTGCAACCTTTGCTTTGTTTGATCTTTTGTATCAAGTACTGGATTGCATACTTGCTGCTCTGTCTTCTTCTGTTGTTGATCTTCAATAAGACATTGACATGAATCTTAGAATGAACAATTCTTCATCTTGGACTCTGCTCCTATTTTAGATCTTCTAATATGAACCACAAAGACACTTTCTTCTCACCACTTTTTCTCGTTTATATAATCTTCAAACTGGTGTGAAATTTAAAACATCGTGTCCCTTTATTTGAACCATTGTACCTTTTCATTTAAAATGATAATCTAAAACTTTAATTAATATCATTTTTCCTTTTTATTCTTTATTCATATTTTCATGATTTATTCTCTTTTAATCATGACTGTGTATCGGTTCATTTTTGCCATGATTTGATCACATACATGGGTCAAATCATTAGATCATACTATTGTTTCTGCTACATTCTCGGCTCACCAACAGACCATATTCGATCATCACGCCTCTTCGATTAACTTAATTATAATCACTATTTTATTGTTTTTACAATGAAGGCTTTCCATAAATTGATCATTGTCATGGATCAATTTAATCCTTTAAATTCGATCCTGAATCTCTATTAATTTTATAGAGACCAAATTCTGTGGAGGCGCTTCCTTCAAACCATCATATATGTCTGTGGCATAGTACCACAAGATTTACCAATTATAGGCAATGCATTACAATCTGTGCTTTCAAACTTCTTTACCGTATGACCAATGTCAGTGACCTCAACGTTTACGCAAGACAAACACATGAATGCTTTACCAAATCAACGATCATGATTCACTGTTCTGATGAACGGCTGACGGGATTTCGGTATTTCGACCCTTGTGTCTTTGTGACTTGCAACATTACAAAAGTTTTGATTACGATATCGCCGATACAATCGGACGGTTCACATTTAAAATTATGGAGACAGATCAACAGACATCTTTAACCTTACACTCATCCTTTTACTATTGAATCCAACGACTATGATTTAATCATTCATCGAGATGGACGGTTGTAGTAATTTTGGCACTTTGCCCTTCGGTTCTTCATGACATCCAGCATGTCAAATCTCTCGAAGCTGTAAATCTACTGATGCGTCCCTTTCGAAATTTCGGCGTTCGGGACTTCATAACTTGGGCGAGTGCAATGGTAAAAAATCTCGAGGCAAAACATCCCCTTGATGACATAACTGCTTACGTCACTTGATGACGTGTCACAATCTTATTACCTGCCACGTGTCATTCATATTCGTGATTTTCACATACCTGAAATGTTGTATCAACTTGACACTTGTCAGTGTCTTACTATGCCACGTGTCCTTGCTGACGTGGTTTGCTGACCCACAGCCCTGATCCAATGGTCCTCGTTATTACCTCCAAATCGACGGTCCTTATCTTATCACAATTTCGCATTTCGCAGAGTTTGAGGATGGCTCTCGGCCTTATCCTCTTCGCAATTATACTGGATCTGACGGTTGTTTTTCCTTAGCGCTCATATCCAATGGATCATATCTGTACTTCCACTTTAACATGATCCGACGACTGAAGAGAATTTGGGTTTGATCCAATGGTCAACGGGTATTCGGATATTCGAACTTCATAGCCTCTTTTCCTCGCTTATCCTATCCTTCCACTAAAAAGTGATCCAACGGTCTAGAATGACTTCGTGAATCATGACTTCACAACTTCATTTCCTGTTTGATCGACAGCTCAGATTAGTCCTCGATCCAATGGTCTGGATCAAATCGTGACTTCTTGTTTCGGGATTTCTGAAAGCAACTTTCTCCGTTCACCCAACTCCCGATTTCCCGATTTCCTTCCCACGAAAGGAATAGACGTCAGCGCTTATCCTCCTTTCATTTATTCTGGATCAAACGACCCATGACTATTAGTTCCTGTTGTCTCCAACAATCTCTATCGTCCATTGAGATTATCGATGGCTCCTTTCTCTGAACTCGACACCAACCGTGCTGATCTTAAATCGATTCTCGTCCTTCCTCTAAGCTCTTTCAAGCCTCTGTCCCCCCTGAGATTGATTCCTTCTGCAAACTCTCAGATTCTAAGGAATCATGCACACTCTGTGCTCTGCCTCCTCAATTCTGTGTCACACTTTGTGCTTGGCCTCCTGAGCTTTGTGCTCTGTGCTCGTCCTCCTAAGCTTACGCTATCGATATTTGCACACTGTATGACATCTTCTGCTAACTGATATACTGTTGACATCAATGACAATATCATCTGTGGTAATTCATCATTAATAGCAGCTGTTGACATCAATGACAATCTTATTTGTGGTAATTCATCATTAACAATAGGTCATCACATCAACTGTTGACATTAATGACAATTTGTCCAATAATCTCCCCCTTTGTCATTGAGGTCAACACACTAAATTCATATACAAAACTCCCCCTGTGATGATGCTTTCTTATTATGAAGTTTTCATTTTATGAAGTTTCTCTCCCCCTTTGACATCAATGGCAAAGGGTTTCTTCTCCTATGATCTGTCTATATAAGTACTTGTTTGACCACTGATAACTCCTCCTGTAATCAACCTTTTTTTGGTTGTAAATGAATGACTCCTTTTGTCAATATGCTTTCACTCAGCTTCTGACTACTCTCCACCTTTGTTTCTGAAAGGGTAGCTCTTCCTAACAGGGTTCTTCCCTTGTTGATTTACTAACTTCTTATATCAGTTGATTGGGATTTTTTGTGTTTCATATGAGTAATATTCTTGATACCAATTTTTGTAGTGATCAAGTCTTTTCAAAAACTTAATCTAATCACTTTCTTATTTACTTACCAAAAAAGTTCCCTTGAGTTTTTACAGATTGTTCTCCCCCTTTGTTTCTTAAAGGGTAGCTCTTTCTGACAGACCCTATCTTCTAGTTATCTCTACTAGATGTCATGTACATCATTTTGTACATCAGAATGTTGCTTTTACAGATATCACTGTCCTACTAGAACAGTGCGCAATTGTAGCTCATCTATTTCAAACAGCCCTTGAATTTATCCATTGATTCTGATTGATCTTTAACCATTATACTAATTGTTTTTATATCATCCACTTTTACATCTGCATTCTCAACAATATTATGTAACCTAAGATTGTAGCATCTGTATGCTTTCTTGGTAGAGGCCTATCCAGGAAATATACCTTCATCAGATATAGCATCAATTTTCCGAAATTTTCATCAAGCCTTTTGATGTAACCCTTACTTCCAAAGACCTTGAAGTATTTTACCGAATGAGCTCTTCCAAAACAAGGTTCACAAGGAGTTTTACTACTATTAATCCTGAGCTGACCTCTGTTCAATATGAATACTGTTGTGCTTACATCTTCCCTCCAATATCAATACTAATTGATGGAATATCCATAAGATAATTGGCTTCATTGAGCATAGTCTTTGTATCTTTCTGGACAGAGATCTCCTTTTTTTTTTTCTTTTAGAAGGAGTTTCAGTGTACCATTAAAATAGTATTGAAAGATTTCTGAGATAATCATCACTCAATTATTTTTTTTGTTCTACCGTTGGAGATTCATCTTCAATGTCATTATTGTGTGCAACAGAAGCTTCTTTATCCTTGTTTTGAGAATATTCCTTATGAGAAGTTTTATCCTCCAAACTCCTATTATTAACTTCATCAATTTCAGGAGCAATATTTTTCTCATCTTTCTTATTTGGTACTTGGGATTTTATTTTCCATGTCTTCTTATTTACTCTTGTTGTCATATTTTGTGAAGGATTTATTATTGACTGTCCTCTTGAGTTCGAACAGTCATGGGCTTTGTGACCATATCTACCACAACTGTAGCAAATCATAGTGTAACAATGTGCAACAATATGTCCAACATTATTGTAGTTCCAACATCTTATACTGTTGTTGAACCCACCAAATTGTTTTCTTCCATGATGCCTACAATCCAAGGCTTTATGACCATATTCATTACAAGAAAAACAATAACCTTTAAAGACACTCTCATACTTTCTTTGATTCATCCATGAAGGTGTCTCTCTTCTAAACTTGCTTTGAGGTGTATGAGTAGCTTCTGGATGTCTTCCTTGATCTGATCTTCTAAGTTTTATAGTGTTGCTTTTATTCTTTGAATGTGAAGAACCCGCATCATACTTGCTTTCCCTTTTTATAAAAGAAAGGCTTGCATCAGACCTGTCTTCACTCTTTACAAATGAAGGACTTGCATCAGGTTTCTTGAGATTACTAATTTCTTCCTTATTGTAGCCAAGACCGGTTTTGTCATATGGTGATCTTCGACTATCCAAGATCTCATCCAAGGTCATAGAGTTGTTCAAGAACTTGATTTGGGTATCTAACTTCTCAACCTTCTTTCTAAGATTCACAACTTCTGCTTCCATCTTATGACAGGATTCTTCCTTTTTGTCCAACTGGTTCCTTACTACCTCTTCTCTCCTTTTGGCTTCTTCAAGTTGGATTTTAAGATTGACATAGTTTTCCTTATTTCTTTTAGATCTGCAAGGTTTTTGCTTGAGACATCATCTTCCTTCTTTTCTTCTTTTGCTTGATTGATTTCATTTTTCAGTCTCTTGATCTCCTCTTCTTTCTCTTCTAACTGATTGTCCTGCTCATATATTATCTTTTTACTGTCCTTGAGCATTTCCTTTATTTCCAAGACATGCTTTTGACTCTTTTCAAGAAATTCTTGAGTGTAGTCATGAAGATAGCTATAGTCTGATTCATTATGGTCATAGAGGCATTCAAAGAGACTCCAATCAACCTTTGCTTTGGCCTTTGATAGTTTTTCTTCTTCTTCCTCCATGGGATAGATGCTAACAAAACATTTTGTTATTGTATTTGAATCTTCTTTTCTACTTGTAGGGGAGAATTCAATATCAACATTATTACAATCGGAAGATTGTGGAGACTCTTTACCTTTATTGATGGCTGAGTCTTCTCTTTTGATTTGATACATCTTCTTGGGAGGATGAGCAGATTATTTGGAGGTATCATCACTAGACATGTCATCTTCAACATCAATCTGAGTAATAGGACTTGATCCTTTAATCATGTGTGTGTGGTCATATCCAAGGCTAGATTTGTTCGAGGGAAATCTTTGTAAACTGAGAAATTTATCAAGGGCTTCAGTCCCTTTCTTGATTTTTTCAACAGTATTAAGTTGATCCTTTAGTTTTTTACACCTTTGTTTATATTTTCTTAGTTCGCCCAAAGCACTTTCAAGCTCAGCTTCCAGTTTGACTTCTGCTTCAATGTTTGAGTATTCTTCAAAAGAATCTTCATATCTAGAATTGTTGTAGACTGAACTTTGTTCTGATTGAAATGATTCAACTGACTTCTCATCTGAGTAGAGGTCCTTTATCTTGTCCCAAATTTCCTTTGCAGAGTTACATTCACCTATCTTTTCTTTGACATCATCAGGTAATCCATCAAGGATTGTATTCATTTCCATTGAGTTACTTTTCTTGGCTCTCTTTTGAGTTGGAGTCCTTAATCTGCTTGGTGGGAAGTAATCAATGATCACTTAATTCCATACATCAGGTCCCAATGCCTTTAGATGATTTTCCATTCTTGTACTCCAAAATATGTATTCTGCTTTTCCATGTATTGGAGTTCCATTCTCAGTGTAAATATGTTGTCCATCCATGTGTGCTTAATTTGATCTTCCTTTTAGTTTGTTAGACTGTTTTTAAAGGAACTTTGGCTTTGATACCAATTGATGGAATATATAGCAATATCGAGAGCGTGGGGGAGGGGGGGGGGTGAATCATTATTGCCTACTTTTTCTTTTTAACTTCATCCATATTAAGCACACATATTAATTATTCAATTAAGAAATATATGATGAACAACAAACCCTTATGAACACAAGATTTTATCGTGGAACCCAACTGGGAAAACCACCAACTCTTTTCTCATTAGCAAAATGTTCTTTTACAAAACTATTTTCAAACTACAACATCATGGAGAGACATTCCCCATGTTTCTTTAGGTACAACTGAAGGGATTCTTCCACACCCCATTTACCAGCTACAACTGGAAGGATGCACCCACACCCTCATTCACCACCAACAACTGGTAGGAGGCTTCAACCCCCTGTTTAGTCAGCTATGACTGACAAGGAAGCACCAACTCCCTCTGTTCACCAGTACCAACTGGTAAGAGGCTTCAACCCCTTGTTTAGTCAACTACAACTGACAAGGAAGCACCAACTCCCCTTGTTCACCAACACCAACTGGTAGGAGGCTTCGACCCCCCGTTTAGTCAATTACAACTGACAAGGAAGCACCAACTCCCCTGCAGGCTCCAACCTGCCCTTGCACCACCCAACCACCCTTATTTTATAATGCAATACAATCTCTTCTATACTTCACTGAATTTGACTCATGCACCTATTGCTATAATTTCTACTAGTCTGTTGCAACCTTTGCTTTGTTTGATCTTTTTTATCAAGTATTGGATTGCATAACTGTTGCTCTGTCTTCTTGTGCTCTTGATCTTCAATAAGACATTGACATGAACCTTAGAATGAACAGTTCTTCATCTTGGACTCTGCTCCTGTTTTAGATCTTCTAATATGAACCATGGAGACACTTTCTTCTCACCACTTTTTCTTGTTTATATAATCTTCAAACTGGTGTGAAATTTAAAACATCGTGTCCCTTTATTTGAGCCATTGTACCTTTTCATTTAAAATGATAATCTAAAACTTTAATTAATATCATTTTTCCTTTTTATTCTTTATTCATATTTTCATGATTTATTCTCTTTTAATCATGACTATGTATCGGTTCATTTTTGTCATGAGTTGATCACATACATGGATCAACTCATTAGATCGTGCTCTTGTTTCTGCTGTGTTCTTGTTTCACCAACATACCATATTCAATCATCACGCCTCTTCGATTAAATTAATTATAATCATTGTTTTATAGTTTTTACAGTGAAGGCTTTCCATAAATTGATCACTGTCATGGATCAATTTAATCCTTTAAATTCGATCCTGAATCTCTGTTAATTTTATAGAGACCAAATTCTGTGGAGGTGCTTCCTTCAAACCATCATATATGTTCGTGGCATAGTACCATAGGTTTCACCAATTATAGGCAACGCATTACAATCTGCGCTTTCAAACGTCTTTACCATATGACCAATGTTGGTGACCTAAATGTTTAGGCGAGACGAACACATGAACGCTTTACCAAATCGACGGTCACGATTCACTGTTCTGATGAACGGCTGACGAAATTTCGATATTCCGACCCTCGAGTCTTTGTGACTTGCAACATTACAAAACTTTCGATTATGATATCGCCGATACAATCGGACGATTCACATTTAAAATTGTGGAGACAGATCAATGGTCATCTTTAACCTTACACTCATCCTTTTACTGTTGAATCCAATGGCTATGATTTAATCATTCATCGAGATGGACTATTGTCGTAATTTTGACACTTTTCCCTTCGGTTCTTCATGACATCCATCATGTCAAATATCCCGAAGCTATAAATCTACTGACGTGTGTCCCTTTCAGAATTTTGGCATTCGGGACTTTGTAACTTGGGTGAGTGAAATGGTAAAAAATCTTGAGGAAAAACTCCTGAGATGACATAACTACTTACGTCACTTGATGATGTGTCACAAGCCTATTAGCTGCCATGTGTCATTTATATTTGTGATTTTCACGTACCTGAAATGTTGTATCAACTTGACACTTGTCAGTGTCTTACTGTGCCATGTGTCCTTGCTGACGTGGTTCGCTAAACCACAGCCCTAATCCAATGGTCCTCGTTATGTCCTCCATATCGACGGTCCTGATCTTATTGCTATTTCACGTTTCGCGGAGTTGGAGGATGGCTCTCGGCCTTATCCTCTTCGCAGTTATATTGGATCCAACGGTTGTTGGTCCTCAATGCTCAGATCCAGCGGATCAGATCTATACTTCCACTTTAACATGATTCGATGGCTAACGGGAATTTGGGTTTGATCCGACGGTTGACGGGTATTCAGATATTCAAACTTCATAGTCTCTTTACCTCGCTTATCCTATCCTTCCACTCAAAAGTGATCCAACAGTCCAGAATGACTTCGCGAATCATGACTTCACAAGTTCATTTCCTGTCCGATCAATGGCTCAGATTAGTCCTCGATCCAATGGTCTCTATCAAATCGCGAGTTCTCATTTTGGGATTTCTGAAAGCAGCTTGCTCTGTTCACCCAACTCCTGATTTCCCGATTTCTTTCCCACGAAAGGAATAAACGTCGGCACTTATCCTCCTTTCAATTATGCTGGATCAAATGATCCATGACTATTAGTTCTTGTTGTCTCCAACAATCTCTATCATCCATCGAGATTATCGATGGCTCCTTGCTCTGAACTCGACGCCAACCGTGCTGAGCTTAAATCGATTCTAGTCCTTCCTTTGAGCTCTTTCAAGCCTCTGTCCCTCTTGAGCTTGATTCCTTCTGCAAACTCTCAGATTCTAAGGAATCATGCACACTTTGTGCTCAACCTCCTCGACTCTGTGCTCAGCTTCCTGAGCTTTGTGCCCTGTGCTCATCCTCCCGAGTTTACACTATCGATCTCTGCACACTGTATTGCATCTTCTGCTAACTGTCATCTGTGGTAATTCATCATTAACAACAACTGTTGACATCAATGACAATCTTATCTGTGGTAATTCATCATTAACAGTAGGTCATCACATCGACTGTTGACATCAATGAAAATCTATCCAACACTTGGCTCCTTGAGGGAGCTCCTTCTCTTTATTTTCCTTAGAATAATAAATCTCTCTTTCTCCAAGTATTTACAAAACTTGTTACCTTCTTAGTTGTGCACCCTTGTTTTCTTATAGGCTCTCTAAAGGTTACCATGTGAACCATTGTATCCTTTGAGGGTTTCGTGCCCCTTCGTGAACCCATGTACAATGAATCAATGTTCCCCTTCATGGACCCAGTCGCCCAATGAACCCATGCGCTCTCAACCACCATGCCCCTTGGGATCAGTGTGCCCAACCTTGGGGCACCCCTTATACCGGTTCACCCCATCCATCCAACCAAATCGTCATCTTGGGTGTGCGTGCCCCTTAGTTGATTCAGGTCGACTTTCCTAAGTGCGTGCCCCCATGCCTTAGCCGGTTTTCCCTCCATCCATGGAGCACCCAAGTATCTCACTCAACTCCTCACTAAATCTTTTATCTTATAACTTTCGTTGAAAGGCACCTTGGGTGGAGTCGTTCCTTGGCACATCGCGTGCCCAACGAACCCCAACTCCCCTCTTTATCAAGACTTTCATTTCTTCATTCTCATCGATCGACTTTCCTACTTGATTTGGTCTTTGGTGGGAGTGTGCATGCTCGAGCTGAGCTCCCAAGGCCTTAGATCTTCTCCCACCTCAAGTCGTTTTCGTCCCTGACAACATTCACAAAATTTGCAATCTCCAAGTCTCTGCTCAAACTTGTGCCTTCGCTGCCACAAAGTTTATTTGAAACCCCAAGTTTTGTGCCAACTAGAAACCACAATATTTTGTCAAAGTAGAAACTCCAACTTTTATAGTAAAGTGGAAACCCCAAGTTTCCAACACACCCACTAATCATCCGCAACCAGTGAAACCATCCACACTGCTCTACCCAAAGTTGTGTGCGACCCAATTGTCTAGAACAATTGAAAGAAATATCCCTCCCAACTTTGTTCACAATGTCTAACATTACACTGTCCTACTGTGACGACCACTCTTTGTTTCACTACTGCAACCAAAACTTCAAAATTTTCCTAAGTGTTGAACTTTTGTGAACTTTCTATTGTGCCCATACTTCAACCAAACTCTGTCACGTCTCTACACAATGCTATCCCCCATGCCTTGGACTGATTAGGTATCTAATCCAACTGTCGCTCCCAACCCATGAGAATGTTCTTCCTCATGCTTGAACTAGGTCTTTTCTGTCACATCTTTGTCACTTCATCTAACTCCAAATACTAAGGAAAGTGTTCATCCTTGCCTCATTGTTTCCACATATGATATTTGTCTAGGAGATCTTCCATAATGTCTAAGTGTTACACTTTGAACCTATTGGTGCATCCGTAGTCAACTTACTTCTACAATTTCCTCCATCTGCACAATGATCTCAGGCCAAAGAAAGGTCGCACCTCACCTTGTTGCAGTATGAAGTCACCTCGAAGCAAAGTCATCTGCGACAACTTGACTCCAATTTCCACCTCTTAGCACAGTTAGCCAATATGCCCAATGAACCGCACATTCAGATTTCCATTTCCTCACTACTTCGTCACCCAACCATGTTGTTGTGTCTTCCTCTCTATGCCTTGAAATGGTTAGGATTCACCCTCAACCATGCTGCTCAAAGCAAGAGGAACACAGAAGTCCAAGTGAACCTTTCATGTTGCAATCTGCCTTTCCGCACAATCCTCCAAACGAAGGCAAGTCCCCAACTCACCCTTGTTCCATCAAGTCACCTAAACGTGACACAACCCCTATGATGAGTGTGGCCAACACACCTACACTCCTCAAAATGTCCCAATGAACTTCCCAAACCTCCCCAAGTAGAATGGGTCATCTCAAAGAACTTCCATTCCTTAAGCACATTCGCACCGATACTCTGCTAACTTCAACCAACGACCCCAACTAGATCTCGGAGTCATCACACAATCGTTTGCAAGTCACCAAGGTGTGATTTTCCTCATCCAGTGTCTCGTACGAAAGGCGAGCAAACACCACCCAAGTCACTTGGTCTGCATTCCACCCATTCAAGTTGACTCTCAACGATTCTTGGTTGACTTCCTTGCTAATTCCCTTCATCTCTTGGAATGAAATTGTCTTGCACCCCCACAAGCATTCAAACTTTGGCATTGTCATCGTGACTCGTCAATTCACCACCTAACTCAACAAATTTGGTTAAGGCACCAAACCCTAGGGAACCTCATCCATCCTCTCAACTCGACACGTACAAACTTCGCTTCCTATCGTTACAATGATGTGTCCAATGCACCTCATCAAAGAGTTTGGTAGCTCACCCAAGCCAACTTCACGACTACATCAAATGTTCCTAAGTCCACCACAAGGTTCGTCCAGGCATGTCATCTCAAGCTCTTCTGCACGTTCACCCTTCAAAGGTGTTCCGAACTGCTACAAGACTTCTCCAAATATGCATCACTTGAGTCACCCTTAAGTCTGTCGGCTTTCATCGTAGAAACAAAATGCACTTGCACCACCACGTCATCCATCTTCCCTTCAAGAATATGTTGCAACACTTGGAAAATGCAAGAAAAAAATCCAACCCGACCTTTCTTAACGACATCGTTCGCTGCAACCATGTTCTAAGATTGATGTCTTGGACCTCTAAGCAACTGACTCTCTGCATTAACTTACCTCAACCACTCTCTGCTATGATACAAGGCTGAGTCCATCCACTTCCCAAATTCATCTAAATCCCAAGCTTCACATGCAACCATCCAACTGTTTGTTGCGGAGCTGCTCTAGTTCACCGCATGCCACCCAACACACATAAGTGCTTCGTCTTGCTACAACCTAGAACACTCCCTTTTTGCAATCACTTATGCAGTATTCTTTGCGATGAGTCACGCAATAGTCCTACATTCAACTACCTTTTCCAAGTTCTCTCGTTCACCCAACAAGCTTCTGCTCCTAGTTTCTCAAGGCCTGCAAAAAAGTTTTGACACTGCCCTCTATTACAAATCAAACCTATGACAAGTCGTGCAGTAGTCCTATGTTCATCTTCCTTGCCCAAGGGTTCGGTTCACCAAAAAACTATGTGCTTGATCTCTGCAAGGTGTGCACAAGAGGTCTGGCGTTGACTTTCGTCAGACAAACCAATTGATTCCATACTCAAACTGTCTCTACAATCAAGTCTACGATAAGTTCTGTGACCAACTCTATAATGCGTTTTGTGATCACCCACCCTGTCCAAGTGCTTTATTTCACCATGAACTTTGCTCTCAGTCTGCACAAGGTGCGTGCCTAGCTCTGCCTTCCCATCACATCGTCATTTGAACCTTTTTCGTAAGTCTAATGCAAAGATTGTGATTTGCTACACTAAATTGTTCACCCAATTTAGGCTCAAGTTGCCTCTGCGATGGGTCAGTTCGTCGAACCTTCACCAAAGCCTGCACCCAGACTGTCTTCTCAACAAGTGCGCCCCCACCATGGTCACCACTACAATAGTAGAGTGTGCTTCAAGCTTTGATACCATCTATTGTTGAGATAGTGGTGAAGCTATCACCAACCCCTTCATCAAAATATGCAACAAATCAACTATGATACCATCTATCATCAAGATAGTGGTGAAGATCTCACCAACCATTTCATGAAAATATGCAATGAATCAACTTTGATACCATCTATCATGACCCTACAAAACGTCCGAACGAATCTTGCGATTGTTCTTCTATTGAAAGCATGCGACACCATGACAGTTCTTACTTGGTTGCTTGGCACACCAAGAATACTTCGTTTGGACTATGCCTCTTCACCTAGATCATACCCGTACTCCATTCTAAGATATTGGTGAGTCACACTCCTACTCTAGTGCAACTCTTGCTTACTTAGAAATTCGTTAATTTCTTTAACACTTAGTCTTATTTAAGAATTCATCCAAGAGATGATCAAAGAAACAAATGAAATAGACAAGAGAAACAAAGACATAGTATGGGCAGCACAAAACGTTCCTAGCACCTGGATAATTCTTTTTTATAGAAGACCAGTTACAACATGAGCACTATTGGCTCGACTTACAACATGGTAGAGTCAAACGACTCACCTCACCTCACCAAGACACTCATGAACATATCTGTCACCACCAAACTCTTTGTCGCAATCGCCTTTGCTGCCACCTATGGTGAACTTCAAATGTGCCTCCAACTGCAGTATTTTTGTCTCTTCATTTCCATATACCTCACAGATTTCGGTTATGTCTCCCACATGCCTCCACAAACCTGCATTTTCCATACTTAGCCAAAATATGCCCAAGAGAATTTCACCTTGTTATGTCTGTCGAACCCTCCTCCTCAAGGGAGCACAAGTCCTCCCAGAGTGGAGCGACTAGGCTCCTTGAGAGAGCTCCTTCTCTTTGTTTGCCTCATAATTGCAGAGCTCTCTTTCTCCAAGTCTTGCCAAAACTTATTTCCTTCATGGTTGTGTGCCCTTGTTTTCTTATAGGCTCTCCAAAGGTCACCATGTGAACCATTGTGTTGTTTGGGGGTGTCACATCCCTTCACAAACCCATGCCCAATGAATCATCACGCCCCTTTATGGACACGATCGCCAAACAAACGCATGTGCTCTCAATCGATGTGCCCTTGGGACTGGGGTGTCAAACCTTGGGGCACCCCTTATGCCAACGTGCCCCATCCGTCCAACCGACTCGTCATCTTGGGTGTGCGCGCCCCTTAGGTGACTCGGGCCAACTCTCTTAAGTGCGCCCCATGTGCCTTAGTCAACTTTCCCCATCGATGGAGCGCCCAAGACTCTCCTTCAACTCTTTGTTAAATTGTCGGCCATCTAACTTTTGTTGCAAGGCACCTTGGGTGGAGTCGTTCCTTGGCACATCGTATGCGTAAGGAACCCAACGTCCCCTCTATATCAAGACTTTAGTTCTTCATTCTCGTCGATTGTCTTGCCTGCCCAATTTGTTCTGTGGTGGGAGTGCATGCACCCGAGCTAAGCTCCCAAGACCTTACATGATCAAACTTGAAACGCCCCTACGTGGAGTAGTGAAGGGAATTCAATTTTTTTTTTTAAATAAAATATAAAATGAATATGTGTGTGTGTGTGTGTGTGTGTGCATATACATGTACATATATATAACCGTCGTCTAAATGTTCTACGTTTTGGCCTTTTTCTGGGGATATTTGCTCGAAATTTGGTCTGATGTATCTATAGATTTGAGTGGTTAATTTTGTGTAATTCAAGTGCTTGAGGGTTTCTCAACACATTGAATCCATTTATGCATTCAAAAATGCAATTTAAACAACAAAAAATTGTGATTTTGTGTAGATTTATGTTGTCAGATTTTGATGAAAAGGAAAAAAACGTAGTACAGTTAGACAACCCATATGTATGTGTGTGTGTGTCTTGCGGGATTAGCTTGTGGTCTAAGAAACCCCAGCCCAAGGGATCACACCCAGGCTAGGTCACACAAATCTTAGCATTCATGAATTTTAGGTGTCTCCTCCCGGCTAACGGAGTTTCCAACCTAGACTTTCTTTAGAAAACAAGGCCCATCAAAATGCTAGCGTGATTTGACAAAACTAAAAGATATTATTAATCTAAATAAAATTAAAAAAAATCTATTATTAATTCAAAGATTATTCCATATCTTTATAAATAAAAAGATAATTATATTAAAAACATTAAATTATTATTTTTTTTTAAAAGTAATTTTTAAATTTAAATAAAAATTATATTTTTAATTATGAAAATTATTTCATATCTTTATAAATTATTTAAAAAAAATTACTTCTATATAGTTTGTTAATAGTATATTCTAAATGAGCTTAAGAGTTCTTAGAGAGCCCAATCAAGCAATGTAAAGTAATTAACAAGGAAGCAATTGATGTGCCTAATGTAATATTTAATTGTAAGGAACCGTCCAACTCTATTATCGTGAAATCCTAGATATATTTAGCAATACAATTATTGCAATTGATTTGATTTACCACGCAGCTTAACATTTTGTGTTTTTACTCTTTAATATTTTATGTATTTTATTTTTGGTTTTAATGAGTTTTTTTCTAAAATTTAATTAGAAATTATGAAAAATTATTGAAATTACAAATTTTAGTGATTAAGATTATATATTATGGGTTTTCTCATTCACAAAAATAATATTGAAAAACTTTAGAAAATACTAATTATCATAAACATTTTGAAAAACCCTAAACACAACATTCATACAGATTCAATCATTTAAATTTACAGTTTAAATAATTTCTAACTAAATTTAAAACAAAATTGATCCAAAAATGTGCTAAAATAAAAGTTTAAACAAAAATCATTACCCATTGTAACCTGCAAAAGCCTCTATCAATGGTTAACAAAATTCCCCACATAGATGATATGCATGCAAACAGAGGTACACCAGTACTTATGTTTTGTTTATTGGAAGTACACCACAGGACTTATGTGTGGTACAACAGGACAATTTGGGAGTTCCACTTTTCAGGCAAAAGTAGG